>CM069449.1:2811897-2956754 GCA_035610835.1 Ophiura sarsii | reverse complement strand
TTCAAGCAATGACTTCAATACTTTGTATCACTACAGTTCTTACATTATTTTCTAAGGGTAAAGAGCCCGGTCCTATGATGTAGTCTGTGAGAGTGTTTCTACTAGGGCATTGCAAAGTAAACGCTAAAATTAAACGCTGAGATTAACCGGTAATTACCGCCAGGTTTATCGATCCTAGTCGATGGGCCACGACATTTGACCTTTTGTAATACCAAACAATGCCACCGCACCTGAAAAAGATTGCTTCACAATGTGTATAACCCAGCGTGACACGGTTCACGGCACATAAGATTAATCGCCTTTCTGTTTCTATTGGGTTTCTTGCCGTTTCTTACCGGTTCCAAACCTGGTTTGTAAAGGTTGTTGGGATTACCAAAAATACCGATTTTTAGCGGTATCTGGCATGTCTGGTTGTTTCTACTGGGCAAACTTACCGATTCTTAGCGGTTTCTTCCCAAGAAGAAACACGCTTATTACCAGTTAATCTTAGCGTTTACTTTGCAGTGCCCCAGTAGAAACACGCTCTATGTTATAGCCGAATTTACGCCTCTACAGGGTGTCTCAAAAAACTACAATACATCTTAAAGTGATCGTAACTTCTTAAATAAGTGTCGGAATAAAACAATTCTGTTCGGAGAAAATAATAAGCAATCACGCCAAGTTTGCTCATATCGAGTGATTTATACAAGAAATCAATCAATCAACATTTCTCTCCAAGATTTTCGCAATGAAAATTATTGTAATACACACACTTGGATGGAAGTGTTTTTTCTTACTAGCTCATTTCTCCGTAATTACTGAACCGAATCATAAGTTGAATTTATTTTGTAGTTTGAATTGTTTCATTCCGACACTTATTTATTTATGAACTTAGATTCAATTAAAGGTGTCTTGTAATTTTTTTGAGACAACCTGTTAGTAACCGACCATTACTTTTCAAGGATTTACCAAGCTTTTAAATCAAATACCTCTGAAAACAGGTTTGACTTACCCGGAGCTGCTGTCGTGGCATTAACAAGAGACCCGTTTTTCGGCACACATGTAAAATTTGCCATAATATCCTCGTAGGCCTCGGTATACGCCGTCTCGTACGTACTTGGGTTCTCCTCGGCAATCGATCTGGTTATTACATTAGCCGTCGTCGATGTAATGACTGGTGGAAGAGTCGACGATAGATAATTGGAGTCAAGTAAAGCAAGTGCTTGTTGTTCTTGACGCATCTGTTGGCATGAAACGGGATGAAAGTTTAAACCCATGAGAACTCAGAGATGATGAGAACTACCTGCCGATTGGTCGAACAACTGTCACTGGTCGAACTTAAGCATGTGTCAAATATTGTGCCAATCAGATACATTGTAAGAATAATTACAATTTTCAAAACGAATTAGCATAACATATTTATAAGCAACACTACCTTTTGGTTATCATGATGATTATATCATGTACTTGACCAATGGGAATTCTTGTAAGCTTGTGTATGCAATATCTTTACAATCCCGTTTTTTATCCTAATTGAGGGCGCAGCTTTCAACACATCTCTTAGTACCCCTTTAACATGTGTAGGTCAAATTTATTTATTTGTCATAATATACTGAATACATAATTACCTGAATGCCAATTAAAGAGTCATTCTTTTTACGGGAATGCTTAATTTTTGCTTGTGCATTTCCATAATGACCTATTCGCGAAAACAAACTTTACATCGAAAAGTTGACAGCATTATATTGCTTATTTGATTGACAAGGTTAATCAGTGATACAATGATATTAAAGACGAAACAATGTGAATGCATTGAACTCACCATGATATATGATATGAGATTAAGCGTGAGGGTGATCCAATACAGCGCTAAAATAACAAAGTCCATTATTTTGGTCCCAGATTGCAGAAATTCACTGATACCTTCCCTCCATAGAGATTTGATCTCAGCCCACGTCATTCCTGTATAAAATACAAACATATTATTGTCAAGTTATTCAATATGGATTATGAGGAGAATCGACAATATTTAATGTAGATGAAGAGGCTCTTTACATACAACTAAATAAATTACCCCCTCCCCCTTAGCAATAGCATTGCATATAATTTATCCAGAATGATAAGTAGTTTTGCTTACAAAACAATTTGATGATGCACATGTTATCCTTCGCAATCAACCTCATGGACTTACTCACGTATTGTCGAGTCTTGATTCTTAATATTCATTTAATATTGCAAAATTAACGTCTAAACGTTTTGTTAAATTTGTACGCAAGCCCTATATATAATGAGCCTTCACTGCGTCTTTTCTCTGAAAATAACTGTGTGCGTATCCAAAGCCATTGTGTATTTATTGGGGGGAGGGGGTTGAAAAAAAATAGTTATTGCAGCTACGTTATAATACTTGGAGTGGCGTTTCAAATCATAAATATGACTTTTTTTACCGTAAAAACATGAAGCTTATACACAAGGAGAAAGGTCTTGTTACGCAACCCTAACTCATGTTATGTCCCATCAACTGCGCACACCTCTTCTTTGAGACGATGGCAATCACCGCCGAAGTTGCCAGCAAATTTAATTGAATTTTCAATCCAGTAAATTCGTGCGTGATACATATGTGGCCTATTTTAAACATTATCATAATACTTGTTTCATTTTGGGAACGAAATGTGCGTATCAAACATTGCTTTCTCTTCCTTAAACACACACTCCGGTACCAAGAACAATATATTATACTAAAAAATAAATAAAAAAGAATATTGTCAAATTGACTAAATATTTGATTTTACATTGAATTTATATTAGTTATTTTACTATTCTGGTGTAATAGGACAGATGGTGTATAAGTAATTGTATGAATGATTTTTAAGTGTGCCCGAATTTGCCCGATTTTGCGGTGTATCCTTGGTGTAAGATATTTATAAGTTAGACTAGTGTCCAGACCTATAACAGAATAAAGCTGTATAATCCTTTAATCCCTCAATAGAGGATTTGGTGCTAGGTTAGTTTTGTGCTGTCTTACACCAAGGATAAACCGATTTTTCTGTTGAAATATGAACTGTTCAGCATTTTGAATATCAACTTATTTTTATTTACGTTTTGATCCACATCTTATAATATAATTCAACTGCCTGCCAATAGATTTGTGATCATATGTACAGTATTTTGCCTGGTTTTCACACATTCGCAATATCAAAAACATCTAGTTATTTATTAAAAAATAGTAGTGCTTTGAGATAAATAGATATTTTCAATACAAGAAAGGAGGTATACACGCTAGCGTCGGACCAACAAGAATGGGACAAATGTACTGCTTTGTCAATCTAGATTGGTTTTCGCGCGGTAACTTTGATGGTCGGTTCAATACACGTTATATCAATGGTTCTAGCCTCTTGGGTCTAGTACCACGGCGACTTTCATATCGTCCTATTGATGCTGGCAAGAAGTAACTCCTTTGGTAGCTTCATGCTCTAGCCTCCAAATCAGATGCCTTGGGTATTTTAAGACGTTATCTAGTCCATGTATGCATCCTCATGAAACAAAAATGCATGTTCTGTGGTACGATTTGCCATTCAATATGTTCTACTAATGCATTTCAATTGTGTCGTCTAATAGGCTAATATAATAGGCCTACTCGTTTCCTACCTAATGTACCATATCAATAACTTACAAATCAAATTGAATCTGCTGTACGTTTAGATAGATATTAATAAAAAAAAAATTAAAAAAATGTATACAATATAAAAAAGACGAAAACCTTAGAGACCTTTAAACGATCGTCCAAACACGAGTCTATACTTTATAGCTCCAACTACCCAACCAATATTGACACATATTTTATTCCGCTCGTTTTGGTTTGTCCCTAATCCCTCGTAATCAACAAGCATAAATACACTTTCGTTGTTATTACGTTCTAAATCTGTATGAAACAATTGTTTTTGCCGATAGCAAATTATAACTCATTTATAAATGCAGTAACAAATATATGCGGCCTAGTAACCGTATTAATAAAGGTGTAATTGGAGTGAAATTACAGCGTACCAGCACAATCTATAAATAAATTGACTTCTTCTTGACGGAATAAAATGTATATCTAATCAAATAATTTAATTTGGTGATATTTCAAGTGTATCCCTAAGTCCCATAGCAACAATGGAATCCTGCAACCGTATTGACTGTCGTAAGATATCCCTATACGTGAACTGATAATATGCATTACATGGCAGAGTTCCAATAAAACACTGATACAAACATGGATTGCATGTGGTATATAACGTACGGTACGTAGAGTGCCTGCAATAGAGGTTTTGTGTGGTTTGGAGCTGCCATCGTGTTTACAATTTTCAGAATAAGGACATCAGTTTCATGATGTCTAGGCCAATTTGTTAACATGGTTCATGCAATGAATTGGACGGCGTCATGTACTGATTCAATTGAATGTAGAATAGACCGGGTGCGATTCCCCTTTGTAGGCCGTGACGCATGGCAACATGGATGTCCACTACAGGCGTGAATAAAAAAAAAGTGTGCACGATTTGAAACGTCCACCTGACCTTGATGCGTTCATTGATCCATAGAATTGTTGTTGTCTGTATAAAGCGTTGTTCATCTAGTTTATTCTCTCAAAAAATGAATGTATTCGTCTGAAAAAAAGCAAACTGTGACACAGTTTTTAAACTGTCCGCGTTTTTCGCCATCCCAATAGGATTTACACAGTTAAGACATGAATATTACCGCAGCATGATGATATGGAGTGAGAGTCTACGAGCAAGGCATTGTTGTGCCTGTAATTTATTACAGCTTCCTGGTTATTAAATGAGCCAAAGGTGGTAACACATTGTAGAAATAAATAGTTCAGATGATAATACTTCCTATACTAAAAAATATTGCACAAATAAAATGTTCTGAAGACTTGATAATTGCACTTAAAAGTCATTCAAATCTGCGAAGGAAAATATTTGCCATATTAGGTTCACAAATTATACGGTCTGAGTTACGGTCTTATGTTAAAGGTTTTTTGTAAGACATAAAATAAAATGTAAGCTTCCTTGCAATTTAAAATAGAAAACAGTTAATTTGTTTGCTGATATTAAGGGGTTTTTTTGTAATGAAGCCCTCCTTCAACATGACCACCATTTTGCGGGAGACATGTGTGTGTCCTGTCGTCCAACATGTTGCGAATCGCTCGTCTAACTATTCCCCTGTTGCGGCGTAGGGATGTCACTTCGGCTCTGACCTTCTTGAAGGTTGATTGGTGATTCAGGTATTCAGATTTGTCTTTTCCTTTGACACTTTGGCATCGATCGTAGTATGAACGTGTTTATCAATCCAGATAGAATCCGAATAGACTCGTGTCCCGGATAGGAATTATAGTGTGAACACGCCCTAAGTCTCAATTTAAAGCAGGAATGTGAGATATCTGATGCGTAATGACGGAACACATCGTCTATGTCACGTAATACAGGTGTCATATAGCCAATTGTGTAGGGTTAATCACCTGCTGCGAGCTAGAGATTGTATTGATCGATAAGTGTCCTTCCATGGAAAGTGGAATGTTAGTTGGCAAAGAAGATTTCTTGAGCAACACCAGCATGCTTCACTTTCATCACATGACCACTGATTTCTGTCACCAGTTCTCATTGACATTATGTTGCAATGAAAGGCTTATAGTGCTGTTTGATAAGCAGGGTCTTTAAGAAAATCCTGCTGCAAGTAGTACAATTGACTTCAATTCAGTCCTCTCTTGTTTTTCTTATAAAGACCTTTTATATTTTGAATAACACATTTTAGGTGGGATTCAACTTCTTTTCATATCTGTGGATATCAGTGGCCAATAATGCCGATCGAAACAGTGTATTATGAAGGTGGAAATTAGACGATCTTCAGCTGTTAATTACTTTAACACATATTTTGCACTGTTTGTTTTGGATGAAATTGCTGTTGGCAACGTTATAGCCTCAGACATGTCAGAGGAGGCTGTGGATATATCCGTGTTGCCAGATGTCTGTACCCGAAGTACACATACTTGAGATTTGATGGAATCTGGCTTTCATATTCCTATTTTGTTCCCAGTTTATTTAGAGCCCTTTCATAAGGTCAATTTAAGATTAATCTTAAATGTGTAAGTTAAAAAAAGCTTCTATCAAATTCTTAAGAGTAAAGAATAAAAACCCTTCTTCGGATAAGAATAATAATGTAGGGTTCACTGTGAAAAGTAATGCTTATTTAGTTGAGGTTTTATAATGAAATACCAAAGTGCCACTGTTTCTGAAAACATCATTTTGAGGAAATGCGACTATTGGGGAAAGTAATAATAAATACTGAAAGCGTTAGACCTAGACCAAGCATTTTTCCTTTTACCATACGTGTTTCAATCTCTCAAACGTTCAATTGTGTGTGGAGTTATGCAAACAAACATAATTTTTTCTGAGCCCTATAACAGTACTACGTTTAATCGATGTACTACGTTTAATCGATTATCAGCCGTAGCACAGTAATTTACCTAGAATATTTTTGCATGACAAGCACAAAAATAGTCCCTCTGTCACGCGCCATGTCTGATAAATACCACTTGTTCACAATCATAGGATCCCTAATACCACGTACACCATGTACGCACAGCTTATAAAGGGTTCAACAAATCAAAGTATACCACTTTGTTTATGAGTAACATTCAATTTGTTTTTGACCAAACAGGCTAGATAGGCATTTAGATGATATCTTTTAGGCATAATTTGATACCAAATTTGCCCCCTAACAACAAAGATCAATCATGATTAGCACCATTTAAAGAAAAATTCCTATTTTCAAAAGTCTCATTTCCAATCACGAAAAGAAAGGACCAATTTGGGTCTCTGTGTGTGTGTGTATAGCCAGGATTGACGGGGCTATCGATCGCACAGTGCAAATGCGTTGGGTCGTACGACATTGTGCGGGACATTTAATTCTGACATTAAAGTGCATGGCAGTAAACTGCTTTGAATTTTGACTAAGTCTTTCTTCTCGCTCAGTGTATTAGAAATGGGACTTTTGAAAATAGGAAATTTTTCTTGCACTCACCTATTATCCATATAAAAATAAGCACCAATATCGACGCAGGAATTTGACTAAAGTGATTTGAGCTCAATTCTCCTTCCTCCTCCAGAGGCACAACATTCGGCGGAATCAGTGTGGTCAATAGCAGAAATAGTAGGAATGTCAGCCTTGATCCTAAATCCATTAAAAACTTAACGTACCTGAGAAGAAGAAAAAAACAAAAACACATGAATCAATGACGTGGTCGTATTGCTATAGGCACGTGTGAGATGCTGGCCCCTTTAGGGAGCGTTCATAAATACTTTGGTGGTGGCTGGATAATTATAGGGGGCCCAAAAGTTTTGATACTCTGCAAAGGGGGGTCTAAAAAGGGTTTACAAACCCTAACAGAGGGGAGGGGGGTCAAAAAAGTTTAAACACTTATTAGTTTCCAAAAATTTCTGGGGGCTTCGCCCCCAAAACCCCTGCTTTACCTGTATGCACATTATTTACGGAATGTTCATAAATCATCGTAAAAATAGCTAATTTTTGGTGCGCTACGCGTGAATATGTCCACGGACCTATGTTCATGTACTAGCCCCAAGCTAAAAAAGAATGAAGGGCAAATTCATATCAATAGCAAACAACAATTGCGCGCACATTGTATTCAAAGCCAGGATATATAATTGGAGGGAGCATCCTAATTGGTTTCTTGAACAGAGAGAGATCCGTGCATAAATATGTGAAGTTATTCAGGGGATAAAGACAATGGCACTAAACCAAAGATACCTGCAGTGGGAGTTCTGATTCACTCTAGATTCTACAACTTGCCCTCCTAGATGTGATGCGTCCATAAAAATAGAATATGACACACGGTCAAATTCTGGGGGGGGGGGGGGGGGGGGAGACAAGAAAGTTTCAGGTGCAGGCAGTAATACAGGGGGGTCAAAAAAGTTTGTGGCATGGCGAGAGGGGGGTCAAAACAGTTTGTGGCCTGGCGAGAGGGCGGGTCAAAAAAGTGTTGATATACCAAAAAAGAAATTATCCAGCCACCCCCCCCCCCACCAAAGTATTTATGAACGGTCCCTTAGCTGCTCCTTGAGCAGCTCGACAGCAATAAATAAAGAATGTTGACACCATTGGAATTGATATGTGCGAAAAATAGATAAATCACCCCGAACAAACCCGGGGGAATGGAGGGTGGTGGGGGGGGGGGGGTCTGGAAAACAAGGTCAAACACATATTAAATATCCTACTAGCTTTTTGCTATTTACGGAATAAAGCGCAATATATGTTTAACATAGTTTATGGTCCTGGACCGTAAGATCGTGCCAAAATCTCATAAAAATAATACCAGAGGACCTTCAGTGGTTTTACATACTTCACACAATAAGCAAATGGTAACTAAGAGCTCCTTTCAACCAAGGCATTATCCCTTGTTTCAATTGTTTTGGACTACGTAAAAACAAACAGGGGATAACGAATTTATCCTTCAGTAATGTAGGCCTAGACATGAAGCGAGGAAATGCTCAGTTTAATTAAGGGCAATAACACGGAAAACAGAAAAAACATCTTCGTCATTTACATTTACACTACAGCATAACTTTCGCGGTAATACTGCGCGCGTATGCATGCACAGCATCGCGCGTGATCTGGAGACGTGGCGCTTACGTTAGACGACTACGCACTACGATCCTGTGACACGAAATGTCGTATCTTATCGTTTAGTAAGTGTAAATACTTCAATCTCATTGGTTAACACGTATGAAATCTGATCCATATCGTGTAAACAAGAAAGTCAAACCACACGATATATTCCATATCATCGATTAACCGCGCTCCCAGGACCGCGTTACCACTTAACCGTGTAAAGCGATTGCTTTGTGTCTGTGGAAGAGTTGCTTAAAATATGAGACGTAAATAATAAACAAATAAAATGGCGGATGATTTAAACGCAAGTGACTCGATTTCTGTTACATTCTGAGGCCGAAATAGACCGAGAAAAGGTATAATCCACGCCGAAAAATAAATGATCTGCATATAACATAACCAGACATATTTTTCGCGATGATTCTATGGACAGAGGTGCGGCGCAGCAGAGCCTGTTAAAGGGTGGTTTACTTCGGGGGATTTTACGGAGGTAGGAAGGGAAGAGAATTCAGCGCCTTGTTTGAAGGATGTTTCGTTTTCTGCGAGTGTTTTAAAAATACTTTTTTTGTGGGCCTTTGGACTAAACGATAAATTCGTTATCCCCTGCATGTTCACACAATACGGCAAAATACCTACGGTTTGTGCCTGCGGCCTCATGTGATATAACATGCCAAACCATAGGTATTTTTCCGTATTGTGTGAACATGCAGGGGATAACTAATAATATAGTTGGACTTCAAAAGGGTGATACGCAAATATATAAAAATGCTAATAATCAATGAAATTGCGGTAGTCTTCCCTACTGAATGATACAAGAGTAGCACCCCTTATGTATAGTCCATGTTATTCGGATTCATCCCACACCGACAGAGAACCTGGTCATTTCGATAGGCTCAATGCATTTCCCCGGCCAATGGATACTTTTTCTCGGAAAATGTAGTTTCGAAGGTAAAGCTAAATCGAGAGGATATAACAGCGGGTCAAAATCATGGTTGGAGTGAAGGACGATATCGCAAGCCGCGAGGTAATATTTTAGCTCTTCATCAACGATATTCGGTTGATCATGTTACAGTAGACCGGTCCTTTTAACCCAAATCTAGCATTTTGTTTAACTTCGACGTAAGGGCGACATCTGATCTTCTCTTATTATTCTGTTAATATGACAAAGGTTACTCGCGCTAGGATGAAAGATGTTTTCCATTATGATGTTGTAATGGTGATGCACCTTTCCTTTGGGCATTTGGCTTTTACGAGATGTCTATAGAAATGCCATTAAATGCAACCATAATTTAAACGTAGTAGACATGAGACGACTAATAACGCATACTTTGAAAATCATCTGGGTAACATAACAACGGTACAATACTTTGCTTAACACTTTTCACGCGGATGGCGTCTGCAGACGACATTCCAAAGTTTCATAAAATATTTTAAAAATGTCAAAAGTATTGAACTTCATTACCTCATTTGAAATCACCTTGAGAAATGCATTGAAATAAGTACAAACATGCCTAGTATTGGTTCAGTAATCCTTGAGATAGACTTTGAAAATTGGGAAAGGTTTATGGGAAAGGTTTCTGACAAATCTGTTTTTTATATATGGTCAAACTAAGTAATAGCCGCGTGGAAAGTGTTAACCAATGTACTGAAAGTAACATTGACGCGACAGTGAGTTTATCAGTTAACGACAACATTATCGATAGTACCACTTTTGCTGATCTTAATGTGTATTCCCACGTGTTTCCTGTGGGAGATTATATTGGAGAGATAAAGAGCACATTGCTCTGCCGTCCTATGTATTAATGTGTATTACAATTGACAGTGCGATTAAAGGTTGCTTCTAGCCACGTCAAAAAGGCATGTCATTTGCTCACTTTTTGTTATATTGCATTTTAACCCTTCCAATGCTGACATCAGTTATAGTTTATTCAGTTCCAAATTGACGAGAAATATTCGGTGTTATTTATCTATCTCTCCGCGCTCAAAAGTAATCCAAGCGAACGCACGCAATTACGACCACACGCACGCGGTTTTCGTCCCCCGACGCTTTAACGCATATGATGTAACAGTGTGCTTGATGCTTTCACACACTCGCGTCCTTCTGTATTCATTGGCTACTGTAATACCAGGTACATGGATGGGGTGATTAGACGATCTAATCTTTGCCGAATTCATTTCAAAATGATTATAATGTGCAATTAATTTATGAATAAGTAGCAATTAATTCAATGATTCAATTTAAAATTTCTCAGTTGAACATCTAATCCACTCATTGAATGTACAGTACACACTACATGTATTGAGTTTTCTACTGTCGAGGTTTATAGTGAACACTCTAGAGACCCAAAGAAGATTTCCTGTGTTAGTCCAGCATGCCTAGCACCACCACGGTGCCAACAGGACAAGAATTTCTCCAAAAGAAACAGTGAAAACATGCGTTAAAATAATTAACAGCTGGAGTTTGTCTGACTCACTCCATCCTGATTCCACCTTCATAATAAAGGGGAGGACTGAATTGAAGTCATATCCATTGTTCTACTTGCAGCAGGATTTTCTTAAAGACCCTCGGCTTCGTTTAACAACTTGAATAATTGTAATGCCAATGGGAAAAAGTGAACACTGGTGACAGAAATCAGTAGGGATGTGTTGAAAGTGAAGCATGTTGGTGTTGCTCAAGAAATGGAGACCCTGTCATCGCAATGGCACGCTAGTTTATCATGTTTATGTAACAACCCGGGACAGTTAGTTGTTAAAGAAGCGATGTTCATTTGCCAAGGAAGTCGTAACAACCCTGAACGGACACCGTTACATTAGCTTGATTAATGTTCTGTTCTCCAAACATAATCTCAATTAAACTGCATCTTTGACTAACCATCGATCAAATACACCAGGTTCTTTTATTATAAGCATAACCATTGTGTGATTTGCAAATCTATGTTTTATGTCGTACAATAACTATCATCGATCATTGCATTAAGCCCCATTGCCATAGGCCATTGCACAGTTAACTAACATCAGTGCGTAATATCGGGTTATTGGTGTCTGAATCACGTATTCCCTGTTAGAATATTCATCCGAAAACAGGAGATTCGACAGTTATCATTCACAGATGAATACCTCCACTCTAGTCTCAGCCTTAAGGTCCGTTCATACTCGTGTCGCCCTTGCGCATCGGCCGACGTCGCCGAATGAAAGTTGACATTGCTTCAAGTCGTGCGTCGATATCCGTCGACGTCGGGCGATGCGCAACGACAGGAGTATGAACTGCTATGATACTGTACGTGTACAGTACACATAACTATGGAATCAACATTACAAGTTACACTTCATGCAGTAACATGATAGCATGAGCTTGTAGTTACCACTTTTAACGCGGCTATTACTAAGTATTAGTTTTACAAAACAGAGTCTTATTTCAAGAATTACTGAACCAATACTAGGCATGTTTGTACTCATGGTAATGTAATTCTCATGGTAATTCCAAACACGTTGATGAAATTCAATAATGTTGACATTTTTATGACATTTTATGACATTTTGGAACTGTCTTCTGCAGACGACTGCCGCGTGGATAGTGTTACTAATAATCAACCTTTTAGTGGAGTAACCTATAAATAGGAACTGGGCTAGCGTTATCTGTCATATTGGAGGCAAGACCAGAGGATATTAATACAGGGTGAGTCAAAAAGAAGTTGTACGGGAATGAATATTTGTTTAAAAATAGACCAAACAAATTTGACAAACCAATGAGGCACGTATTCAAAGAGCAACTTATTCCGCTCATATGACAAAAGGAATCATTGAAATCGATTAATTATATCATGAGATATGCCTGTTTTAATAAAAGAACCCCTTTTTATAGCTGTCCACGGAACGCTTAATTCTCTGGAAATCTTTCCACTCTAAGTGGGCAGGTATGATTGCTGATGTTTGTCCTGTAAGGTGTCTTAATTGTTTTAAGTGTGCCTTCAATGTTTAATCATTTTCTTATTGTTGTCACTGATTTTTTATTTTATGCACACCATTCCCACCTGTGTTTGAAACTCCCGGGCTTTAATCTCATTGGAATATGAATGACTGTGTGTACATTTTGCTGCCAACTTAGAGTGGCTAGATATCAAGAAGAAAGCGTTCCATGGACATTAAAACAGGCATAGCTCCTGATATAATTAACCGATTTCAATGATTCCTTTTGTCATATAAGCGGAATAAGTTGCTCTTTGAAAACGTGCCTCATTGGTTTGTCAACTTTGTTTGGTATATTTTTAAACAAATATTAATTCCCGTACAACTCCTTTTTGACTCACCCTGTATAGTCGAATACTAACGTCACATAGGTCTACAATTGATAGCAACTGGTTTTCTCTTCTTGTAATGAAGTTCTTTTTTGAAGAAAAAAATTGGCAAAACCAGAATTTGATGATTGTCTTCTAAAATGATATCTTAGGCAATCCTCTGCTCTATTAGCTGGCATTTTTTTCTCGTGGAATTGCAACCCTATTCCCTCGCATTTCCTCTTGCGACATTGCTTTCATACCATTGTAACCAAGTTTAAACATTAGTTTAAAATGTAATCAATTAAATAATATTCGGTAAATTACGAAATAGACGTAACAAGAAGGGCGCAGGGGCACCCTGTCAGAAGGCTCCCTGATGCTCACAAAATTAAATGACAAACTCTATGTATCTATACAAAAAATAGTTGGTTATCCCCCCCCCCTCCCTCCCTCCCTCCCTGATCACACGCATGTCGCCCCCACCCCTCCCACTCCCCCCTCCCTTGAAGACTATCATTACACTACTGTTAGCAAATGTATAAGATGTTGTGCGATAAAGAGGTTGTACCCCACATTCAATCAACCGCAATAGACAGTTAACGACCCTGCCCTCCTATGCTTCTAGTTAATTAGAGCAGTATTATCCCATTGAGATAACCACTTAGTACGCTTGGCTGGCACACAGAAAGAATATGCGCACTTAACCCAAAGTAATTTTCCAAATGATTTCCTACGTTGCTCAAGCTTGTCACACATCACTGAAAATGTCATACCATGCCGTCGTCTCTTCGTCACTTATATCTTGTGTGTATTATATAAATTGCAATTTTTGAGGTAGGTCTGTTAGTGGCATTTGTGTAACATAATGTTAGTTTTGTCAACATAATGTTCGGTCGAATGATCATGATGTGCCTTAACATCTTAAAGATTATTGAACGTATTAAACACCATTTAAACTATTTTCAAATGTCATTAAATAAGTCGTGTCTATTAACATAAGTCAAAGTTGATTTGTTTCTTACAATGTTCTTTTTCTGTTCTGATTAACTTCTTAGGTCTTTTCTAGGTCGTGTCTTATATTGCCGGCCAAGATATTCCACAATTTGGATTTATGACGGTTATGGTAGCGACGCAGCAGTAGATTGCTCATCGCGAAATGATTGTAGTCTTTGCCGACAACAATCAGATTCTGTCTATTTTGAAATCCTGTGGCCCAAGCATAATCATAATTAGTAATCAGGAAAGGTACTTAAATATCCCAAATGACTAAAGTTTGAATTAAATCCTGATTTTAGAACTATACTATTACCACAGAGCAAAACGGGATGTTTCAGTCCGTTTTGGAAGTTTTTGGGTGATTTTGATTTAATGTATATGTTCTGTCAACATTGCTCAATTGTTGACGATAAATGAGAGCGATGCACCAGCTGTACAAAATCGGGGCTTATTTCTCGGAACTTTATATATATATATATGTTGTACTTCAACGATCACAAATATCACCAACTTGAAGAAAAATGTAACGTTGAAGAATCCTGTGGCTTAATAAGCGAAAATATCGAGTTTTGTAAACACCCCTTTAGCATGTGAAAGTATAGGGAGTCTATTTAGTGGTGCGAAATCAGTAGTTCATATCGTATCATAATTAACATGCCTCATGATTCATACATAAATGATATTGATATGTGCTAACACTTTCCAAGCAGCTATTGGTTTTACCATACAAAACAAAATTTTCAGAAATCATTCCCAACTTTCAAGGTTAATATCAATGGTAATGAAATTCAGTTGTGATATTTTGAAACATTTGTAGAGTTTTTGGAACTGTTGTCTGCGGTCGCCTGCCGCGTGGAATGTGTTAACAATACCGTATGGAGAGAATACGATGACTAGATACCTCATTTGCAATCACATGTTTATATTACATCCGAATCTTCAATACATTTGTCTTCAAATCCATACAGTACTATCGACATACGTCAAGTAATCCGAGGTCAGGGACTCGCAAGTAAAGAGTCTCTGACATCTGAACTACTGTCATTTAAATATTCTGACTATTAAGGGGTGTGGACTCTTAGGTACAGCCTCCGTAAAACTGCCGTAACTTCTTCAATATTCATTTAATCTTTATATAGGTATACAGGGGTTTTTTGCAGAAAAGGGTTCAATGAATCCAACCATGATAATGAAATTGACCATTTGGGAGAAAATTATAAAAAACACGTTTTTTCACCCATTTTAGGTTCTGCAAAGATAACTCAAAATATATTTTGTCAAATGTTGTCATGCTAGTTTTTGATTTAATTTTTTGAATTTTGTGAGTGCTGTTATTATTGAACTATTAATAATATACATTTTTGGAATGGCAATCGATAGGAGAATTCAAATTTGGCGACAATTTTGACCAAAAAGATTGATATTTTGAGAAAATTACAAAATTCACTTTTTGACCCATATTTTATTGAACAAAGCTAACAAAAATAATGTTGAGTAAAAAATGCCCAATTCGCTTGATTATGATGTAAAGACACTATCTTAGGGACGAATTTCTCATTTTTTAACCTAATCTAATATATGTTTTGAAATGTTGACAAAAAAGTGAGAAAAAATACAGCACTTGCCAAATTCATAAAGTAACTCAGTCCTTGAGTCCCCCCCCCCCCCCCCCCCCCCCCCCCCCCCCCCCTTAAGGGCATTCTCTCAAAATATTTGTGTATCATTAGTCTTGTTACAATAAGTAGACTTGTATATTAATCGTGTACTTACGGTGTGCGGACGATATGTAGAACGTATTTACTGGGTGAAAAGAGATAGGCTAGGGATAGAGCTGGGTAGCAGATCAAGAGTAGGAAAGAGACTCCCATCTGTTTGGTCACGCCCCAATCTCTCATGTAGGACATTTGCCCGTAGAATCTTTTTATCAGCAACTGTTGGCAATGCGGATGTGCAACGAACTAAAACAAAAGAGAGAAACATAGTGATAACATCAACTGGACAGCTTCATTCCAAGTAAATCTTTATGTTGGCGCCAACCTGTGAGCATAATACAAATTAGCACTGTTGTTAATGTTGTTAATGTCTTGCCTTGCCCTTGGCTTCAAGAATTTTCCAAATCATCTGTCCGGTTAAGGGGGTGTGGACCCTCAGCATAGCCTCCGTAAAACTGCTGTAACTCCTTCATTATTCATTTAATCTATATCAAAAGAATACAATTTAAAGTGTTCAATGAATCCAACCATGAACATGAAATTGACCATTTTGTAAAAATTATAAAAAACACGGTTTTGACCCATTTTAGGTTTAGCAAGGATAATTCAAAATATATTTTGTCAAATGTCGTCGTTCTAGTTTTATTATAATCCTAATAAAATTCTCTAGGAGTGTTTTTTTTCTTCTTATTTTAATATCTGATTTATTTTTTGAATTATCGACCAAAAAGTGCCAAATACGAGGTAAACAAATTACATTTGGGCACTTTTTATTCAATAATTCCAAAAATAAATAAGATATTAAAATTTTAAAAAACAACACTCCTAGAGAGTTTTATTAGAATTATAATGAAACTAGAATGACAACATTTGACAAAATATATTTTTGAGTTATCTTTGCAAAACCTAAACTGGGTCAAAAAAACATATTTGTTATAATTTTCTCCAAAATTGTCAATTTCATGATCATGGCTGGATCAATTGAACCCTTTTCTGCAAAATAAATGTATACTTTTATGTAGATTAAATGAATCATGAAGAAGTTACGGCAGTTTTACGGAGGCTATACCTGAGGGTCCACACTCCCTTAAGTAGAAGCAAGACAGACAAACACAATTTAAGTATGTTGGAATAGTACGATCAATCATGTATTCACGGAGACTATACGTGATTTGTGACAGGTCGATTAAATATCTAGGCTTATGCATTTGTCAGTAGAATTGTCAGTCGATATTGCGCTTGCACTCAATTCAAATGATTACATGACATCAATGTCGTCAACGGTTTATAAATAGATCGTTTCGTAGGCATTTGCGAGAAATGTACTGCCGTTGATGGTATGAATGTGTGTTTATTCAAAGCTCATCACCTAAAGAGGAACAGCTCGTCATCAATCTCGCAACGAAAGCATAACATGAGTTTTATTTAAACAACAGAAAGGGACCGAAAACGAATGTCTATATTATTCTATTTCCTATTCCTCTCGACTCGATTGATCGTCTTAGAGAGGGCCAGGTGATGATTTAACTCAGAGGCGGGGCGACGCCCCGTCACATCTATATAACTTAGAGGTGGGGCGGCGCCCCTTCAAATCTTAGTAACTCAGAGATGGGGCGGTGCCCCTTCAATTCTTTGTAACTCAGAGTCGGGGCGGCGCCCCTTCAAATTGTATAACTCAGAGGCGGGATGGCGCCTCTTCAAATCTGTGTAACTTAGAGGTGGGACGGCGCCTTTCAAATCATTGCCCATCATGCTTCCAAAATGTATGTGCAAAATGATTTCATACCATCACATTGATAGTGGATACAAGCAGAATAAGCAGCCGCACCGCATATTCTAAATGTAGCTTCATCTCAAGTACACTTGATAAAAATCAACATGTACATAATTAGAATAGTTTGCCTATTTATCAAGTAGGTCGCCTTTCCTGGAATATCTTTGTTTTTCTGTTGTCGCTAGTTTATATAATCAATTGATATGATCGATTATCGTAGCAACAAGGAGGACGCATCATTAAGCCACGTTAATAGTTCCACTAAACCGTATTCATAAAGGTTATCATAACGTGAATATATGGCAAACATGGAGAAAATCCTTTCAATTATATATGAGCTCAATCAAGAAACTATAATGTTTCCAACTAACATGACTAAGAGGCTTTCCGTAAGGAATATAAGGAGAGTAATATTAGTCCATGATTAACACTTTCCATGCGACAGGCGTCTGCAGACGACTTTCCAAAATTTCACAAAGTGTTTCAAAAATGTTAAAATTATTAAATTTCATTACCAGATTTGGAATCACCATGCGAAATTCATTGAAATAAGTACAAACATGCCTAATATTGGTTCAGTAATCCTTGAGATAGACTTTAAAAATTGGGAAAGGTTTCTGAAAAATCTATTTTTTAATGGTAAAACTAAGTAGCCGCGTGGAAAGTGTTAAGCGGCTGATTATCACTGTGTTGCGCAATAGCATCTAATGTTACCCATAATGCAGTGCTTAGACATGTAATCAAATATTATTTGACCCATTTCAAACATAATTCAATCATCAACTGATTATATTCACTTTGATCGACATCAACGTACCTCAAGTACCTATTAATAAATGAAATATCCCATGTTTGATTATGTGATAACAATTACCGCAATGGAAGACACTGTTGACACATTAAAGAGCAATCATGCAATAAAATAACATTTCAGTCCAAATGTTTGTGTGAAATCCCGGTTGGAGTCGTAAATATTGAGAACATAATAACTTTTGATTATACAAAAATATGTAAGAAGATAACAAAAATCTGTATACTCTAAGACAACATTCGGTATATCCTAGGTGTAAGACATTCATAAGTTAGTATAGTATCGAGACCTCATTACGGAATAAAGCTGGACAATCCTTCAATACAGACTTTTGTGCTAGGTTAATTCCATGCTGTATTGCACCAAGGATAAAACCAAAGTTCATAACCAGCACTCCTAGAATAGTCTAGATATTACAGTCTCCCTGTCTTCTGTAGTGATTCAGGTATAGGGAAATGCACGCTTAAACTTGTTTGTTAAAATCTGTAGTGATTCGGGTATAGGGAAATGCACGCTTAAACTTGTTTGTTAAAATCTGTAGTGATTCGGGTATAGGGAAATACACGCTTAAACTTGTTTGTTAAAATCTGTAGTGATTCGGGTATAGGGAAATGCACGCTTAAACTTGTTTGTTAAAATCTGTAGTGATTCGGGTATAGGGAAATACACGCTTAAACTTGTTTGTTAAAATCTGTAGTGATTCGGGTATAGGGAAATGCACGCTTAAACTTGTTTGTTAAAATCTGTAGTGATTCGGGTATAGGGAAATGCACGCTTAAACTTGTTTGTTAAAATCTGTAGTGATTCAGGTATAGGGAAATACACGCTTAAACTTGTTTGTTAAAATCTGTAGTGATTCGGGTATAGGGAAATGCACGCTTAAACTTGTTTGTTGAAATAACATAATTTAGTGAGATGGACCATCCAAGAAAAGGTGTTCGTTGCTCATTATATTTAACTCCCCGATTGGTTTAGTGCAAGTCACAGTAGTACTCCCAATACACCACAATCTATATACATGTGTATATTATAATAGAGTGAAGTTCAAAGTGTTTATGTACACGGTATCTACTCTGATATTCACACGGCTGAGTATTGTGTATCATGATAGAAACCTACCAGGATGTCACTTCTGAACACCATAGATAACGTATACGTGATAATGTATGCATTTCGCACTTGTAACGTGTTATTAAATGTCATATATCAAGTGTAAAAGCAGGGACGAACACGTTAAGAGACAGGTCCCTGCAATGCTGTGCTACGTTAATTTGGCGCGTAACGCTTACATGCATAAAATCGAACCATTATTCATCGTCTGAACAAATAGACAATGGATGCCACTGGGGATATAATAACACAATTTGTTTATGTTTGTCACTTGACTATCTCGCATAAGTCACGCGTAGCTTAAAAAGCTTTAAAACGAAAGACTGAGCGGCTCTATTGTTAATGTGTATTGTCGCCGTACATGAACTACGCATTATGATAATAGCGTACAACGTGTATTCGAGATAGTTACAAAACTGTTCGTAGATACTTCGCAAGTTCCAATCCTAATCAAGTAAATGATTTAGAGATTTCTTTTAACAATTTCGTTAACAGATAAGCTATGAATATAATGCCATTCCTCATTAAACAATCGAAATAAACCCTTGACCTATATTTTATAACAAGCGTTTGTTTTAAAAACATGCCTAGCTTGCTAACATGACGTAACGCACTAAATGTCTATGGACGTCAACAATAATGCTATTTTATGTTACTGTAAAGTAAAGTAAAAAACGTTATTTAAAATGTAAATGATTTTTATTTATTCGGATTTTGTTGATGTTGATACACAATTCCTGTAAATGACCGTTTAAATATCAAAATATGCGAGATAACCATGGGAAAACATTGTAGGACTATTTAAAACATTGACTATTAGAAAAATGTCCCGCCTGCAGTTTTACCAAAAATATAATGGCCTTAATCTACGGTAAGATATATATTTAAATGGATTTAAGACGTCAATGTAGTTTATATAGGCGTCGTCATTATAGTAATCTGATATCTAAGTAGAGCGTAGGGAGATGTATTACTGGTCATTTATGTTAGCCAAGATATCCTCTGTACTAGCGTTATTATCATGATTGCAACGGAGTATTGTACCATAATGGTGAACCATAATGGTCTACTACTCTATTATGCGCTTCTTACATTGCATAGCTGCCCTTAGAGTTCTCTCTGTTTAACATCACAAATGCAGCCAGTTTAGAATTGCTCGGAATTCGACTTTAAGAAAGGGTTGAGCTCAACATGTTCAAACGTCTTAAATAATATACGTAGAGACAGTGTGTTACTTTCTCTTAAGGGGGTGTGGTCCCTCAGGTATAGCCTGCGTACAACTGCCATAACTTCTTCACTATTAATTTAATCTATATAAAAGTATACATTTATTTTGCAGAAAAGGGTTCAATCCATCCAACCATGATCATGAAATTGACCATTTTGGAGAAAATTATAAAAAACACGTTTTTTGACCCATTTTAGGTTTGGAAAAAAGCAAATTTTATCTTGCCGAAACGTCGTGTGTTCTCTTTTCTTATCTGTGTTTTCCCTTTTTTTAATCTTCTGTAATTCTTATTGTTCCCCACCGTCATAGTAAGGCTAGTGATCCCATACCTATGCTGATATTTACATGTACGTATAGCTAAGTAAGTGCGTTGATTTTTAAAATGTCTTTGTTGTTTTATTTTACACCCATCCCGTTTAAGAGCTATTGTAGGTGATTGCTGGAATACTAAGCATTTACCAATGAGTACATGGTGAATACAGACTGTAAGAATAGAGAATAAAGGTATTGTTTTTAGATCGTACCCGTGTTATATTGTCTGACATAAATGCGGACGATAGTATTATTTTAAGTAGAACAACGACGCCGTAGTTCTACGCAAAAAATAATACTACAGAACGCATTTATGTCAGACAATATAACACGGGTACGGTCTCAAAACAATACCCCTATTCTCATTCTTAAACAATCATACTTTAGACATTAATCAAAAAATAAGTTTATTTTATTGTCCACATTTGACAACTTTTACCCCTGCTAGGATCGAATAACCCACAAAATTCTATCCAATCCCACGCGATGAGTACACCATGCGTAAGCTTCGTGGCGCCGGCATATGCACAGGAAAGGCGCAAAAGACGCACTGCAGAAGTGCGCGCTATGGAGCAAACCAGCATTGTGAAGGTCGGACGCACTGTTAAAACATAAGCCCCACCTCCCCGTGTTCAATTGTCTCATCTAAATGCCGCCGATTTCTCTGAGAACCAATGGGATTGCTTAAACTCTCTTAGCTGTTTAAGAATGACAATTATCACATTTATGTCTCTAAG
Organism: Ophiura sarsii; assembly: GCA_035610835.1. Taxonomy (NCBI): domain Eukaryota; kingdom Metazoa; phylum Echinodermata; class Ophiuroidea; order Amphilepidida; family Ophiuridae; genus Ophiura; species Ophiura sarsii. The sequence continues at coordinate 2,935,154 of CM069449.1, read as the reverse complement.
AAAAGAATAAACGTTGCAGTGACATACTGTTCCTAATACAAAATAAATAATATTTCTGGATACCAGGACAAAAGCAATTTAGTTCATCATTTTATTTTAATTGCTATAAAATGAATCCGGCCAGTTACAGAAAGCAAAAAGCATGTGTTGCTGTTTTTCACTTTTTTTCTTTAACACTTTACACGCGGCTATTGGTTTTACCATATACAAAACAGATTTGTTCAGAAACCTTTCCCAACATTCAAGGACTATCGTAAGGATTTTTCTTAAACAGCTAAGAGGGTTTAAGCAATCCCATTGGTTCTCAGAGAAATCGGCGACATTTAGATGAGACAATTGAACACAGGGAGATGGGGCTTATGTTTTAACAGTGCGTCCGACCTTCACAATGCGTGGTTTCCACAGCAAGATTATACCCTTTGTCCCGCACATTGCGGTTATCACTAAAGACCCATTCATCTGTCTCGTTCAGATAGCACACAGTTATGACAGTAATCACACACAAATCAATGATTCCTATACCTAGTGCAACATTTCTGTTGCATGCGCGGTCATTGAAATCGACATAACTTTAAAAGTATCCATTCGATTTTGTTGAATGAGGTATCAAACTGCGGAGAAGAAATTTGCTAATTTAATGTATATCTCAGATTTTTGGTACCGATTATATATTTTGAATTAGTCAACCTCAAAGCACCTGAGCAGGGACTTTATGTGCTAGGTGTATATCTGCTGCATGTTAAGAGTCACCAAAGTCTACATTTAGGAAGTATTTATCTACAACTTCCGCATGTTTCGGATGCATTTATCTCAAATGCATTACAGTTTGATATACAGATCAATGAGACCTGAGAAGCTCACAATTGTTAAACTATCGGCTAAATTAAGCCATTTAAAGGGGCATTAAGAGATGTGGTGGAGGCAGCGTCCTCAATTACAAAAATATATGATTAAACTGGGATTTCTCGTATTGTTACAATTGTATTACATGTATGAACTTACACCTATAAGGATTAAGAAAAATCAGCCCTCTTTGTACAACAAAACGTCGATTCAAAAATGCTGATAGAGCCGCAACCAGCATTTTACATGGTTAAGGGTGGTACTCCAACATATTTCAAACATTGTTTTAATCAAGTTTTGCTGGATTTTGTTAGTAGAAACAACAATAATGGCAATTTTTAATGTTCATCTTGAATTCTGAAGTAAATTAATTTATTTATTTTTAAAAATCAGCATGACATTGTGTCCCTTTAATGTATGTGTGGCTCTCTTATCTTCAACACTGCAATCATAGAAGGTGTTCGAACACAGACCCTAATTGCCACGGGGCTTATTGGACCATAACAAGCACGCTATTTGAGTCACGTGAAAATCGAAACTTGTTTCTAGTAGCCTGAAGTATCCCCTCACTCATATCCCTCCCCATTTTTTCCCCACCGATCAATGTTGCGAGGCCCTGTGCTGATGGTTGGCAAATTGGGGGATTCAACATTGATCAGGGGGGAAAGGGGGAATACATTACACCTACACAGTGATCGAACACTTTTTTGTAACATTGTGGAAATCCATATTTCAATGCATACTATAAACTGTGTTACCGCGTCATGACTGTTTCCTAGCATGTACATAATATGAGTAGTTTCTATAAATAAGGGGGTTGTGCACCTTTAGGCATAGCCTCCGTAAATTGCCGTAACTTCTTCATTATTCATTTAATCTATATAAAAGTATACATTTTTTTGCAGAAAAGGGTTCAATGAATCCAACCATGACCATGAAATTTACCATTTTGGAGAAAATCATAAAAAATACGTTTTTGACCCATTTTAGGTTCTGCAAAGATAACTCAACATTTTGTCAAATTTTGTCATACTAGTTTTATTATATTCTAATACATTTCCCTAGGATTTTTTATTTTATTTTTTTTAATCTTTATTATTTTTACCTCCAAAATCAAGAAAATCACATTTTTGGCACTTTTTGGTCAATAATTCAAAAAATTATAAAGAATTCAACAACAACAACAAATAATTCCTAGGGAATTGTATTACAAAATAAATATAATAAAACTAGTATGACAACATTTGACAAAATATATTTTGAGTTATCTTTGCAGAACCTAAAATGGGTCAAAAAACGTTGTTTTTTATAATTTTCTCCAAAATGGTCAATTTCATGATCATGGTTGGATTCATTGAATCATTTTCTGCAAAAAAATGTATTCTTTTATGTAGATTAAATGAATAATGAAGAAGTTACGGCAGTTTTACGAAGGCTATACCTGAAGATGCACATCCCCCTTAATGCGCAAAAAGGCAGCTATACATCATGAGTCATGCAGTTTACGACGCATCAAGGCAGCTATACATCATGAGTATGCAGTTTACGACGCATCAAGGCAGCTATACATCATGAGTATGCAGTTTACGACGCATTAATTTTACAGCGGCTTTGCTGTTGCTATATCTAGATCAAGGTTAATAGCAGGGAAACTATACGACTGTGTTCAATTAAAACAGCCAAGGGAGACAGAAATCCTTGTAAGATATCTTTTCTTCGAATCTGTGTTATCTCGTCAATATATTAGAGCAGGATAATGAATATAGCCTCAATAGTTGACCTTTATACCTTTCATTCTGTCATCTGTAGCACTGTTATTTCTGTCAATATATGGGGCTGTCAATGAATATCTGAGGCTTTCCACATACATGCAGATGTTTTTGTATCCTTCACCTTGGGTAACACTCAGTTATTCATCGTTGTAATAACACTTTCCACGCGGCAGGCGGCTGCAGACGACATTACAAATTTTCACAAATGTTTAAAAAATGTCAACATTATTGAATTTCATTACCATATTTAGAACCACCGTGAGAAATGCATTGACAAAAGTACAAACATGTCTAGTATTGGGTCAGTAATCCTTGAGATAGACTTTGAAAATTGTGAAGGTTTTTGAAAAATCTGTTTTGTGTATGGTAAAAATAATGGCCGCGTGGAAAGTGTTAACACTTTTAACGCGGCTATTGGTTTTACCCTATACAAAACATTTTTTTCAGAAACCTTTCCCAATTATCAAAGTCTATCTCAAGGATTACTGAACCATGTTTGTACTTATTATAATGAATTTCTCATGGTGATTCCAAATATGGTAATGAAATTCAATAATGTAGACATTTTTGAAACATTTTGTGAAATTTTGGAATGTCGTCTGCAGACGCCTGCCACATCGAAAGTGTTAGAATTACCGTGCATGGGATTGAACGCTCTTCATTGTCTATTTTACACTATATTTTTTCGACAAAACAAATACAAATATAACTGCAAGACAATTCATCTGCAAGTTATTCTGATATCGAAAGAATATCAGCTTTCCTCTGTTTTCATCGCCTATAGGTCCCAGATACCAGTATATCATTCAATTTTAAAGTTTACTTTTCCCAATATTTTTTCACCCGTATCATCTGCATGAAACATCTCCCAGACCAGTAAAGTTTTGCAATTGTAATACGATTAATGGGGTGTTTTTGTTTTATACAATGATGTGTAGATAAAACAAATTTGGGCTGAGTTTTCTTTTAAACATTTTTCCTACATGGGTTACATTTAGAGATTTTGCTGGCGATAAACTGGCTTGACAAACCGCGTTATAACACAGTTATGTGCGGTTATAACAAGTAGTTTGACATATCTATATACTTTCCACGCGGCTATTAGTTTAACCATACACAAAACAGATTTTTCATAAACCTTTCACAATTTTCAAAGTCTATATCTATGATTACTGACCCAATACTAGGCATATTTGTACTTATGTCAATGCATTTCTCATGGTGATTCCAAATATGGTAATGGAATTTAACAATTTGACATTTTTAAAACATTTTGTAAAATTTTGGAATGTCGACTGCAGACGCCTGCCGCGTGGTAAAACATGCTAGCTTACGGTACCATGGATTTAAAGGTCATACAGATATTACGTGGACCAATTTCATCACTATCTGTTTGCTTTGTTTGATTTTTTTATGTTTAAATAGTTTATTTTCTTTATTTTGATTTGGTTGGGTTCTTTTATTATCATTGTGATCAAAAGTGAACAGATATCACCACGGCTACTTATCCTCTCAAGTGATAGGCCTACCTCGAGAATCAGGTGACTTATTATTTATTTAAAATCGCGACTTTTTAATACACTGCGACCATGAGACATTGTTAAGAGATTGATGACACGTACTGTTCCTCTACTGCATAGATATGCCTCATTTATGCATAACGATGTATCGCTTGAGACTTGAGTGGGTGAAGGGATAGCCTGATCATGAAGCCAGTAGACTATAGTTCATCCAACATAAGATGATTCATGACCTTACAGTGATGTTCCATCCTACGTTGAACAGACTATAGCTTCATATCCTTATCTGAGTACAGCCCACCCACCCACCCGGATGTGGTTCATCATGTGCGGTATCGAGTGAGCAAACGTGCGGCCATCTTGTATAGCAGAAATTGACTTGTTAAAGTTTCCGAATTTTGATCGTTAAATAAAGCTCATTATGATCACTACTGAGGTACGATGATGCGGCAACATTTTGTCTTAACCGCCCGAAAAAAGAGAATTAATCTACCATCATGTGGATTCATTTTTACGACGCTCTAAGTTAAATTATTTACGGACCCCCCCCCCCCCCCCCTCCCCCGAAATTTGATACTGTTTCACCCTGTTCATATCGGTTTTCACTCCCATGTAGCTGCATGTTTTCACAAATTTAAGTTAAAGGGATGCATACTTCAATGTAGCTTCATAATTCATAAAAGATCAAATGTCTTGTGTTAATTATAATGTCAGCATGAATAAACGCTTCTTATTTTGATCTACGCAATTAACAAATATGCGTTTATCATATAGGCGCCCTCGTACAATATCATTTGAAATCACACGGGTCTTAAATGGTCCGATTGTTATTATTAATAACCACATTGCGTGGTTCGAGTGGTTTTTATTCCAAGTTTTCTATCCGCTTTTTGGTACAATCCATCAAGCCAAGAATTATAACAGTATGGATATCGTGTGTTCTTATTACTAACCAGCCAGGCGATTTTTTGTGTGGACACCGGGGGAGGGGGACAAAGTATGAATTGTTTACCACAAGAATCGCCGCGAAACCTCCGGGATTCGACCCCAGACCCTCCGATCACCGCGTTACGGCCCTAACCGCTCGGATCGGCTAACCTAACCTAATAACCTGATTTCGTACACACATATCAGCTTGGTTGTTGACGTTATCAAATCGAATGCTATAGCATGCACGTGGACATTGTTTTTTTGCCGTAGTGAATCGTAGGTTCCAGGAATGTAATGGTTAACAGCACTGAAAATTGTGTGTTTTAATCCTAACCAGCCAGGCTATGTTTTTGTGTGGAAACCGGGGGAGGGGGACAAAGAATGATGTTTTTACCCAAACAATCTCCGCGAAACCCCCGGGATTCGACCCCCGGACCCTCCGATCAACGCGCCACGTCCCTATGATCTTGAATTGTGGACGTTATTTAACAATCGGGTGTTGACGATGATAGTCAACCTTGACAAAACGGGTTATTTCTTCTTCGTGGAACTGTACTGTGACACATAGTTTATCAAATGGATTTCACAAGTTTAATCATAGGTTTATTGTGGCAACCTAATTATTAAGTTACAACATGTGGCAACCTACACTTGTAACAATTTCACTCTATTTTCTATACTATCGATTAAGATAGTGTTCAGTAGCTTTTCCAATTAACTATAGTCGTTAAATTCTACAGCATGGCAACATCTGGACCGACAGATGACGCCTGAAATGAGGGTCTGCTAAAGCTATGTTGCATTTTCCATTAGTCATGGCGACATGAATGTTTTCAAAGGCATAAATATTTTATTAGAATATAATCGTTTTACAGGAAGGTAAAACATTGCGATAGGTTCTTCACATTTTATAGCTGGTTTCTGGTATGGGTGACGTTTTCTTATTGATTGATAATGTAGTCGTCGCTCGATGCATTTTTACAGGTTTGTGCACTGCTTGTTAATACGTAAACCTGAAACTATAGAACGACGTGTATTAAATTTTAGTTTTTGCTTAAACCCTTAAGTCCACTCTTACCAGCCAGATCCTTCGGGAATATCTCAAGGTTAAGATTTCTCCATTTTAACTATATTTCATCTGTCAACAAATGAACGGGTGTTAAGGTAGTTCACCTTGGGTGAACTAGCCAGAGTGGACCTTTGCTGCCTTTTATAAGAACAAAGATTAGTATATTTAGGTTATATTTTAAGTTAGGTGTATATTGCGAAAAAGGGCGTAGCACATACTTCTTGCTGACGGGCGACATGATTGAAGAGAATCGGTAATTGATAGAAGAAATAGCATTAAAAAATAGCATTAATATTCAGTTTAGTGATTGGTGGAAGTAATAGCATCAATATTCAGTTTAGTGCCTAATTCATGTGAACAATTACATCGATCGATGTTTGGCGAATTTGTCAGATTCAAAGAAAGAAGTAATCATAATAATCGTGACATATTAATGTCAACCATAACATCCTACATCAAGGGGGGGGGGGGGGGGGGGGGGTGTTAAACCAAACAAATCTGACATTTATTAGCGCTGTAACTTTTGAACTATTATTGTGATGTATCTAAAGACACTTCTCTTGGAGCGCATTTTTTCTTCCTAGAGAAGAGTCTTTAGATGATTTTGATGCAATTTCGGCATTTTTTTTTACCAAAAACTGATTTTATTACGTTGTCCGAAAATTGTTAAGCCTAACAAGTAATTGTTTTGGTCAAAAGTTTAAAAAAACAGAAACTATTTTAGTGACATTTGATACCAGAAATTGATTCTCTGAGACATTCTCTTTCAAAAAATGTATACATCACATAATAGTTCATAGTTATGTTCCCAATGTTGATGAATCCAAGTACTAGAAACACTGTAGATAAACTATCTACCAAATGTATACTAATACCATGAATACCATGTGACAATGACTATTGAGAATTTGCCAGGTGGGATGCTGGACCACCTGGACAATTTCAGTGGGGACACCATTATACACCGGTAAGGAGTGCAAATTGACTGCATAGAGAAAGAGAGTACTGTGTTGGTAGACAGGTGTTTCTAGAACTTGAATTAAAATATGGGGAAATCGTAAACTCTGCAGTAGAGCTACAGTAGTGATCGTTATATCAATACGCTGTCGCATGGCGTGCCGATACCGCTCGGGATTGGTAGCTAACACTGATCCAACAAAAACCAAACCTCGCAATCTAGCCCACTTAATTGTATTAACCGTTGATCAGATACTAGTAGAAAACAGGAATATCTGTATTTGTTCTAAAAATAACGCGCGTATTTCTGACAATTATAAAACGTAATCAATAATAAACAACAAACGCCTCGCTTATTTAGCCAATCAAATTGATTGCACTGTATTCATCTCAAGTGTTATTTTTGTTTTGGATATTCATATATAGACACGTAGGTAGCCAATCACAATCATTGCTACAAGCACTAGAGAAAACCTATGAGAATACAACAACGACGGGTATATACATTGTGACGTTACACAAGTATATCATCGCTTCATATTTACTGTGTTGTATAATACCTCGCTACATACATACTCGGTCTATACTACTGTGCATAGTAGTATCGAATACTCATCGTGCATTTTGTAATATTGTTCCCTAGAATTTAGAAAAACACAGGACTTGTTATTGCCACTGATAATCTAGACTTGGAACAAGTCGAGTATTGAATGTTTTGTGTATCTGCGATCTTTGCTATTCCAAATTATTATTATAATTATTGTACGTTCACGAATTGAAAGGACCTCTGATTAAGGGGCACAGAGTGATTTCTCAAAAAATAGAATTCAACATTTTACCTTGTTTAGATAGATGATATACATAGAAACCCTCTCATGTAAGATTTTTTTTTTTTTTAAATCAGTAAAAATGATAAAGAAAGACATTTTCTCAGCATTTCCGAAGGTATATTAGTGCTTTTCACTTTGTTTGTATTTTGGTTAAAAATCAACACCAATTGAATCAGGGAGGTGTGGCTATATTGCATCACGCAACAAGCCATGGGTGGTCTTCAAGGTAATTTTGAATAAACATGAAACAAATAAGTAAGAAGCCATCGGTGGCCTTTTAGATGAATTTGGGTAGATTCGATGTGATCTCATCGAAACTCAAAGCGCTAAAAAAATCCATGAATTTCACATGAAATAGTGCAAATTTAGCTCTATAATTTTAAGTGGTAGTTAGTACGCATTACGGATATGTGAAAAACCCTACTTCTGGACAAATTGAGGGCTCCCTCCATGAAGGATCTCTTAGTGCCCCTTTAAGTAACGGAAGCCTTTTATAGTCAGGTGGTACATAAAAGGTTCCTGTCATTGCTAATCATTGTATACGGAAAGAGTGTGTGCTAAACATGCCCAAACTCGCACTTCAACTCCAACATGTCAAATTAGTTACCATGAAATGACCCGGTAAAATCAGGTTATTGACCGATAATACCTAGCGAACAAACCTATCTGATCCGCCATTGTCGCATTAATGTTCAAAACATACGGAAATTGAATTATAATAAACAAATATTGCGAGCATCATACGGTTTAGTAATATGACACCTAATCATGTTTAAAATGATTGCGTCACGTGATCATGCTTAAAGCTGGTAATTCAACACAGACAAACTGGTTGATGACAGACAGTATGTTTACAGAGTTAACATGGAGAAATTGAAACCTTTTCAAATTCCAAAGAGAACTGGATGCGGCTAGAAACTCAGAGTGGTAGTTCGCCTTTACAGACGCCTCTCCAAAAAGGCAAAATTTTGAATTTCATTACTATATTTAAAATCACCATGTAAATAAAATGCATTGAAATATGTACAAACATGTTTAGTTTTGAGTCAGTAATCCTTGCGATAGACCTTGACATTTGGGAAAGGTTTCTGTAAAATCTATTTTGTATAATTATGGTCAAACCAATAGTGTGTCGGACTGTTTCGTTCTTGCACCTAATAGGTTTACTCTTTCTAGCCAGATCCCTTAGGAATATCTCAAGATTGAGATTTATCCATCTCTATTTCATCTGTCAACAAATGAACAGGTGTAAGTTAGTTCCCCCAGGGTGAACCGGTCGAGGTGAACCTGTGCCTTTATATGCATGCTCTCACTATGGGTTGCTATTATGGTCACATCCAGTTCTCATGGGAATTTGACAAGGTTGCAATTTCTCCATGTTAACTATGTACAGTGTGTCACCAAGTGAGCAGGTGTATGACTAGTTCGTCTGTGATGAACTACCAAGTGGTAGGCCAGCTTGAACTCCATTATATATGTATGATACGCAAAAGGAATAATTACTGTGCGCTCTTAGTGTTAAAATTGTATTTTACTGCTGCTATAAAGGTTCATGCATAAGACATCGCAAAAATGTATGCAATGAACAGATAAGGTCTTGAACCAAGACTATATAAAACGATACTCATATGCTGAGCTTTAATCTCAATGGAGCTATTAATATGACGGATACAGTTTTACTATAATATTTCACAATAATGATTCCAAATATATACACCGAAATACTTTGACAGGCAACTTATCGTAAGAATTTTCTAATTAGTCACAGTGTTCTCGGGCAGCGTTTACCTAGGGGTATATAATGAATTATGATACATGTATACAGAAACACAACAAACACACAACAAAAACGCTACATTTTCATTTCTAGAGCAAAGTCAATTTACTAGAGAATTTGACTGCAATGAATTCGAGACGGTTGAGGATTAGGAGTAAACCAAAAAATGGTTGAATGATTTGAAATATCTTTCATGTCTTTTAACAAATCCAAAATGTACTCACTATTATCGACGTTTCACAACAGACTTGTCTGGTTATTTCTTCGGTGGTGGTGGGGGAGGGGGGGGGGGGGGCTTATTAACTTTATGCATACGATCCAGCTGACCCAGAAACCTTCTAGAAACACCGGAAGTGATTCTGGATCCAAAACATAATTCCTGAAGAACAACCAGACAAGTCGGTTGTGAAATGTCAATGATAGTGAGTACATTTTGGATTTGTTCAAAGAAATTTCAAATCATTCATCCAATATTTTCAAACCTAACCCATTCTTTAACTATAAAGGGTGCTTACCTTTTTCTGAGAGTAGCCAATAGCTTGGAAGACTTTGAACAATTGCGCCCCATTCGGCGACTCAGTGGCGGACATTTTTATAATTCTATTTTCAGCATGTGTCAGTACTGTTGTCAACTGTAAAATTAAAAAGAAAAAGTAAAACCCTTTAAGAGGCGCGTCATAATTGAACATGTTATTGGATCAACTAACCATGTTCATGAATAATGCAATTTACAAGAAACTAGGCAATTACTGACAGACCATCGTTCATGACAAGACAAAATAGTGTAAATGTCAATTTGACTAATGTTCCTAGTGTGATAATAGTTTAAAGGCAATCTATTCAAGCAAACTTATTCATTTCAAGCAGAAAATGGTAATATTTTGACATATTGGGTAAAATTGAAAATCTTAAAAATCCCACGCAAAACAATTTTCGACCCTGATTTATGAGATGTTTGTTTGTGTGGCCCTAACAAGTTATTGCCGAGTGAATATAAAATATGATGTTAACCCTTTACATGCGGCCATTCGTTTTACAATACAAAACAGATTTTTAAGAAAACCGTTCCCTACTTTCAATGTCTTATCCCAAGGACTGAATCAATACTAGGCATGTTTGTACTTATTTCCAGTGGCGTAGCCAGAGCTACGCGCGCATGTATCCCCAAAATGCAATATTTGTTGGTACAAGCTTGCTTAGAGCTAAAATGTACCTCAATCATAGCAAAAATAATTGTAAAGTCGAGAATGTTCGCGCGCTACGCGCGCATTTATTTAGTCAGACAATCTTGTCGGTTCACTTTCATTTCTTGCCCCCCCCCCCCATATGAAAAACCTAGCTACGCCAGTGCTTATTTCAATGAATTCCACATGGTGATTCCAAATATGGTTATGAGAAATTTAACAATTTTTAAAAATTTGTGAAACATTTTGTGAAATGTTGGAATTTCGTCTGCAGATGCCTGCCGCGTCGAAAGTGCTAAGAGGAGAGACAGGTTCGTGTCTATTTATAGAACTGTCAAAGTGTAAAAACAAGTAGACCTACTATTGAGAAGGTAAAAACAACTTAATTGAAAAGAACCTTTTCTGACGTATGCAATCAGCATTAAACACCCACGAGCGAATAGGGTCGCCTTCAACTCTTGTCCCTTGGTACTGTATTCAGTGCATGTAAATGCGTTGGTATTTGAAATCATTTTGTTACATGATTGGTGTTCAATGAAGCAGGCATATGTCAGAAACAGTATCTGCGGTTGACTTAACGTTTTTCCACGCGGCAGGCGTCTGCAGACGACAGTTCCAAAATGTCACAAAATGTTTCGAATTGTCAAAATTATTGAATTTTAGCACCATATATTGGAATCATCAATATAAAACTACTAGCGGCATGAAAAGTGTTTAACACACCCATGATACAAGTATACGCAGGTTATGGAAAAAGTACATTATCCTAATACCCATGATACAAGTATACGCAGGTTATGGAAAAGTACATTATCCTAATACCCATAATACAAGTATACGCAGGTTATGGAAAAGTACATTATCCTAATACCCATAATACAAGTATACGCAGGTTATGGAAAAAGTACATTATCCTAATACCCATGATACAAGTATACGCAGGTTATGGAAAAAGTACATTATCCTAATACCCATGATACAAGTATACGCAGGTTATGGAAAAAGTACATTATCCTAATACCCATGATACAAGTATACGCAGGTTATGGAAGAAGTACATTATCCTAATACCCATGATACAAGTATACGCTGGTTATGGAAAAAGTACATTATCCTAATACCCATGATACAAGTATACGCAGATTATGGAAAAAGTACATTATCCTAATACCCATGATACAAGTATACATACGCAGGTTATGGAAAAAGTACATTATCCTAATACCCATGATACAAGTATACGCAGGTTATGGAAAAAGTACATTATCCTAATACCCATGATACAAGTATACGCAGGTTATGGAAGAAGTACATTATCCTAATACCCATGATACAAGTATACGCAGATTATGGAAAAAGTACATTATCCTAATACCCATGATACAAGTATACGCAGATTATGGAAAAAGTACATTATCCTAATACCCATGATACAAGTATACGCAGGTTATGGAAAAAGTACATTATCCTAATACCCATGTGTACAAGTATACGCAGGTTATGGAAGAAGTACATTATCCTAATACCCATGATACAAGTATACGCAGATTATGGAAAAAGTACATTATCCTAATACCCATGATACAAGTATACGCAGATTATGGAAAAAGTACATTATCCTAATACCCATGATACAAGTATACGCAGGTTATGGAAGAAGTACATTATCCTAATACCCATGATACAAGTATACGCAGGTTATGGAAAAAGTACATTATCCTAATAATGTAACTAGACGATTCCATGGAAAGCGTTATGGTGAGGTATTGACTGTGATGATGCAGCTTTCGCATATATATCAAGGCCTTAAGGCTGCTATATGTAAGGTTGCATTTCACAAGGGTGCAAGAATATAAGAATTTACAAAAATATAACAGGCGGCAGCTATTTACATCTGAACAAATGAAATCACATATGCAATAGCTGCTCTGAGTAGAATTCAGCTTATCGATTGCTTGACATAGGACAAATCCCATAGCAACTGGAAGCTATAATATATAGGCCCTTCTGGTAATAAGCCTTCGATATCTTTCCGTATATTAGTAGTATACACTTCCACCATGACGTGAGACAGTCGAACTCAACCACTATCGCCAACAAACTCCTTGCAAATTGGTTATGACTGTGGAATTATGGGATAAAGTAACCATGGTTACAATCATGGTACGGGTTTCTCCTATGTAATGTACACACATGAATGCTCTCATCACGTTCTAATCAAAACGATTTCATTCCAATATAATTTTCAGTAAGTAATCGCATAGGGTTTCCCAAAATAGTAATGTTGCGTTGTATTTTGTTAATACTGACAACCGTGTTTTGAAATAGTTACGCTCGCAAACTGTACGATGGTGCATCCAATAACATTACTTCGTGGTGTTCGTTAAAACCCTTACTCCAATTATTGGCTTGAAATGAGGCACATGTTTCTAATTGTGAACATATACAATGTTCAGTAAAATGTGATTTTGGAACACCCTGTTATAAACATTTGGAATGACAGAGGACATGTTTCATATAGGATACATTCCATAAATAGAAAAATACCCTGACAACGTTACTTTAAAGAGGCGTGTGTGTGCTTAGTCCAGAAGATAATGTATTGTGAATGACGGCGAGATATGTGATATGCTTAACACGTTCTGTTCAGAAACCTTTATACAACTTTTGTCTATCTCATTGATTAATGAACCAATACTACGCATGTTTGTACTTATTTTAATGCATTTCTCATGGTGATCCCAAAAAGTTGAATCAATAATTTTGATACTTTGAAACATTTCGTGAAATTTTGAAACTGTCGTCTATAGACGACACCGTCAAGAAAGATATTGGCCTAGTTTTCGGGTCCAGTGTTTTGCAAATCGGTGGTCTATGATTTTTTTATGCAGCGCCCTCATCTGAAGCAGCACGGTTCAAAAGAGGTCATTCCAAAACAGTGTGTAGATCATACTGCACGTGAAACTGTCAAACGCGAGTAAATTGCAATGGGTTTAAAAAATGAAAGCCCTAAAATAGTCCTTTATTATTTATCTTATCAAACGCTTCGAACTTCCTGTTGTTGTTCATTCATCGCGTCAGTCAGATTTGTTCCATTTCAAACACCTGCAATTCAACGAAAAGATCTACTTAACTAATAGTGGCGCTTATATCAAGTGTATCATTTCTTTTAAGTTCGTTATTACAATATATTATGAACGTTAATTGGTGTAGAAATTGAAAACCTTTCCACCATGAGCCTTTTGTTTACAGCTCTGGACGTGATCGGTGCAGTGGAAGTCGCAGGTTAGTGAGACAGAAAGGGCAAACGAGCCCGGAGTGCCCAGTGAGATCTCGCATAGAATGTGCCAGTATCACTCGATACTGGTACGATTTTACAGTTACCGCATCGGTCGATACTGGAACACCAAATTGTGTTCCAGTATCGAGCCATACTGAAACGTTTTATGTTTCAGCATCGGGCGATACTACACAATGTTACTCGTCAGTAGTGATTTGTCCAAGTATTGAACGATACTGGTAAATTATTGTGTTCCAGTATCGCTCGATACTGGTACGATTTAATATGTGCCAGCATCATCCGATACTGAAACACTGACTTGCACACTGACTTATTGCTGATATAAACATGTTGGTGTGTTAATAAATGTTACACAATTACCTCCATAAACGTGTTGTAGTGTTTATGCAAACGTTTATCGTATGCAATGCCTCCTATACCTTTACACGTAAAACACAACAATTAACGTGTTGAAGTGTTTATCAAGTGTTATCAGAAATATAAACGGTTCTCTTTGCAGTGTACTCCCGTCTGAACATCACTTAGAAACAATATTGTTAGCACAAGTACATCAACCTAAATCGGATTAACATCGACGGAGAAAAGAAGTGTGATGCCATATTGGGACACAACAAGCTGTGACGTCGGCAACAACTTTAATAAGAGTCATTCAAGGTGACGCGTTATTATAATTGTTGTTATTTTATTGAAATACCTGGGCTCTATTTCATAAAGGTCAACTTAATATAAGATTAACCTTAAATGTGTAGATCTTTTATAGAATAGAAGCTTAAAAAGAGTTACGGATTTAAGAAGGACTTTTGGGATTCAAGATGAATTAAAGTCTCTTAAATGCAAACTTGAAAATCTTAAAAGTTGTATATAATAAGAGCAATTCCAGGTCATTTTATTGATATGGCTCTATTTCATAAAGGTCCGCTTATGATTGTGGCATTTTATTAAGCTTTACATGTACGTATATTGTGAAAAAAGATCTTTAACATTTTCCACGCGGCAGTCGTCTGCAGACGACAGTTCCAAAATGTATCAAAATGCTTCGAAAATGTCAAAATTTTATCACCAGATATGACAGCACTATGAGATATGCATACGAATAATAGTATGTGCGCAGCATTGGTTCAGTAATTCAAATATTGACCAAAACGTGCAAAAATGTGATTTTGAGATTAATAATTTTTGCACTTTTTGGTCGAAAATTTCAAAAAAATTGAAGCCCCCAAAAAAACTCGATCTTAGATAATTTGCTTCAGATGATTTTTGTGAAATTTTGGAATTTTTAATCCCAAAACTGATTTTGTTAGGTTGCCTGAAAAATTGGCGCCAAAAAGGTGATATTTTGGGCAAAAATGTAAAAATCACTATTTTTAGTGAAATTTGATACCATAAATGGATTCTCTGACTCATTTCATTTTAAAAAATGTATACTTTTATGTACATCACATTTATAGTTTAAAAGTTAGAGTGCTTGTTAAATTTGGCGCCAAAAAGGGTTGACACCTCCCTTAACTATTTATAACAATTCAAACAGATTCCAATGAATACGTACATGACAACAAAACAAAAACCGCCACAAAACGGAACACCCTGTGCAATTTGCCTTTAAATACAAAACATAAACAAAAACGTAACATCATTATCTTGAAAAATGTTGTCGAGGTTATTAATATTATTAAAAGACAAGCCTTGTGTGGAGTTCATACAAGGTTCATTGCATTTCGATTGACGTAAATTGCATTTGTGATAGGATTAGCAGAGGAGAATAGTCAGGCAGGCGTGCCAGACTGTTATTGAATGTAAATAATGTTTGCTCATATGAGGTCATTGATACCGTCTGTATAATTATACTGACAGTGCCATGATTGCTACCATGAATAATAAACTAGTACTAGTAGATTCACCGACTTTTGCCGGTTTACCATTTCAGTAAAGCTAATATCCCGGCTAATATCTTCCAATTGAGGTAGGCATTGATTTGAAATCTTAATCTGATCATTGGCACACGTGGCTATAATGCTTCCCTGTGTCTGAATCACATCGTAGGTAGTTCATATCCTAAATAGTGACAACGCGAATCGTGCAGTTGAACATGTTTAATGTCAAATTCAATTGCAATTCTGACCTGATAATTTACCGCAAAGTGTGGCATACAATTTTGTGAGTTCGTTTTCTGTTCAGTGTTTGGTTCAGTGTTTTTTGTTTTTTAATCAACATTATCGGTTTTTATAAGAACCACTAGCGTTATTTATCTCGCATTCTGAAATGAAGTCTACATTTAAAGTGTTCCTTTATCATGCTTAAATTATTTTTACAAACGTGTCTAAAATGTGTCATGTGTAATATATCCACCATTCATTTATATGACTGTAAAAAGGTCTCCGCATTCAGTCGAACTTTGATCTGGTTGCAAATATCCCATAGGGCTGCAATTATGGTAATTTGACTGTTCGTGTCAATATTTTTAATTAAAAATGCCATGAACATGATCACTATTTAACAGTAAAAGGTTCCTTGACATTGGTCTGTACACAGACCAATATTAAGAATCCTTGACCATGGGTCAGTGTTTGTGTTTGTGTTTGGATTTTGAATCAACATTATCGAGAAGTTTGTATTTCATTATAAGAACCACTGCGTTATATCTCAAATTATGAAATGAAGTCTGTATTTAAAGTCTTCTTTTATCATGTTTATGTATTTTTACAATAAAAAATGTACTTTAGGTCCCAGATTTACTCGATATTGGTACGATTTTACTGTTCCAGTATCGTTCGGCTCTGGAACACCCAAAATGTGTTCCAGTATCGACCGATACTGGCACATTGTATGTGTTCCAGTATCGCCCGATACTGGAACATCAAAATATACCAGTATCAGTCGATAGGCCTACTGATGGTACATAATTTTGTTTCAGTATCTAGTAATACTGGGACATTTATATGCGCCAGTATCGAACAATACTGGAACACTGACTTCGTACCAGTGTCGAACGATACTGGGTGTTCCAGTATTGAAAGATACTAGTACATTCCAGTATCTGAGACCTAAAGTACACTTACATGTATATCCAGCATTCATTATATGATTGTAAACATTTCTCCGCATTCAGTCGAACTTTGATCTGGTTTCAAATTATCCCATAGGGCTGCAATTATGGTAATTTGACTGTTCGTGTCAAGAATTAATCCGCCATAAACATAATGAATATTTATAGGTATTGACAGTAAAAGGTTACTTGACATTGGTTTGTGCATGTAAGGATGATTCCTTATGTAAGGAATCGTCCTTACATGCACAGACCAAGGTTCCTTGACATTCGTTCTGTGTATTAGGACGATTAGTCCTTTGAGCAATATTGTAGCGGTGCGCTTTATAAAGATTGCAGCACCCGCATAATTTTTTTTTGTTTCCAGGTATAAACAGTACGGTAGTAAACACATGTTTAACTAATTACCGTAAAGGTCAATTTACTTTCCAAGGAAAGCTGGGCAGATTTATTTGCGGTCGCATTTGGATTTGATCTATCATAGTATTCTGTTTAAATCAGAGGAGCTTTAACCAGATAAAAAGGAGAGTAATTGGTAAAGTTATCTAATCTGATAATGTCGAATGCATTTGTTAAAACAGATTAGCGCTATTATAATGCCCAGACCTTAATATTGCGACCGGTATTTTATGACCATTTGGGCGACAAATCTGAGTTATTGGTATGGCTTGAAAGAGCACATTTTAAGCTTTGAAATGACACCATGTTGAAGGTGATCAGACTTTGTAATAACAAGATATGATTTGAAAAAGCATATTTTTTGTCTATTATTTTCTTTATAATTCACCAAATATATTGGCCTCTATCTTAAAACTATGTTTGCCGACAACATGTCCTTTTTGACGCGACACTGTTTGTAAAGAAACAAAAATTACAGATACGATTACTAATTATAAATATTTTATTAAACAGGTTCGCCGTCGGGGATAGAAAAGAACGTTTTCCCATAATTGTCTCTTTTCTATCCCCGACGGCGAACCTGCTTAAAATATTTATAATTTGTTTAATACCCGTCGTATAATGCCTATTATTTCTATCTAGATACGATTACTTTACCTTGATTTGTTAGCAACATTGAATCAAGGATCCGTGACCAATAGATCCGTGACCATAGGTCCATGAATTGTAGTCTGTTTATGTAAGGAATTTTCCTTACATGCACAGACCAAGGTTACTGAACATTGGTATGTTTATGTATTAAAGGAATCATCTTTACATACATAGACGAATGTCAGGGAACCTTTTACTCTCAATACCTATAAATATGTTTATGGCGGATTAATTCTTGGCACGAACAGGTCAAGTTACCATAATTGCAGCCTATGGGAGTATTTAAAACCAGATCAAAGTTCTACTGAATGCGGAGAACTTTTTACAGTGATATAATTGAATGCTGGATATATAACACATGACACATTTTAGTCACATTTTGTAAAAGTAAATCAACATTATCAAAAAAAACCACTTCTAATACAGACTTCATTTTAAATTGTGAGATAAATAACGCAAGTGGTTCTTATGTATTAAGGACGATTCCTTGCGCAATATTGTAGCGATAAACACGTGTTAAACTAGTTACCGTGTAAAGGTCATTCTACTTTCCGATTTCTTTAAATATAAAAAAGATAGATTGGCATAGTTGCGGTCGTTTTTGGATAAGCTCTATCATGGTATTCTGTTTTTATCTATGTTTTATCAGAGGAGATTTAAGGTTGTTCCTATGGCTAATTTTGTATTTGATATTTTAATAGAGCTTGCTGAGCTCCACAATAATCTGAAATTTGAGATTGATCGGAGGTACGGTTTTCTAGATATGACAATGTTATTGTCAAAAAAACATTTTTAAGTCAATTTGAATTCTTTTGTTTTGTACTGTTTTTCGGCAAACATAGGGCAGTCTATTTTCTTTTGTTTTGTTTTATATTGTTTTTTGACTCTAGGTAAAATTTCTATAAAAATTTAGTTGTTTTTTTTGGCTCTAGTTTTTTATTGAAAACTCCATTATATTCCTGCAGCACAGGAATTAAGGAGAGTTGTATAGCCAACATATACACCAAGTGGCATTACATTTAGTAAAATGCATGAACTTGAAAAAATTAATTAAGTGCATTAATTAGCCTAAATGTTTTAATATTTTTGTTTTTAGATAATTTAGTATAATTAATGATGCAGATGTCTTACAGCCTCCCGCAGGACAGGAAACCTTCTAAAAACTATAATTAACAAGCTCCCAAAATTTCACCTTTGTAGCATTTATACTTTTCTTGTAAAAATTAATTAAACATTTTTGCATATATTAATTATTTTGCTAGGTAGGCTAGGGGGTCAAAAAACAATAAGAAACAAAAGAAATGAATGCTTCAATTTTGCTTCATTTTTGACAATAAAATTGTCATATCTAGAAAACCGTACCTCCGATCAATCTCAAATTTCAGATTATTGTGGAGCTCAGCAAGCTCTATTAAAATATCAAATAAAAAAATTGCCATACGAACAACCTTAAGAAGATAAAGAGCATAGAAAATGGTACAGATATATGTCGAATGCATTAGTTAAAAACAAGGTCGTTAAAGCCCGTCGATTTATAGCTATGTTATTATTATTATTTCGCTGCAATCACTAGGAACCGATAGACAATATATATTGCGAGAGTGTAATCACTTTCCATGTACATGATATATGAATGCGATACATGCACAGTTGACGGCAAAACCTCGGATTCATATTGGTTCCTTGTTGAGGACATGCGCTTATTGCACGCACGCTCTATCCAGATAAACCAATCAAAAATTGTTTATTATCCTATAAAATGTACCAATGGTATATAGGGTGAGTAAAAAAAAAAGTGTAGTCAAAGTAAAATAAGTATTCAAAATATTTATTATCAGAATATGAAGGCAAACAATGTATGCGGCAATATATACAGTTAAGCCCATAATTATTCATACCCCTTGGAAAATATGAGTTTTTTGCGTTTTTCTCATATCTATACCAGCTGGAGTGGTGGAACTTTCGCTTTACACTAAAGACAATTAGTTTGCAAGTACAAATCAATATCTTTGGGCTCAACATTTTTTGCATAACAATAGAATTGAACAAGAATTATGTTTTTATGCCTGTCCAAAATTATTCATACCCCATACCAAGTCTAAGGATTGAGGCCACTTTTTGTGATAATACACATGTTTTTGACATTCCAAACATTCTTTATATTGTGTGATAGGCTTTTATATTGTTATGTAATTATCCCATGATGTGTGCATACAATGTGGATGCATTACAAATGTGTCCTATTGAATGAACAGTGAGGGATATTATAGAACAACACTCTAGCGCTTTGACAGCATGGCGAAGAAGATCAAATAACTTTTTTGTGCATATTGTGAATGCTCACAAAGAGGGGAAAGGCTACAGAGCTATTTCGAAACAATTCCAAGTGCAAGAATCCACCACACAAAGCATAATTAGGAAGAACAAGACGTTCAACTCACTAAAAAACATTGAAGGATGCAGTCGGAAGCCAGCGGTGTCCCCTTGTTTTGCAAGAAAAGTATTGCGAAAGGCCAACAACAATCCACAGATCACCATCAATGCTCTCCTGAACAACCCTGGCAATTATTGGACCAAGATATCATGGCAGACACTCCAGCATATATGGCACATGAAAGGTCTACATGGAGGCCGACCAAGAAAGACTCTACTCCTTAAAAGAGACACAGAGAAACTTGTCTTGCATCTTAAGCAACCCCAACACTGAAGACCAAAAACTTGGATCTTTGTCCAGAAGTGCTCTTGCAAATGCTAGATGACTTTCTCATTGTCTCTTTTCAGGAGTAGAGTCTTTCTTGGTCGGAGTCCGTGGAGAACTCTTGTGTACTATGTCTGCTGGAGTGTCTGCCTTAATATCTTGGTCCAAGACTCACCAAGGTTGTTCAGGAGAGCATTGACGGTGATATGTGGATTGTTGTTGGCCTTTCACCATACTTTTCTTGTCAAACAAGGGGACACTGTTGGCTTCCGACCGTGTTCTTCAGGGTTTTTAACTGATTTTAACTGATTTTAACTGTCTTATTCTTCCTTATTATGCTTTTTAAGGTGGAATATGGCACTTGAAATTGCTTCGAAATAGCTTTGTAGCCTTTCCCCTCTTTGTGAGCATTCACAATGCACAAAAAAGGTCCTCACTGAGTTATTTGATCCCCTTCGCCATGCTGTCAAAGAGCTAGAGTGTTGTCCTATAATATCCCTCACTGTACATTCAATAGGACACATTTGTAATGCATCCACATTGTATGAAATAATTGCATAACAATATAAAAGCCTATCACACAATATAAAGAATGTTTGGAATGGCAAAAACATGTGTATTATCACAAAATGTGGCCTCAATCATGAGACTTGGTATGGGGTATGAATAATTTTGGACAGGCATAAAAACACAATTCTTGTTCAATTCTATTGTTATGCAAAAAATGTTGAGCCCAAATATATTGATTCGTACTTGCAAACTAATTGTCTTTAGTGTAAAGCAAAAGTTCCACCACTCCAGCTGGTATAGATATGAGAAAAACGCAAAAAACTCATATTTTCCAAGGGGTATGAATAATTGTGGGCTTAACTGTACATTTATTCACTATCATCAGCAAAAAGAATCATAACATTTCATGGAATCGTTTACCAGATATAACTATTTTGGTGAAGTAACTGCATTTTGAAACCGAACACGATATTGAATATTTTACTCAATAATGCTTGATATTAACAAACAAGTGGATTCATGTATGGTACACAATTGCTAACTAATAAAGACATATCAAACTTTCTCATTTATTTTTTCAATCATTAAATGCGAAATAATGACAAAGGAATGTCATTATTACATGAATTTAGCAACAACAACAACAACACATTTGGCTTTGTGATAGTCGGACTCAGCTCGGACTAGAGTGTGGACCGTTTTCAATAGTGGAATTTAGTAGTTTTTTAAAGAGAAAATATCGCAAATCTTGTTCGGTTTATGAAATATCGACTTTTACGCAAATGAGCATAAAATATGTTACCACAACCAATTTCAACAAACTAAAACTATTAAGAAAGCTACTTAGATAACCCGTCTGTCTCAATAATATATCTGTGGAACTTTTGCACAGATTTCAAGATAAAATTTCAATGTTGAGTACACTTTTTTTTACCCACCCTGTATGTCATTTTAAAAGTTGACATTTAGACCTATCCAACAAATTCATCAATGTTCTCGTCTTGGGATGGTATAGCCCATCGCCTTCCATTAATATACTACACTGATTACGCATACTAGACAATGGGACGTCGGTCTGTATCTTTCTCTCTTGTTGTCCACCTCTGGGCAGAACATGAAATTATTACCAACAGATGGCAAATACATCCCTAAAGACTAATTGACCTTATCCCACGTTCGTATGTTACATGTTAATGAGTAATTCCATCCCAAAGTTTAACCTTAAACCCTATATAAAGATGAGTGAAGTGACGTCCAATTCAATAACATGATCAAGAAATAAATCTAATTAATTACAGACATGCAACATAATGATGTAATGTTATATGTTATAGAAACAAGTTGTTGCCATTTTCAGTGAAGGCATATAATACAGTAGGCCTATGAAATGTTGATTCTCTTTTCTTTTGCTAGTCCCTCAGATTACTCTATATTGTAAGTATAGCTATCTTGATTCCATGTTAACATGAAGTTGACAATGCTGTCAGTTCCCTTTGTGTAAAGGTAATTTTGAATGGAATGTTCTGCAATCATATTTGTGTGGTGGCATAGGAAACACTTCACATGGTCATTTTCTAGCAACTTAGTTTTTTTCTTTGGCAGAGAGCTTCATATTCTACTGAGTATAGGACTGTTTAAATTTTTCAGAAATTCCATCTAGAACTACAGTTATAGTATTTTAAAGTCGGCAAGTGTAAACGAGACACTCAAATTTGAAACTGAAAATTCAAAGGTGTACACAAAATCTTTTAAATGCTCTAATAATAATAAAACTACATTGTTATATCACACAGAATAGCTTGTCATATGAAAAGGACTTTTGATATGAACCTAGTTTTTTGCGATATTATTAACAATTGTAATGTCTTCACTTTCAAAATCTTTACAATGCATTGTCGGAATTCACAAGTAGTTACCATGGTAACAATATCATTTTATGTAAACATAGCATTTTACACATAAAATTTGATAAACAAGGTTAAGAAAAGTACTAAAATAAACTTCACATCTGGGATTTTGCATAAAAAACTCCTGGAGACAGTCAAATAAGAAAATAGCGCCCTCTTTTGGTAGACTTAGGATATTCCCCATTCATTAACCCTAACCATCCTCAATGCCGCAAATGTGCACGGTAAAGTCTGTCTGTGCCAGCTGGCGTGGCACTTTTTCGATGAAATAATGGCCCCAGGCTACATAGTCGGGCCAATACACTGGCCCGAGTATGGTTGGCCCCCGTGGCGCACTGGTAGAGCGTTCGTCTGGCAACCGAGAGGTTGTGGGTTCGAGCCCCGGTGGCGGCACCACTCTTTTTGTCCGCGTTTTTGTCGTTGAAAAAAAATTCTTCAAAATGTGACTTTAGGGTATGATAAGGTTAGGGTAAATACAAGGTTTTTAGTCCAACTTTGGGAAGGAACGAGTGTTTAGGGATATATTTGCCACCGTTTGGTAATAATTTCATGTTCTGCCCAGAGGTGGACAACAAACATCATAAACTAAGGACATTTTGTCCTCACGTCCCATAGTCTATACGGGAGCGCATCAAATTAAAAATCTGCATGTATGTCTTCAAATGTCTGGAGGGCGAACGCACGAGATTGCCATACATGTTTTTACCTATTTTAATGCATTTCTCATGGTGATTCCAAATATGGGTATGAAATTATATCATGTTTCCATTTTTGAAACATGTTGTGATATATTGGTACTGTCGTCTCCAGACGACTACAGCATGTAAAATATGCTGACCTTTATTTTGTTGAATCTATTGGTCTTGCAAAGGTACTCTCTGTTATCATTGATATTCAAAATTAAGTTAATCTAGAGGTATAACGTTGATATCACCGATTCCCATGCAGGCTAAAAGCATCATCAATCTGTATTATTGATTTCTATGCCATTATATCGAGAGATAATATCATGTATAAATCTAACTACCTGAACATAATGGACTGTAATTCATGGACGGCGGTTTGGAAGCAATGCATGCTTAAAAGTGGTTTCCCCATTTGTGATCCGTATGTTTAGGCCAACAAAAAGAAAGAGTTGACTTGCCCTTTCCAACCGACCCGAATTTTCGGAAATCTAGGGTCGCCCTTTTTCTTTTTTCTTTTTTTTCTTTCTTTTTTTTAAATTGAAAAAAAAAAAAAAAAATGAAAGAAGCACATAACAATAAAGAAAGATGAAAACGTGCTTTTTGAGTAGTATCTGCTTGTTTAAAAATAAAAAAATAAAAAATAAAAATAAAAAATAAAAAATAAAAAAATAAAAAATAAAAATCTTTAAAACGTGTTTTTGTGCAGTACATTTTCAAAAATTTTCAACAAAAAATAATAATAATAATCCGACCGTCCGACCCTGACTTTGACCCTGAAAGGGCAAGTCAACTTCTTTTTTTTTGTTAGCCTTATTTGTTTAGTTTGCGGAACATGAGGTAACTGATTGTAAACTCATTAACTCATCGATGGAGCTTAACACTTTCAACACGGCTATTAGTTTTACCATAATTATACAGATTGTTCAGAACCTTTCCCATTTTTCAAAGTTGATCTCAAGAATTACTGGATCAATACTAGGCATGTTGGTACTTATCTGAATGCATTTATGATGGTGATTCCAAATATGATGATGAAATTCACTAATGTTAACATTTTTTAAAACGTTGTGACATTTTGGAAGTGTCGTCTGTAGAGTGTGCGTGGAAAGTGTTAATATATCATTTTTAAAGGAATATATATGTTGTGTTTTCCTTGATGTGCTTTAGATGTGCTGAAGCAATGAAAAACTTTAAAATTCAATGCTTGTAAAGTATAATGTTGTAAAGAAGAGTGCAACTTTTGCAGGGGTCGCATTCTGACGCGTCTGCGCGTCCTAGACCTCTCACTTTCTATTAGTGACGCGTCAGGTTTCAAATTGGAAAGACTTGCGGGTCCCGATCAAAATTGAAGGGACCCCTTAAATTTGACGATGAATGTAAATGGTCAACCTTTGCTCACAATATAAATTCATTAAACTGTCGTAAAAAAGTAAAATTTTCAAATACCCAAACTTCAGGACCCCTCAATTTCTTGGGGACCCCTTAAATTTGTTTTTTGAAGTCCTACGGGGTCCTGTAAAATTTCATGGGACCTCTCACATTTTTGATCCAGTGCTATCCCTGAACTTTTGACCTTACCTCTTCTGAATCACGAGCTTGTCCCAGCATATCAGCGGCATATTGCTCCACGGATTCAGATATTTCAGTGTACTCATTTCTGAATTCATATTCCTGATCACTCATCTCTTTGAGCTTATCCGCGAGGGTAAATGCTGTCGATATTGGGTCCACACTAGTAAGAGATATGTAATATTCACTGGCGAGTGCACGATAAACATTCAATGTACCGACGGAATGCTGAAGAGTGTGTTTTTCTGTTCGTTGGCTATCAGAAGATTCTGGATCGGGTATTACGGCTCCATACCGCAGAAGAGTCTGTGTAACAGCAAAAAGATAGATAACAAGATATGGTAGTAAAAAGGCAGACGATTTATTTTAACGTACATAATTAATGGTGGGGTTTAAATAAATGGTTTGTAACTTATTGATTTGATGGACACAATTAACACCCTTAAAGGTAGATGTTCTGATTGCTGCCCGATGTTCAACTTGATGTTTTCTTCATGAAAGGTCATCCTTTAAATTGTAGCATTCCAAAGTTTAAGTTAAGTAACTCCAATGGTTCTTATTTTAGAAGCACAACGTCACAAGAAATTTGCAGATTGAGTAGTACACACACTGGCTGGTGGTTAACCATCTTTGACTGTAATTCACCTATTATAGCCTATAATGTCTAAATAAAACATTTCTGGCCTCTAATAATTCTTGCCCCTAAGATTTTACAGACATAATGAGAAAAGTATGGGGATTCTTCTGGTATCAAAATATCTTGATGTGAAATAAATCTCATAGCCAAGTGTATATCACTGCACCGTTCCGAGATCGTATATTCAAATGTTTGTTTGATTGTATTAAAAAAAGAATTTACACAATAGCATAGATCTGCAACATTTTCTATCATGAAAGGCTGGTAGAGGAACAAATAGACGGATTGATCCGGGTTAAGCCAAAATGGGTTTGAAGGTTTCATCGGTTTGTTGTTGGTCGGGAAATATTACTTCAACCAAATCAGTGACTTATTAGTGAGTAACAAATATAAATACCGAAAACGTCTTTACCGGTGTGTTTTATTAACACTTCTTGGCGGCTATTTGGTTTACCAAAATAATACAGAAATATTTTTCAGAAACATTTCCGAACTTTCAAAGGGTAATCTCAAGAATAACTGACCCAATACTAGGTATGTTTGTACATATTTTTCTTCATTTTGCATGGTGATTCCTGGTGATGAAATTCATTAATGTTGACATTTTTTGAAAATGTTGTGAAATGTTGGGACTGACGACTGCTGCGTGGTGGAGAGTGTTAATAGATTAAAATGTAACTGCTCAATTCTACTGCCATAACTGTGTCAATCAAATGCTTACAATGAAATGAAAAATAGACATCACAATTATAACTTGTCATTTGTATAGAAGTAGGTCAGAGTGACTAGCAGACAAATCAATATTTCTTTGCACACGTTGTATAGCACTATTGGATTGGTCTTTTTTGAACCATATGAATTGACCGGATTATTAGATCTGACAGAAAATCTCGAATCAATAAGTGATGACATATTAAACTATATCATCTTTATAATTATGAGCATTTAATGCTGGAATCTCTTTAATTAATTTCAAATTATGATTTGTCTTCTTTTTATTTGATTTGTTGGTTTGTTTTTTGTTTTCGACTTCACTTTTAATGAACCGTTAATATTTCAAATAATGATCCTAACTAGGACATGTTAAAGCGTCTCACTCAGGGCTTGAAATTAAAAACATAAAATTAAGTTTCCTTTAACTAATTTTATATTTATTTGATATACACTGCAGTTGAAAAAAACCCTGACAGTTTCCCTTTAGATTATGCCTGATATTTTGTTAATGAGTTACTTCATCGAAACTATTTTTGGCACACATAATGTACGTGTTCACAGCAACACATACTACTACGCAGCCAGGTGTTGTAATGCTTGAATGAGCACACGTTGAATGAAGGAATACTTCAATTCAAAAGATGATGTATTGAAGGAGGATGGTTAAGCAGCTTGAACCAGGTTCTGCTTTAACACCGCACACGCGATGAACATTTAGCAACTTTTAAAATGAGGTATGGTATTCCTCCATTCAATGTGTGCTCATACGAGCATTACAACACCTGCGTAGTTATAGCCCCGTTCGAGTGTTGCTGTGAACACGTGCATTATGTGTGCCAAAAATCGTTTAGATGGAGTAACTCAGTCAATAGTTAGGTCACCTAACATAGACCTACACCTAGCACATAAAGTCCCTGACCAGGTGCTTTGAGGTTGGCTAATTCAAAATATATGATCGGTACCAAACATCTGAGATATACATTACATGAGCAAATTTCTTCTCCGCAGTTTGATACCTCATTCAACAAAATCGAATGGATACTTTTAAAGTTATGGCGATTTCAATGACCGCGCACGCAACAGAAAAGTTGCACTAGGTATAGGAATCATTGATTTGTGTGTGATTACTGTCATAACTGTGTGCTATCTGAACGAGACAGATGAATGGGTCTGTAGTGATAACCGCAATGTGCGGGACAAAGGGTGTATCTGGCTGTGAAGAATACAAGTCTTAGCTGATAAGCTGTGAGTTTTTCAGTGCGTATACACGATGCAAGATGTTTGGTACCGATCATATATTTTGAATTAGCCAACCTCAAAGCACCTGTTGGCTGAACTCATTAAAAGAATATCAGGCATAATCTATTAAAGGGGAACTTATTTTTGTTGAACTGTATATATCGTAATTGCAATTACATCTCTTCATGTTGTAGATCATCAAAATAACATTGTATTGTATTTTCGCGGCATTGATTTTCACATCTTCGAAAGTGTTAAATTAGAGATTTCAACAAATTCCTGTATGATATTTGATGTATGGCCATGTGTTATGAATTCGCCACCCAAAAAGTGTGGCGGCGTTGCATTTTGGTGACGAATCATCCATCTCTCTCCCCATTAACTCAACAACTAAATGTGGTAGAGCTATGGTTAAGGTGACATGTGAAAGCCTATTTATCTAGCTACATTGTGTGAATAAATCAGCTATTTCTAAAACTGTTTGGCTGATATATGATTGATTATATTTCGGAAGTCAGGGGTGGCGGCGGTGGCGGTGGCGCTGTGTACAATCTCTATGGAAACATTTACAGGTGCACATGATGTGAACACTTTCCACGCGGCAGGCATCTGCAGACGACATTCCAAAATTTCACAAAATGTTTCAAAAATGTCAAAATTATTGAATTTCATTACCATATTTGGAATCACCATGAGATATGCATTGACATAAGTACAAACATGCCTAGTATTGGTTCTGTAATCCTTGAAATAGACCTTGAAAGTTGGGAAAGGTTTCTGAAAAATCTGTTTTGTGTATGGTTAACCTGCACATCACCGACGACTAACAATATTTATTAGTGTGGAATTATAAATAAAT
This sequence comes from Ophiura sarsii, assembly GCA_035610835.1. Taxonomy (NCBI): domain Eukaryota; kingdom Metazoa; phylum Echinodermata; class Ophiuroidea; order Amphilepidida; family Ophiuridae; genus Ophiura; species Ophiura sarsii. Next base: position 2,906,059 of record CM069449.1, on the reverse strand, counting down.
AAATGAATATGAATCTAACAATGTACCTTTAAATTGACATATCAAAAGTGAATTTTGCGAGTTGCTATACTGCCCTCTATTTCTAAAAAAATGGGTCATACTGACAGATTCCTTGAAATCAATACCTGATATAGCAGATGAGTAGCTTCCATTGTGTTGGATTCTATCTTTTGATTGATAGACATAATTCCATGAACGCACGTCCACATTAAGAGTTGATTGTATTCATGGAACTCGTTCATATCATATCAGTCATTGTTCATCAGACGACCATCTCAGGATAAATATCAATAACAATCAGTGACTATGATTACTGGTGATGACATATTTGACTTCACAGTGAAGAGTGACTGACTGATGAATGAACAGGTACACACCAAAGAAGAGTTCTTGAGCAACACCAGCATGCTTCACTTTCATCACATGACCACTGATTTCTGTTATCATCACCAGTGTCGACTATTTCCCATTGATATTAAATTGCAATGAAAGGCTTATGTGTTGTTTAAAACAAGGGTCATTATGAAAATCCCTGTAAGTTACAATTGATGTGACTTGAATTAAGTCCTCTCTTGGTTTTTTTTAAAGACTCTTTAATTTTGTAATTACACATTTTAGTTGAGATTCAATTTATTTTATATCTATGGCAAATATGCCTATCTGTACCATTTGTATAATGAAAGTGGAAGCCGGGGTTGAAGTCAGACGATCTATATAGAGCTGTTAATCTCTTTAACATGTTTTGCACTGGATTTTTTTTTGGGGGGTGGGGCATTCCTGTTGGCACCGTTGTGGTGCTAAGCATGCTGGACTATATACAATAAATCTTCTTTGGGTAAAAGCCATGGAGCGTGTTTCTACTGAGCCACTGGAAAGTTAACGTTAACGCTATTTAAAAATAACGTTATTTGATCGTTTATACTGGGTGAAAAGGCCGGATGGTACTGTTAATGATCGTTAAGTTGCCCAGTAGAAACACCGTCATGCTCAACCACATGGCGATGTCTACCCACCATTGCTGGTGTTTATTTGACTTGTGGAATATAATCTGCCAAGTATCGCGGGAAGTTTAATTTTTACATCGCACCTTGTGTAAATTTATGTCCAGAAATTCCAAACAAACCGTTGGTCCATGAGCTACCAGAAATTGCCAAGATAACCGATTTTAGGTACACACGCCGTGTATTGAACCGGGGTATTGAATTCCAATAAAATAATTATTCCCGATCTTAACAGATTACTGTACAGATCCTGAATAATTCAAATAATATTTATAGTATCACACGGGGTTCAACGGTTAAATATATCAGTGAAATGTTATCCCACAAAAATGACGTATGGCCTCGTATCCCTTGGACTCTTCCTTAAAAATAAAAAAGGGAACGAGAGGGAACGAGGGGAGGGGGAGGGGAGGGGTACTACTGAGCTGACTACCAATGGTACACGCATATGATCAACATAATATATTATTAGAAAATGCAATGACATGTTTTAGTGATCTCATTCTATATCCTAGTACACATAATACAGCCATCTTGTCTCTTTTTGCAGCAAAACTCGCAGGTGTTCTACACGTGACTGCAGACAATCAAACCGCGAAATCTGGAAGCCACCTTTTAGTGCTTATTTTCCCTAGTCTTTAACACAGACTCCAGTGGGTAAGTATACGCAGTAGGCTATACCAACATGCCCATATGTTCGTGTGGTTTGCGCAAGAGACTAGTGCTTGATGACTACGTGACGACGTAAACAACCATCCGACGTTCAATAATTCGAGAGTTTATTGCAATAAGGGTCCATCTGCAATAGCTACCAGATGTTATCATTTATGTGGTAGCCTATAGCAGACCCCTAGATATAAACTAAAGGGTTCAACAAAAGAAAGTATACCACTTTGTTTATGTCATTTTGAGTAACATTCAATTTTGTTTTGACCAAACAGGCTAGATAGGCATTTAGATGAATCTTTTAGGCATAATTTGATACCAAATTTACCCCTAACAACAAAGATAAACCATGATTAGCACCATTTTAAAGAAATAGATCCTATTTTCAAAAGTCTCATTTCCAATACACAGCACGAGAAAAAATGACCAATTGTTAACACATAAAATGTCGTAAGACCCAGCGCATTTGCACTGTGCGATCGATAGCCCCGTCAATCCTGGCTATACACACACCCCGGGAGACCCCAATTGGTCCTTTCTTCTAATGCTGTGTATTGAACATGAGACTTTTGAAAATAGGAACTTTTTCTTTAAATGGTGCTAATCATGGTTTATCTTTGTTGTTATGGGGTAAATTCAAATTATGCCTAAAACATTCATATAAATGCCTATCTAGCTTGTTTGGTCAAAAACAAATTGAATGTTACTCAAAATGACATAAACAAAGTGGTATACTTTCTTTGGTTGAACCCTTTAAAAGTAACACAGGGCAGCTATAGCAGATAGGATATCTTTTGACTTACATCTCAGTTATGTGAAAAGGTTATATCTACAAGAGCAGCCGCGTGTTATATATTAACCCTAACACTCCCGGTGGATTTTCCAACGAAATTTTTTTCAAGCAAAAAAAACACACACAACAAGAGGTGCCACGCCCCGGGGTTTGAACCCACGACCTCTCGGTTACAAGTCCAACGCTCTACCAAGTGAGCCACGGGGGGAGCTATGCTGGGCGAGTGTATTCGCCCAGCTATGTAGCCCGGGGCCATTATTTCACCCAAAAACCTCAGCGGCAGGTGGAACCGACAGGCTGGGAAATGGGATTTCATGGGGTGTGGGGCTGTAAGGGTTAAGGATGCTTAAAGATATGCCCTTGTGAAAACACAATCTAACAAATGGCAGCCATTGCCGATAGGACTTTGTTGCACTTAACCCTCTAATATATCGGTTATCCTGCAAATAAAATCTAAACGCTGACACATTGTTTTTCTTCCTGCCGTGTGTGGAGCAGAAATTATTATATTTCGAGTGGAGCTTTGACAAAATTCGGTCGTAAAACAGCCTCGAATGTATAACATTTGTATAAATGGTGCTTTAAATCGAGCATGTTACACCAAATAACACCAAATAACAAACAAGCATAATTCGAGCGTATGCGTATGTGTTTTAATGATAACTGGAGGAATATTTCAAGATCATAAATTTGTCCGTGTGATGGCAGCTATACGACCGGAACAGGGGGAAAAGGGATAAATACCAATCAAAAGGCAATGGTCTTTTTTTCTTTCTACCCGTGAAAAGCGTTTAGATATAACACTTTCACGCTTTTAAGCGGGCGGAAGATATTAAAATATCTTCCGCCCGTTAGTGTAGCTTATCCGTTTCCTATTGGCCTGATTATGAGTCGTATATATGTACATGAATATCTGGATTATTCATCACAGGGCTCCACATAAGCAGAAACTGGGCATTATAAGCCAACTGGTTAGCATGGAATATCCCCTATTACTGGTTAACTTCCTACAAGACATGCCCATGAGCCCTGCTCACCATTAACATGATTAACATGAATTCAAAGTGACTCCGTAGTTGAACTGAAACTGATTATTCAGGTCACTTGAGTGACACATCGCGTTTTTTGAAATTTACATTGTGCTTCCAGTAATAGGCATGGTTTCCAGTTTCATACGAATACCAAACCGTCAGACGATGTTGATAAACGCAATCGGGTTGACGTATCTTGTTCGTGATATTACAGCTGCGATGTTTACCAGGAATACCTCATCAGACACTTCATAATCGCCCATATTTGAAGATCGATAATATACTTTTGTCTGAAGACAACTACAATCCACACACACGCTCTCAAGCTGGTGGACTAATGTGCCCAGTTGAATGACTCTTCATTAGTAATTGATCATTGATTGAACAAGTTCCATATTCTACACGGGTCTCTGTTTCAAGCTCACAGAAGAGAGCCGCGTGATTCATCCTTCCTGGTCGCCACTGCCAAATTATGGAATGAGCTCCCGGTACATCTGACATTATGGAATGAGCTCCCGGTACATCTGACATTATGGAATGAGCTCCCGGTACATCTGACATTATGGAATGAGCTCCCGGTACATCTGACATTATGGAATGAGCTCCCGGTACATCTGACATTATGGAATGAGCTCCCGGTACATCTGACATTATGGAATGAGCTCCCGGTACATCTGATGGATTCTGTTTCCTTGCCTGCCTTGAGACGTGCACTTAAATCTTAATTGGGAAAAGGTGTAATTTAGGTCCCAGATTCGGAACTGTACTAGTATCGTCCGATACTGGAACACCCAATATCGCTCGATACGGGTACAAAGTCAGTGTTCCAGTATCGAGCGATACTGGCACATATAAAATGTCCCAGTATCGGGCGATACTAGAACAAATCAATACTGGTAGCATGTGTTCCAGTATCCACCAATACTGGAACATAAACACGTTCCAGTATCGCTCGATACTGGAACATAATTTGGTTTTCCAGTATCGACCTATACTGGAACAATAAAATCGTACCCGTATCGAGAGATACTGGCAACTGTTATGTTCCAGTATTGAACGATATTGGTATACCAGTATCAGGGACCTAAAGTACACATTTATTTCCAACATAATTTGTTATTTTGTTGTCCTTGTTTATACAGGGTGTCCCAAAAGTCTATGCACGACTTTGAAGCTTTGTATTTCACTAAATATAAGTCGTATTGAAAATATGAATACATATTTAGAAAGAGAGAGACGTAGGAAATAATGTTGATACCAAACATTGGAGAACCATCTGTTTGTAATGCCACCCTAGAAGTAAAATATGTATTACTGCAAAAATGTAATTTTATACTTCGGAGGATTAAAGTTTATAAATCCATACCTATTGAGATTAACAAAAAGACGGGTAGAGTTGGTTACACGGAAAGTGATCCGTCAATTGTAAAATTTGAAATTTTACATTACAGTGATCCCATCATAATAACAAACTATATCTGTCCGCTGCTTTAATGTTTTGTTTGATCTGAATCTTGTGTGGAAACTTCTTCAAGTCCTTACGCAAAATTCTGTGAACAGTTGATCTTTTAATATTGTTTTCTGCGGAAAGTCGGCGAATAGATCTTTTTGATTCCACGCCAGTAAATAATTTCAGTCCTTGTGGACGACAGTCAAAAGTTTTTTTATCAGCTGGGCATCCTGTGGCCCATTGATTATAGAATTAATCAGAAATGGTACTTATTGCTCCCAAATGATTAAAGTTGTAGTTTAATCCTGATTTTAGGACTATTACCTAATACCACAGTGGAAAAAGAAATATTTTCAATGCATTTTGTAGGTTTTTTGGATGTTTTTTGATTGTAAATGATCTGGCAACATTTCTCAACTTTTTCTGATAAATGAGGGCGCTACAACAATTGTCCAACTTTGGGGTCTTATTTCTCAGAACTTTCGGGGTTACCATATATATTTGTTTTGATTAAATGATCAAAGATATCATAAAATTTAAGGAAAATGTCAAATTGAAAAATCCAGTCGCTTTTTAAGCGAGAAAATTTGCTTTTTGTAACAACCCTTTTACATGTAAACGTATAGGGAAACTATTTAGTGGTGTGAAATCTGAATGTTGCTCTGTGCTGGTGTGCTTCGATATCGTTCGCTTCATTTTTCTGATGATATTTTGATAAATCTGCTACCAAAGTGCTTGAAATTCACTGAGATCAGGTCCAATTTGACAATTCCACTACAAATCTATGGTAAGATAGGGCAAAATATTCGATTTCACCATGATTTCAGAAGCAAACGATACAGGCAGATTACACGATGAAAGCAGCCTACCAAATTCGGCAGTCTTGTCGTCATTATCAACAACAGCGTAACAAAGTGAAATGATTTGATTTATAAACTTACTACATCATGCCATTACTAATCTTCGGTCATATTTGAAGCTCAAATTAGAATAAATAGCTGCCTTGAAGTATACTTGCCTTGCAAACAAGGTCAATCTGAGTGTTGGTGGAAAGTGAAATTAAGATTAAGGTAGGTGTCTTTTTTAAGCTATGTTATAATGTTGTTGAAATCAGTCTTAAAAAGATTAGTCTAGATCCCTATGCCAGAGACCCGAGATCAAGTCTACCTTGAAGCAGCTATTTAATGACTCGGGTTAGTTTTGTGCTGAATCAAGGCGCACAATATCGGCTAGTTGAATTGATAAAGAAAGCTTCAAAATTCAACAGTGTTGGAAGGATACATTGCCTAGCTATTGGATTTTGAAGCTTACTTTGAATTCTAGCCTAAATTAGTGTTGTGTGCAAGTAAGGTTATTGGGGACAGATTTTCAATTGCTACATCTAATAGATTCACTTGCCAGTCATAAATTATCCCCCGATCAAATCATCACACCTCCCCCAGCCCCCATGTATAATTTTTTTAAATTTAAATAAAACTTTTTTTTTTAAATTAAGGGGTCTAGAGGGTTTCAGAATCCATGTTCAAAAAGTGTTTAAAAATACATTGATTAGATCAATTCACATGATCAGGTTTTATGTAATTCAGCATAATTTGCATGTATGGCAGGCCAAACATACAACCTAATCATATTCCATGGTATTTCACACTAAACTAACACACAGTGCTCCACTTTGTTGTTAAAATTACAAAAGCAAGTGAAAAGATGTAAATTAACATTATAATGACTAAAATGGACACCCCTACTTCTTTTTTCCACATTCAGTCCTAAATATTAATTGGTGTGACCCAAAAAGCCCAGGTTATATTTTGGCAGTTTGCTGTCTTCAGTAGATAGTACATGTTTAAGGGGTAGGCCAAGATTGGCTCTGATTTGAAATGGTAAAAAAATCATGTGTAGCTCATTGTTTTTGCAAAAGAATAGTTTTTATATAATTGTGAGGATTGAAATTGAAAGTAAAAACAATAAAAATTAAAACAATTGTCCCTTTAGATTCCACGCCAGTAAATAATTTCAGTCCTTGTGGACGACAGTCAAAAGTTTTTTTATCAGCTGGGCATCCTGTGGCCCATTGATTATAGAATTAATCAGAAATGGTACTTATTGCTCCCAAATGATTAAAGTTGTAGTTTAATCCTGATTTTAGGACTATTACCTAATACCACAGTGGAAAAAGAAATATTTTCAATGCATTTTGTAGGTTTTTTGGATGTTTTTTGATTGTAAATGATCTGGCAACATTTCTCAACTTTTTCTGATAAATGAGGGCGCTACAACAATTGTCCAACTTTGGGGTCTTATTTCTCAGAACTTTCGGGGTTACCATATATATTTGTTTTGATTAAATGATCAAAGATATCATAAAATTTAAGGAAAATGTCAAATTGAAAAATCCAGTCGCTTTTTAAGCGAGAAAATTTGCTTTTTGTAACAACCCTTTTACATGTAAACGTATAGGGAAACTATTTAGTGGTGTGAAATCTTTTGGACTTTTGGCTACTGCATGTCTTATGACATCAATGTGACTTGTTGATCTACCAGTCTTTCTATTACATCGAGACAAATCATGCACAGTTCCTGTGTTCAAAAATGTATCCACCAACTTCAGAATGGATATTCTTCCTGGTGCGCGTTTCACGTTAGAATGTTTTCTAACTTTTGTTGAGTAAGTTGAACTGAATTTGTTTCAGCGTAGAACCATACAATTCGTATTCGCTTATCTATGCTGTAAACCATCTTGAATGAAGACTTTTGCTGTGCAATATTGTCTACTACACCTATTTATGTTGTGTGTGACCGAGTTTGATAATAACATTAATGTTGCAAGGTAAGCAGTGAACTGTGACTAATGCGCAACGTTGTTTTCATACGGTTAATGTATGCGCACCTGACTTAGCAACAATGTGTGGTACTTGGTATGGGGGGTCTGGCACACGGCCAACAACTTTCAACCAATTTTGTAATGTTGAGGGTTCACCAATAGGGTTGTGTTTGGTATCAAAATAATTTCCCAAATCTCGTCTATCAGAATATGGTTAAATTTATACCATATGAAATATATTTTATGAGATATGACTCTTCAAAAACGTGCATAGACTTTTGGGACACCCTGTATAATTATATGTTAAAGCGCTGCGTTCTTTGTAGAGCCCGGCCTATATAAATTATTTGTATTATTGTTATTAAATCTGAAGCTCACTAGTGGAAGCACTGTAATGTTGATTTAACAAAAGAACGAAAACATATGCAAGATAGGTGTTTTCCTAATGGCTGAGTGTGCTAATAACTGCTTACCATAGGTGAGTCGAGGAGGGCATTTAACCAACTGCAGACCATTTGTGGGTCGAGGAGGGCATTTAACCAACTGCGGACCATTTGTGGGTCGAGGAGGGCATTTAACCAACTGCAGACCATTGGTGGGTCGAGGAGGGCATTTAACCAACTGCAGACCATTGGTGGGTCGAGGAGGGCATTTAACCAACTGCAGACTATTTGTGGGTCGAGGAGGGCATTTAACCAACTGCAGACCATTTGTGGGTCGAGGAGGGCATTTAACCAACTGCAGACCATTTGTGGGTCGAGGAGGGCATTTAACCAACTGCAGACCATTTGTGGGTCGAGGAGGGCATTTAACCAACTGCAGACCATTGGTGGGTCGAGGAGGGCATTTAACCAACTGCAGACCATTGGTGGGTCGAGGAGGGTATTTAACCAACTGCTGACCATTGGTGGGTCGAGGGGGCATTTAACCAACTGCAGACCATTGGTGGGTCGAGGAGGGCATTTAACCAACTGCAGACCATTGGTGGGTCGAGGAGGGCATTTAACCATCTGCAGACCATTGGTGAGTCGAGGAGGGCATTTAACCAGCTGCAGACCATTGGTGGGTCGAGGAGGGCATTTAACCAACTGCAGACCATTTGTGGGTCGAGGGGGGCATTTAACCAACTGCAGACTATTTGTGGGTCGAGGAGGGCATTTAACCAACTGCAGACTATAGGTGGGTCGAGGAGGGCATTTAACCAACTGCAGACCATTGGTGGGTCGAGGAGGGCATTTAACCAACTGCAGACCATTTGTGGGTCGAGGAGGGCATTTAACCAACTGCAGACCATTAGTGGGTCGAGGAGGGCATTTAACCAACTGCAGACCATGTGTGGGTCGAGGGGGGCATTTAACCAACTGCAGACTATTTGTGGATCGAGGAGGGCATTTAACCAACTGCAGACTATTTGTGGGTCGAGGAGGGCATTTGACCAACTGCAGACTATTTGTGGGTCAAGGAGGGCATTTAACCAACTGCTTACCATTTGTGGGTCGAGGGGGGCATTTAACCAACTGCAGACTATTTGTGGGTCGAGGAGGGCATTTAACCAACTGCAGACTATTTGTGGGTCGAGGAGGGCATTTAACCAACTGCAGACCATAGGCGGGTCGAGGAGGGCATTTAACCAACTGCTTACCATAGGTGAGTCGAGGAGGGCATTTAACCAACTGCAGACCATTTGTGGGTCGAGGGGGGCATTTAACCAACTGCAGACTATTTGTGGGTCGAGGAGGGCATTTAACCAACTGCAGACTATTTGTGGGTCGAGGAGGGCATTTAACCAACTGCAGACCATTGGTGGGTCGAGGAGGGCATTTAACCAACTGCTTACCATAGGTGAGTCGAGGAGGGCATTTAACCAACTGCAGACCATTGGTGGGTCGAGGAGGGCATTTAACCAACTGCTGACCATTGGTGGGTCGGGAAGGGCATTTAACCAACTGCTGACCATTGGTGGGTCGGGGAGGGCATTTAACCAACTGCTGACCATTGGTGGGTCGGGGAGGGCATTTGACGAACGCCAGAACATTACTGTGTCTACGCAGTCAACGATTGTAGATACATTACGTAGTATAAGTTCATCGTCATGATCGTACATATGCCACTTTTCATTTGTCACAGCGCAAATGCGCGCTTTAAGTATAGCCTAATAATTATTAGCGAGGACACTGCCCCGTCTATTACAACCAATTTCCAATCCATGGAGCACATTTTCCGCTACACAGCATCTCGCTATTTTCAAAATCGCGGGACGTTTCATGTCTTTCTGTCGACCGAATTGTGCATGAAATTAAAAAAATGTATATATTTGATACGGATACAGATTACCACCACCTACTAAATAATAAGCGGGGAAACTTTGTAAATTAAAAATGATTACATGTACAGGTAAATGTTAAATACTTATATTATATCCATCTAATGGTCCAAATAATTGCATTACTCTATTGACTATCGACTATAGTGTACCATTGTTGAGTTGCGGATCACATTTCGGTTTATCATTGGTGTTGTTAGACAGCAAGGAATGAACCTAGCAAAAAATCCTCTATTGACGGATTAAAGGATTATACAGATTTATTCCGTAATGGGTTCTTTACACTAATCTAACTTATGAATATCTTACTCAATCAATCAATCAATCAATCAATCACTGAAATTTATATAGCGCCAGAACCAAGAAACTTGTACTAACGCGCTTTGGCACAATGAAATACAAAGAAAAAACCACTTTACAAAAGCATGTTCAAAAAAATTACATTTTAAAAGTCGTTTAAATATGTTGATGGAATCTGCATTTCTGATATGATCTGGAAGCCGGTTCCATTGACGAGGAGCATAGGATGAAAAGGCACGATCAGCAAATGTGATAAGGTGAGTTCTGGGTTCAACCAAATGTGGTGCAGAAGAGGTGAAGCGTAGACACCTGCGACCAGTCTGAACATAGAGCAAGTTTGCAAGATAGTACGGTGTTTGTTGATGGAGAGATTTATAATGCGAGGACTAAAATCTTGAAATCAATCCTATGCTCAACTGGAAGCCAATGAAGGTGAACAAGATCTTGAGATATGGGGTCATACTTTCTCTTTCTCATCACCAACCGTGCTCCAAGGATTTACCCACATTTCACATGGCTAGGAGTCACGTTGTTTATTGTCATGGGCTGGTATCATATTTTCTTATGCAGAGGGAGTGGCCTAATATGTAAATTATCAAAAAGATGGCTCTTCATTGGAAGCAGCTGCTGCTACATATTACCAGGCTATAATGGATAGCATTGCATCATCGGGCGCCATATTCCGTGTTTTACATGTAGTTCAAAGTGCCGTGTGTGCCTATTTGACAAGGCGATGTGCATACGCACGTTCATACGCCAGATTCATTTATTTATAAATGGGTAAAGATGCCTGTGTTCGTGTTGTAAATATAGTTAAGAACACACGATTACATGTATGAGAAACATTTTTGCGGTGGGTCAAGTTTCGTTAAAAATACCAATTCGAAAAGTGGTTTTCTTGGGGAGGAGGTAGGGGTGGGGTCCCATTACCAACGGATGACACATACTTTGGTCACGTATGTGTTCCATCAAAAACCAAAAGAACAAACATTAAAGAAAATAACATTACGCTGTTACCGCATTGACTAGAAGCGAGATTACACTTGCACTATCGTTGTATTTGTGATCCTGCTCACGGGGAAAAGTGTACTATAGATCCCACATACTGGAATGTACTATAGTATAGTATAGTATAGTATAGTAGGCCTATAGTATAGTATAGTATAGCATAGTATAGTCAAATACTGGAACACCCAAAGTCATTTACGAAGTCATTTACAAAATCAGTGTTCCAGGAACACATTTTGGGTGTTCCAGTATCGAGCGATACTGGAACAGTCATGTCGTACCAGTATTGAGCGATATTGGCAAATGTTTTGTTCCTGTATTGTACAATACCGGTATACCAGTATCTGGGATATAAAGAATACTTTTCTTCCTTTACATGTAGGCCTAACCTTTTTTTGTATATGGCAGGCACTCCCTATGGGCTTTATACTTGTCTTATACCACACCTTATATCGAAGTGACTATGGATCGTGAACTACCGCAGGCAATTTTGTTACGGATACAAGCACGAAACAACCATCTCACTCTCAATGTGTTCGTTTAAAACTGTATGTATTTTATTCAAATGATATGCAAATGAATCTATACGTGGTTTGAATATAAGACCTCCAATGAATTCTACAACATAGATAGTGCATTTTTCGGAGGACATGCTGCTTCATGTACACGTACGATTATTCAGCTTACTTCATCACTGCTATTGAATTGACGCCATTATTTATATAGTTCAAAACGTTTGGAAAATAACAAACATTGGTAAGCGAAACGGGTATACGACCTCAGTATGGTAATGAACATATAGGAACACATCTGCAAATTTAATTGCAATTTTTGCGGGATATTTATTTTTCTCCCTAGAATACGCGTATACATATTCACGACGTGTTCAATATAAGAAACACAACATGACGAACAGCCAAGATTATTCCATATTGCATAGCGGGAATATTTACCTCGCGAAAATGACTGATATTCGCCTTTGAAAATGAGCAATATTATATTCGGTTAATAAAGTCCAGCCATATTGCATTTACCACGCCTAATGAAGCGAGTCTATCTAATATTAGTATTAACACCTAAGCAATTATGATCCCAACCTCAATTTTATTTCAAGTGACAAGCATTCCACTTGATCAAATACGCTGCTCATAATATGTTATATTATAGTCTGCTTTATTTGAGACATTGTATCTTACCCTTCAACGGACTCCAAACAGCTCTTTTCAGAGTGGTTGGTGCAGTCCTTTGAAACGACCATGGCCTGAGGCATTTTTTTTAAAAGTAGATCTTGGGTAGCATCTTTCACTTCTTCGGACAAGGGGGTAGCCCACATTGGTATTCTCTTCGGACAAGGGGGTAGCCCACATTGGTATTCTCTTCGGACAAGGGGGTAGCCCACATTGGTATTCTCTTCGGACAAGGGGGTAGCCCACATTGGTATTCTCTTCGGACAAGGGGGTAGCCCACATTGGTATTCTCTTCGGACAAGGGGGTAGCCCACATTGGTATTCTCTTCGGACAAGGGGGTAGCCCACATTGGTATTCTCTTCGGACAAGGGGGTAGCCCACATTGGTATTCTCCATTATCGAGTGGGAGTAAACATATTTACCTTTGACATACTGGTTCCGAGTAGGGCAGAACTGATCAGCTTTAATAGCTTACAATTACTGATTTAATGTCAAATGTCAAATCATAACATTTAAGGGAGAGAGGAATATCTTCAAATTGGAGAGATAGCAGATTTTAATGACACGACGTGATGTGAAGACCCCAGTGTGGCTCTGCTTCAACAACCCCCCCCCCCCCCCCCCCCCCCCCATTTCATAAATTCCCCCTTCATCAACCATACACTAAAACATTATAGAATGTTATCTTAGGCGTCTAAGATACATCTTACACGTGTAACCTTACACGTTCTACGTGTAACCTTACACGTTCTACGTGTAACCTTACACATAATACGTGTAAACTTACACGTACTACGTGTTACGCGTACTACATACCTTAGACGTATTATCTTACACGTGTTGATTATACTATGGATGGCCACACATATGTATATGTATTTCGCACGTACGTGTAAGCTGTGTAGTATCTGTCCCTTCAGGCATGTCAGGACACAACCTCTGAATAGGGTTCAATTGAAGTAACCGACCCTTAAATAAATGTGTAAACACTTCTGGCATAAGTTACAATTGTATATTGATATGTCGCACTGATAGTTCTGCTCTTTGTAATGTCCATCTCCCCTCGCTTCTTAGTATTTATGTGTAGGATGTAACCCTTCAAGGGATAAAAACCAATAACACATCTGTACGATGTTTCTATATCGGTCAACGATATTACAACGTTTCATGCGACGACTACGCCATTACATGTGTATATCAACACAGGCCACAACACTCGGCGAGTTCAGCAGCTGCTTTCAATTTTCCCGCGGGCATTGCATAACCTCTCACAACCATACGCCAGAGGGCAGTATAATACTATAGCAAACAGGACAATCAGTTGTGTTTTCCATACGCTGAAGTATGTCGCAAGTAAGAGAATCTTGCCCGCTGCTATGCTCCTGGAGCAAATTTACGGTAATATTGACACCGCGGAATGAATACGCAAATATTGTTACATTAAAGAAATAAGTCGGGGTTTGTGGACGGGGAGGCTATAAATACAATGCTTAACCCATGAACTTTGCAGTTATATCAATGTTACCATTTTTAATACTAACCGACGCTGAATAAGACAAGCACTTGTATACAAGGTATACGATATATTGAACGTTGTGAGGGTGGGTTGGTTATAAGCAAGCACAGTTCTTTATGTACAACAACAAAAACCAAATCATTGGCATCCTTCATCTCATAGATTGCTCCAAATGTGTTTTAACACTTTCCATGCGGGTAATAGTTTCACGATATGCAAAACAGATTTTTCAGAAACCTTTCCCAAATTCCAAGGATAATGAACCAATTATACTAGGCAAGTTTGTACTTATATCAATGCATTTCTCATGATGAATCCAAATAATTATGATAATGATATTCAATAATGTTGAGATTTTTTAAACATTTTGTGAAATTTTGAAATGTCGTCTGCAGACGACTGCCGCGCGGGAAGTACTAAGTACGCCTTGTGGTTGTAAGTATATAATATAGAAGCCGCCAGGTGACAAAACACATGTTTAATCAGTCATTTAAACGTAATGTGGCTTTCAATACATTAAAAGTATTACCTTAAAAATTGGCAATTGGTTAATAATATAAAAGCATTTGACCGTGTATAGATAACAAGGGTAGTTGCGTTACAAATATCAGCAATAAGAATAAACGGGATGGCATTTACGAGTCGTACTATGACCATGGTCTGCTATAGTAATTATGATCGTGCCCTTTTTCGCGCCATTAGGGAGGACGCTTGTTTGCTAGGGATACGTAGGGATAAGAATATCACCACTTTGTATACATTATGTCCTTAAAGGCATACCGTATACATGTAAGTCCACTTTGGCTATATAGTTCATCAGGGTGAACTAGCTTACACCTGTTCATTTGGTGACAGATGAAATAGAGTAAAGATGGAGAAATCCCAACCTTGAGATATTCCCGAAGGATCTGAGTGGTTAGAGTGGCCGGACAGGTTTAACACTTTCCACGCGGCTGTTAGATTTACAATAATAAATTACTAGACCAATAGGCATGTGAGTTCTTATTGTAATCCATTTCTCACTGTTATTCCAAATATGGTGATGAAATTCAATAATGTTGACATTTTTGAAACATTTCGTGACATTGTGTATAAAAGTGTCGCCTGCAGCAGACGACTGCCGCGTGGGACGTATAGTTACTATAGTAACAATCTTACTGCGTGCATTTTTGTAAGCAAGCCTCTTAATCCACTTAGCCGCAAATGTTTCCAAAATAATTGGAGGTACATTGCTCCCTGCAGTTACATACATGAGGTTAAATGTTCACAGAAAAGCAGCGCCTATGCGAGCATCATGTCTGCGTCATGTATTATTTGCCAATCACGACACGCGTATATTTTCCCTGTGGTTCGCCCTTAACTGGTGTTAAAGACGCTTCGTGTTACTAATTATGTTATCAAGGAAACAACGTGCTATACCGTTAGGAAGAACATTTGGTTTTCAAACAGTGTCTTGATTCATCGTATACACTGCAAAAAGGTTGCTTAAAATACGTTGCTAAAAGTACTTTTATCATCCGTTGGTTGACGTGTTGATTAAAATTCATTCAACATATTTAGAAATCTAGGCGTTGTATAAAAGTTAAGACTACCCAACGTTGAGCAATACAATTTAGTAACAAGTTGGGGAAACCCCCGGTCAAAACTTGTTTTGTTGCTAAAATATTGCGTTAATTGTTTCAATTGGGCAACTGTTGAGTATTTGTCTCAGGCAATCACGCAACTTATGTTAATATTTACCCATGTGGTTTTTATTGATCAATTGGTGCTTAAATTCTCGATTCTAATGGCGTCCGTGTGATGCATCTTCTCAGAATTTGGGGAATGGTTGTATACGCATATATCTTATCCCGTCCGCAACTTGTGCCCCAGGACCACAATTAGATTTATTCTGTCTTGGCATCCAAAGCGGAATAAAGCGCAAACACTGACAAAATAGTTTAAAGTTGCCATCCTTGTTTGACATATATTTGTTTATGAATATCATTTCAGCGGTGTTACTAGCGACGTCACTAGCGATGAATATTGAATAGTCGATTTGTATAGCCAAAAAATACAAGACATGGACTTATACTGAATAATTCATGTCATGTGATCTATTTTCTACCAAAAGAATCACATAAATATGTTTATGTATTATATAATATTGACTATTTATACCTTCATACCCAGATAGCAAGACTACGTTGGGACAACGTTCACAGTAAAAAACACCAATGATAAGAGATGTCAGATATTACATATACGAGTCTCGTATAGTTAAATAACATGTTAAAAGAAATTACAGATTCACTACCGAGAGGGAATGGTGTATGTAGCTCTGCTGCATCGCCAAGAATTCCCTTTACAAGTTACCGGTCCACTACCGGGAGGAAGTGATGTATGTAGCTCTGCTGCATCGCCCAGATTCACATTATTTGCCTACCCCGTGTTGCTATACAAAAATGCCCAATATATAATAAAAACTTGTCACAAATAAGCAACGATTTGCAACACCCAACATATGGCTACAATTCACAAATTAAGCAACAGTTGGTATTAAAATGCCCGACAAATGGTTAATTAATAAGACCCAACTGTTGTGTAATTCAAATTGTGCAACTGTTGAGTAACTGGAATTGTTCAACTGTTGGTGAAAACATGTTATTATTACAATTTTAAGGATGACCTTTCATGTAATATAGAAAACATCAAGTTGAAATCTGAACATCTACCTGTAAAGGCGAACTACCACTATGTGTTACTATATAGCTACATCCAGTTATCTTGGGATTTTGACAAGGTTACAATTTGTCCATGTTAACTCTGTACCGTCTACCATCAAGTGTGCCGTACAGATGTATGATTGAAATGGCAGTGGTAAGCCACCTTTAAGTAGCACAGGTGGTTTAGTGCCCAGTTACACAGATAGTAGGTTACTTGTACTATGGAAATGGGGCGGGATTGGCATTGCAGCTGTACGCAGATAAAATAGCCTACCTTTTAATAAGTACACAAGTAATTAATATTGAAGTATTGTTTTTTGTGCATCGGCCTTGTGCACGATTTGTAAGGCCCTTCCTACAGCTGCAGCTGCTGCAGCAAAGAATTTCACAAATCCAAACTCAAATCAAAATATTCTGATTAACATCAACATAGACATATTCTGATATGACAACAGTGCGGCTTGCTATACGATATGAGTTTGCCGGTTAAATTGACATAAAACAATATTATAGTCAACACGAAAACATCACAGCGATTTTAAGGTAGATGTTCTGATTGCTGGCCCGATTTTCAACTTGATGTTTTCTATTTTACATGAAATATCATCCTTAAAATTGTAGCGTTCTATAGTTTGAGTTGCATAACTCCAATGGATCTTATTTTAGAAGCACGATGTCACAAGCAATTTGCCCATGGAAGAATACACAACCTAGCTGGTGGTTAACCACCTTTGGCAGTAATTCACCATATTTTAGACTATAATTTCTAAATGGAACATTTTTGGCCTCTAAGATTGTACAGACAAAATGAGAAAAATATGGGGATTCTTCTGATATCAAAATATCTTGATGTGGACAAATAAATTATAGCCAAAAAAAGTGATCAGAACATACACCTTTAACAACAACTTCTTTTTATCCGAAAAAACCACACAAACATGCAGTAATTATCTATTTTGATATAATTACTTGCATCTTCGCCACTTGGTGCATAATTTGCATAATTTATGTCATTCAAATACTATTGATCAATCGTATCGCATGTACAATACCATTGATCCATCGCATCGCATGTATAATACCATTGATCCATCGCAACGCATGTACAATACCATTGATCCATCGCATCGAATGTATAATACCATTGATCCATCGCATCGCATGTATAATACCATTGATCCATCGCATCGCATGTAATAATACCATTGATCCATCGCATCGCATGTATAATACCATTGATCCATCGCATCGCATGTATAATACCATTGATCCATCGCATCGCATGTATAATACCATTGATCCATCGCATCGCATGTATAATACCATTGATCCATCGCATCGCATGTATAATACCATTGATCCATCGCAACGCATGTACAATACCATTGATCCATCGCATCGAATGTATAATACCATTGATCCATCGCATCGCATGTATAATACCATTGATCCATCGCATCGCATGTAATAATACCATTGATCCATCGCATCGCATGTATAATACCATTGATCCATCGCATCGCATGTATAATACCATTGATCCATCGCATCGCATGTATAATACCATTGATCCATCGCATCGCATGTATAATACCATTGATCCATCGCATCGCATGTATAATACCATTGATTCATCGCATCGCATGTATAATACCATTGATCCATCGCATCGCATGTATAATACCATTGATCCATCGCATCGCTTGTAATAATACCATTGATCCATCGCATCGTATGTATAATACCATTGATCCATCGCATCGCATGTATAATACCATTGATTCATCGCATCGCATGTATAATACCATTGATCTATCGCATCGCATGTATAATACCATTGATCCATCGCATCGCATGTAATAATACCATTGATCCATCGCATCGCATGTATAATACCATTGATCCATCGCATCGCATGTATAATACCATTGATCCATCGCATCGCATGTATAATACCATTGATCCATCGCATCGTATGTATAATACCATTGATCCATCGCATCGCATGTACTAATACCATTGACCCATCGCATCGCATGCATAATACCATTGACCCATCGCATCGCATGTATAATACCATGGATCCATCGCATCGCATGTATAATACATTTCGTATGGGAGGTTTCATTACCTTACCAGGTAAGAAGTGTTGCAGCAGCAGTCAGTATCATTGCATAATTCTAAAACTTTCACGTAGACACGACTTTATGGTAAGCTATTGAAATAACGTTAATAATTGTAACCAATATCAATAATATATTTAGATTTGGTATAGGCCTAATACAGGGGGCCCGTCGGTATTCAGTATGTTACCAAGATGATTTTGGTATGCGAAGGGGTTATTCAAGATGGCGTCGAAAATGGCCGCCAAAAGGTCGAATTTCCGAAAATGACATTATATCAATCAAAATCGGGATCAAAATGTATGTTGAAAGTATAGTTTTAATAGTGGGACGTATGTATTAGACCACTAGACACTCATATCGAGTACATTTGCTTTGTTAACATAACCTAAATCCAAGCTGGCCGCCATAATGGCTGCCAAAATGGCTAAAATTTCATACATTTGGCATATATAAGATAGGCTCGTTACCATGGCAACAGAGGGTTGCTGATTTTTTTAATACCATATCGTTACATAACTACTACATGTCTTTCACCTCCCAAACTTTAGGCAAAATCTAAGAAATGTGTGTCCAAAAGTTTGTCAACCTAGAAAAAATTCACTCTCAATAGTGTCTAGACATTCGTCACGCTCCCATGGCTCAAAATGAATGAACAAAGGATATAATTATATCTATAGCAGTCAAAATATATTGTTTCTATTGTTCTATATATTACATATTGTAAATATTGTTGTAATTCAGCATTTTGCTGCAATAATGATATGTTTATTAAACCTTGAATTGAAAACAAGCAATTCAACTTAATCTATCTGTCTACCTTAACATGCTTAATGTGAATTGTTTAATGCTGAATATGTAACTCGTCTGGTTCTTGAATATTTCATAATGCATTGCGTGTGTTTACACCTTTAATTTGGATATTCTGATTGTGTCGATTGCGGGGTCGATAGCTACTTTGCTTACCGCGTTACACGAAGTATCTGTCTCTCCAAAGGGGTATGGAAGATAGGGAATGATAAATATTTCATTTATACGATGCCATTATATACGACATATACAGGCCGCCGCCATTAGCTTGTTCTACCTCCTCCTCGAGCATTGGCAAGGGAGAAAACACCGCACACAAACAGACAGGTGCCTGACACGGGACAAGATTGGAAATCGACATTCCATGAAATTCATAAAATAAATTGAAAATGAGAATTAAATTGAATGTTTGAAACCGATCAAAATTAATAGAAATTGCAACGAATGCGTATAAATGCCTCAAAAAAGGTCAGACAATAATATCCCAAATTGTATGAAGTATTTCAAAATGACAAAAATACCATAGCATATATCTTTTCACTTTGTTGGAAATAGAAATATTGAAATGGCCAAACATAAGTGAAATATCGGTCATAACAAATCAAATTGACTACGAAAGTATATCACAATACCTCAACATTAAAGGTAGGTGTTCTAATTGCTGGCCAGATTTTAACTTGATGTTTATTTTATTTTACATAAAGGCCATCCTAAAAATTGCCGCATTCCAAAGTTTGAGTTGCATAACTCCAATGGTTTTTATTTTAGAAGCACATGGTCACAAGAAATTTTCCCATTGAATAGTATACAAACTGACCGGGTAGTTAACCAACTTTGGCAGTAATTCACCACATCTTGGCCTATAATTTCTAAATGGAACATTTCAGGCCCCTAAGATTTTACAGAAATAATATGAGAAAAATATGGGGATTCTTCTGATGTCAAAATATTTTGAAGTGAAAAAGTGATCAGAACATACATCTTTAATCAATATGAGAAAACATTAACCTACATTTTACACCCAGCTTTAAACAAAATAAATCTCGCCTGCAAAATTCCTGTACCGTAGATGGAACCCGGTATACAAATTGTGGGGCGTAAATATTCATACGTGTTAGAAACTGTTACATAATTTGCGGTTCTCTTTAAAACGAGCGAAGTTATATCGGTTCATTGTTCATTGTTTCAGTGTACATACCTAAACAATCATGAACACGGGAAATTGCTAACGCTCTGTCATATCAGTATATGGTCATAGCACACCCTAATAAGAATACCATCTTTGTTTTTTCAAACTAATGATGACACATTATTGCACACGATATGATCTGCGTATAGGAATATAATTTGATAGTACCAGTAATAATGAGTTCAACACATGCCCATGCCCATGCCCGCACTGTCATACTCACATTCAATATCTCAAGATAATGTCCACCCCAGTTTAGGAGGTGGTCATTAAAAGAACCTAAATAAAATTGTCTAATTGTAAACACCGTGTGTTGGTAAACTGCTTTATATTATACATGTATATATTTAATTTATTCAGTTTACGGTATTGAGCACTTTGTTCAATGGCTAGTCTAACCAGAAACGGTTGTCAATAACTATTACGCTCATGATTTATCAGTTGAGCACTTTTTGATTATCTTTTGATAATTTGTGTATTGACCTCTTTTGGAATATGATGTTGCTTTGACCGCTGGTAAAAAACACCATTGAATGTGTATTCTCATTTACAAATGGTCAAATTGCCAGCGATCAGAGAGTCATCTTTTCCTGATGATTGGACAAAATGACCGTATGGGATTGTCCATGAAACTCAGAGTAGCGATATATTCCTGAAGGTCTACACCTCTGAATTTATATAACCTCTGCCGTTTACGGTATTGAGCACTTTGTTCAATGGCTAGTCTAACCAGAAACGGTTGTCAATTACTAAATAAATAAATAAATAAATAAATAAATAGAAATTCTAGAATTCTGAAATCTGAATTACGAGAAACCTTTCATGAATCGGTCACCTCGTATTACTAAATGACCAATCCCTTTCACATCGGTAACCTCCCCCGGGGTAACCTCATATTACTCATTGACCAACCCCTTTCACATATCATACCTCGTATTACTCAATGACCAATCCCTTTCACATATCGACCACCTCGTATTACTCATTGACCAATCCCTTACACATATCGACCACCTCATATTACTCATTGACCAATCCCTTTCACATATCGACCACCTCGTATTACTCAATGACCAATCCCTTACACATATCGACCACCTCGTATTACTCAATGACCAATCCCTTACACATATCGACCACCTCATATTACTCAATGACCAATCCCTTTCACATATCGGTAACCTCATATTACTCATTGACCAATCCCTTTCACATATCGACCACCTCATATTACTCATTGACCAATCCCTTTCACATATCGGTAACCTCGTATTACTCAATGACCAATCCCTTTCACATATCGGTAACCTCGTATTACTCAATGACCAATCCCTTTCACATATCGGTAACCTCGTATTACTCATTGACCAATCCCTTTCACATATCGGTAACCTCATATTACTCATTGACCAATCCCTTTCACATATCGGTAACCTCATATTACTCATTGACCAATCCCTTTCACATATCGGTAACCTCGTATTACTCAATGACCAATCCCTTTCACATATCGGTAACCTCGTATTACTCATTGACCAATCCCTTTCACATATCGGTAACCTCATATTACTCATTGACCAATCCCTTTCACATATCGGTAACCTCGTATTACTAAATGACCAACCCCTTTCACATATCGGTAACCTCATATTACTCAATGACCAATCCCTTTCACATATCGGTAACCTCGTATTACTCAATGACCAATCCCTTTCACATATCGGTAACCTCGTAT
The DNA here is from genome assembly GCA_035610835.1 of Ophiura sarsii. Lineage (NCBI taxonomy): Eukaryota > Metazoa > Echinodermata > Ophiuroidea > Amphilepidida > Ophiuridae > Ophiura > Ophiura sarsii. The sequence continues at coordinate 2,883,400 of CM069449.1, read as the reverse complement.
TACTCATTGACCAATCCCTTTCACATATCGGTAACCTCATATCACTCATTGACCAATCCCTTTCACATATCGGTAACCTCGTATTACTAAATGACCAACCCCTTTCACATATCGGTAACCTCGTATCACTCAATGACCAATCCCTTTCACATATCGACCACCTCGTATTACTCAATGACCAATCCCTTTCACATATCGACCACCTCATATTACTCAATGACCAATCCCTTTCACATATCGGTAGCCTCGTATTACTCAATGACCAATCCCTTTCACATATCGACCACCTCATATTACTCAATGACCAATCCCTTTCACATATCGACCACCTCATATTACTCAATGACCAATCCCTTTCACATATCGGTAACCTCGTATTACTAAATGACCAACCCCTTTCACATATCGGTAACCTCGTATCACTCAATGACCAATCCCTTTCACATATCGACCACCTCGTATTACTCAATGACCAATCCCTTTCACATATCGACCACCTCATATTACTCATTGACCAATCCCTTTCACATATCGGTAACCTCATATTACTCAATGACCAATCCCTTTCACATATCGACCACCTCGTATTACTAAATGACCAATACCGTTTCACATATCGACCACCTCGTATTACTCAATGACCGATTCCTTTCACATAGAGCCTCGCGATGTGTCCCTTACCCTTACCATCGGAAATACTGTTATTTCCCCTTCCCCAGAAGTTCGCGATTTAGGAGTTGTGTTTGATGAACATCTCAAGATGGTTAACCATGTAAATTTCATTTGCCGCCGAGCATCATATGCAATTTACAGAATTGGCAAACTTCGTCGCTACTTGGATTCTAGCAACGCGGAGAAATTAGTCCATGCTTTCATAAGCTCGAGATTAGACAATTGTAACAGCATTCTCGCGGGTCTCCCACTCAAAGAACTGTCAAAACTGCAACGCGTCCAGAATATGGCTGCCCGTGTCGTTACTCTCTAGAAAATCTGAACACATCACCCCTGTTTTGTGCAAGCTCCACTGGCTTCCTATTCGTGAAAGAATTGTCTTCAAAATTCTTCTGTTGACTTTCAAAATTCTTGTCGGCGAAGCCCCTGCATATCTTTCTGATCTGGTATCTCGCTATAATCCGCCACGTACTTTGAGATCTGCGTCACGAACACTTCTCCGCGAAAAACCCAGCAAGACCTTAACATATGGGAGGGGTTTTTCTGTGATTGCACCAAGCTGTGGAATGCACTCCCGGACAACATCAGGACATTACCAACAGTGACTAAATTCAAATCAGGACTTAAGACTCATCTTTTTAAAACTGCCTATGGCATCTGATATTTTAGTCATGTACTATAATATGCTTCAGTTGTGTTTTTAAAAATATATCTATTTGTGTTTTAATACTTGTATACTGACGCTCTGCTATTAATGCATTTCATTGTTTTACACACATATCAACGTAATTATATATTGTCATTTTAGTGTATTATATTGCAAATTGGCTCGTTTACTTCTAGCCACCTGCTGGCAGTTGGGTTTTAATCTTTAGCTGTCTAAATGTATGTGTTTTTACATAGTTTTAAAATTGGTCTTTAGTAGTTTGTTAGTTGTACAGCGCATAGATACCACTTGTTTAATGCGCTTTATAAATGATTATTATTATTATTATTATTATTATTATTATTATAATATCGACCACCTCGCATTACTCAATGACCGATCCCTCTCACATATCGACCACCTCGTATTACTCAATGACCAATCCCTTTCACATATCGACCACCTCGTATTACTCAATGACCAATCCCTTTCACATATCGACCACCTCGTATTACTCATTGACCAATCCCTTTCACATATCGACCACCTCGTATTACTCAATGACCAATCCCTTTCACATATCGACCACCTCGTATTACTCATTGACCAATCCCTTTCACATATCGACCACCTCGTATTACTCAATGACCAATCCCTTTCACATATCGACCACCTCGTATTACTCATTGACCAATCCCTTTCACATATCGACCACCTCGTATTACTCAATGACCAATCCCTTTCACATATCGACCACCTCGTATTACTCAATGACCAATCCCTTTCACATATCGGTAACCTCGTATTACTCAATGACCAATCCCTTTCACATATCGACCACCTCATATTACTCAATGACCAATCCCTTTCACATATCGGTAGCCTCGTGTTTACTGATAGTTAAGTACCATGCGTACTAATAAAACACAATCGTTTATCTTTTGCACGCCTATATAAAGAATGCCGTGACACGAAATATGAAATATTCGTCGATAACCTTTGGAAGATTTCTTCATAAACGTGATCATAAAACATTAGTATGTAAATGTAATGACCGCAGAACAGTATCAGTACAGTCCTCAAAATAAGTAAATGACCAGGTAATAAATATGCTTTCAACTCCAACACTATTATAGCTCCTACGTAAAAGTATTAAAATATAAAGTTGTAAGGAAAATTCTTTCCTTTAATTTGAAATATTACTCGTGAAGATTGAATTAATAATAATTCAGTTATTTACCTAAAACCAAAAACAAAGTCCGTTTTTCATTTTAACATTTTGTTCGCCTACACGCAGCCTCGGACTAGCAACAGGCAGATTATTGATTAACTGGTAGCGACACACTCATGTGTTGATAGTATAGCAACAGGCAGATTATTGATTAACTGATAGCGACAACTCACGGGTCGATAGTAAGATGAGGATTAGGGATGCTTCAATCAATGCAGCCCATACACATACCTGTCGCACTGTCCTGCGTGTATTAAACCCAAGTGTGAAAATGAAAAACGCACTTTTTTCAATCCTTTTCAATGTTGCGTTCTTAATTATTAACCGATCTTCGTCAACAATATGTCAAATTATATAGAGCCGAATTTTCTTTACAACTTCATAATTTAATATTTTTTCGTTGGAGCTATGTTGGAGTTAAGAGTATATTTATTACCTGGTCAGTTACTTATTTTGAGGACTGTATAAGAATAGCAAATGGATAAAAGCGTATTATAGCGTAATCAACTGAAACAGATTATTTGTTTTAAAGGTTAGGACGAGTGGGCCAAATGCAGAATCATGATTATTATGTGTCTTCCATTTTCTGTCTTACTTTCATTTATTCAGCCAATATTTTCAAAAGTGGGTAGAAGCCATGTATTATTTATATATGGGTATACGTATTTATAGTCTACGTGGTAGGAAATGTACGGGCTTTTTGTGGCACTGGCACCTGTGCGAATCGCTCCAGACATGTTTCAAAATCGCATTACGCCTATATTGGTCACAACTAATATGGATGTTGTTTTAGCCAATGAACCGCATACATGAACGTGACATAATGCATAGAGAAATGCCGGAAGAACGAATGACCTTCTGTCTGTCTCGATACAAAATAAGGACACTTTGAACAGTTTCACATTTTAACATAATCTTGTGCGCTGACAGTTGTTTTTTAGCCATTTTTTTTATCAAATAATATGTGTCTTCATAATTCTTAAGATATGTATCCTACATAAACATAATCTTTGGATCCAAAGGGAAAAACGTTCCTCCATTGTCTTTCCATAATATCCATTTTTATAATCATCCAATTTAGCGGCAAATGTAAAGATAATGTCCATGCCACTTACTAATGTTCCCCATGTTCGGGCACATCATATAGGTAAAGGCATACATACTATCCTACACTGCAAAAAGGTTGCTTAAATATTTACTCAACATTTTACACAACGTTGTTGAAGTATGCAACCGCTTAACAGTTGCGTAAAATTTACCCAACACCGTTGGATAACATGTTTTCACCAACAGTTGAACAATTCCAGTTACTTAACAGTTACACAATTTTAATTACACAACAGTTGGGTATTATTAATTAACCATTTGTTGGGCATTTTGTGACTGTTGCTTAATTTGTGAATTGTTTTCATTATATATTGAGCATTTTTGTATAGCAACTGTTGCTTAATTGATCAAATAATATAGCCATATGTTGGGTATTTTATTTGTGTCAAGTTTTTATTATAAACACTTCAAAAGAAGTAAATTCCCCTTTAGGGTTTCCCTTATATTTTCAAAAATATACATTGGGTTGAAATGGGTTTTCTGTCAAATTGTTATGAGGTTCATACCAATACTTGACCAAAATTTCAAATCAACAGGTTCTGTCATGCTTGAGTGAGCTTGTATTGAATGACAGAATGTCCCATTTCAAAAGTTGTTAAAATAATGTTTAGTAGTGTGTGTATCCACCACGTTGGTGTATCAATTGACGTATGTGGCGTCGCCGAGGGGAGCAACATTCTGAATGTTGTGTGGTACCTGTGACAGCGTTTGAAGGAGGCAGTGTAATGGTATGGGCGGGCATCAGCAGTGGAGGGAAAACCGATCTCGTTCAAATTAATGGGAATCTCAACGCCATTCGGTATGTTGGCGAGGGGCGAGGTGCTGCGACCACATGTGATTCCCTACGCTGGAGCTATAGGAAATGGATTTGTCTTGATGGACGACAATGCGCGCCCACATAGGGGAAGAGTTGCTAATCAGTTCTTGGAAGATGAAGGTATAGAGCGTTTGGTTTGGCCCCCAAACTCCCCTGATCTCAACCCAATCGAGCATCTGTGGGATCAGTTAAAGCGGGCCGTGGATCGTAGAGTGGATGATCGCCCTATAAATCTTGCTAACTTACGTCTTCTGGTACAACAAGAGTGGGATGCCATCCCACAGCATCGAGTGGCGCGCCTCATCAACACTATGAGACGTCGATGTCGGCAAGTCATACAACAACGTGGTGGATACACCCGCTACTAAACATTATTTTAGCAACTTTTGAAATTAAACGTTATTTTAGCAACTTTTGAAATGGGACATTCCGTCATTCAAAATGTGCTCACTCGAGCATGACGGAACCTGTTGATTTGAAGTTTTGGTCAAGTATTGGTATGAAGCCCATAATCATTTGACTGAAAACCCCATTTCATTCCAATGTATTGTTTTGGAAATATAAGGGAACCCCTAAAGGGGAACTTACTTCTTTTGAAGTGTTTATATTGAGCATTTTTGTATTAAAAAAAAAGAATGTGAATTCTGGGCGATGCAGCAGAGCTACATACATCACTTCCTCCCGGTAGTGAATCCGGTAACTTGTAATGGGAATTCTAGGCGATGCAGCAGAGCTACATACACTATTCCCGTTCGGTAGTGAATCTGTCATTTATTTTAACATGTTATTAAACTATAGGCTTATAGGCTTATACATGATATCTGACATCTCTTATCAATGGTGTTATTAGTATATTACTGTGAACGTTTGCCAAACGTAGTCTTGCTATCTGGGTATGAAGGTATAAATAGTCCATATTATATAATACATAAATAACATATTTATGTGATTCTTTTGGTGCAAAATAGATCACATGACATGAACTATTCAGTATATGTCCATGTAGTGTATTTTTTGGCTATAAAAATCGACTATTCAATATTCATCGCTAGCGACGTCGCTATAACACCGTTGAAATGATATTCATAAACAAATGATGTCAAACAAGGATGGCAATTTTAAACTATTTGTCAGTGTATTCCGTTTTGGATGCCAAGACAGAATAAATCTTATTGTGGTCCTGCGCTGCAAAAAGGTTGCTTAAATATTTACTCAACATTTTACACAACGTTGTTCAAGTATGCAACCGCTCAACTGTTAAGTAAAATTTGCCCAACACCGTTGGATAACATGTTTTCACCAATAGTTGAACAATTCTAGTTACTCAAAAGTTAGGCAATTATATTCACTCAACTGTTGTTCAAGTATGCAACAGCTCACGAAATTGGCTTTTTTGAACAACACTTGCCTAAAATTCACATGTGCGTAACTTGCATCAAATGTTGCGTGATTGTCCTCAATGCTCATGCAACAGTTGCCAAGTGGAATATTTTTACGCAACATATTTTAGCAACAGAAACAGTTTCCACCAACATTTTAAGGACGTTGTTTTCGACGAATTGCTCAACGCTGGGGATTTTTTAATTTTATACAACGCCTAACTTTCTACATATATTGAATGAATTTTAATCAACACGTCAACCAACGGATGATAAAAGTACTTTTAGCAACGTATTTTAAGCAACCTTTTTGCAGTGTACACCCTATATCGTTATAAATTGCTGATGTTCAAGCTCGACAGCAGAGTTCTAGAATATATTATAACTATAGTAAATCTATTTACTTGTAGGTGTTTCTACCAGGGATAGCACTGGATCAAAAATGTGCGAGGTCCCATGACATTTTTATGGACCCCGTAGGACTCAAAAAAAATTAAATTAAGGGGTCCCCCCAAGAAATTGAGGGATCCTGAAGTTTGGGTATTTTAATTTTTAATTTTTTTACGGGCAGTTTTAATGAATTTATATGAGCAAAGGATGGATATGTAATTTACAGAATTTCTTAAGGTTTCCATTTCCATATATCGTCAAATTTAAGGGGTCCCTTCAATTTTGATCGGGACCCGCAAGTCTTTCCAATTTGAAACCTGACTCGTCACTATTAGAAAGTGAGAGGTCTAGGACGCGCAGACGCGTCAGAATGCGACCCCTGGTTTCTACGCTTCTTTTCTTTTTACTCCTCATATAGTTCAAAGGTGTAATGCAAACGTCAATTTGAATCTTATACCCCCCCCCCCTCCTCAAGCCCTCACCTGTACTACCTTCCTTCATGATTAGGTCAAGATCAGTTCAAAGAAGATTTCTTGAGCAACACCAGAATGCTTCAATTTCATCACAAGACCACTGATTTATGTCACCCGTGTCTTCTGGTTCCCATTGACGTGACTTTGCAATGAAAGGCTTATAGTGGTGATAAACGAGGGTCTAAAGAAAAACCTGCTGCAGGTAACACAATAGATGTGACTTCAATTCAGTCATCTCTTGTTTTTTTCTTAAAGACCCTTTATTTTTTGAAAACACATTTTAGTTAGGATTCAAATTCTGTTCATGTTTGTGGTGAGGATGCCTATATCTGTACTATGAATTATGAAGGTAGAAGTCAGACGATATCTAGCTGTTAATTACATGTTTTGCACTTTTTGTTTTGGGGATAATTCCTGTTGGCACCGTAGTGGTGCTAAGCATGCTGTAATACACAAGAAATCAGCTTTGAGATCTGTATTACCTACAACTTATCGGGTGAAGATTAACCACGGTGCGTCTAATTCTAGGCTGAAACCAGTTCATACTGTTTAATGTTTACTCCTTAACCAGTTCATACTTTTTTTTAAATTTTTACCCCTTCATAAAATAGCCCGTCCCCCGAACAACCCCGGGAGAACAACACTTTGGGAGTCCGGGTGCGAAGTGATAGACGACATTATGATAACATCGATATGTTTATTCTTAGATCACTTAAGAAATTGAGTTTAGTTGTGTGCCTTACATTGCTTCTAATCATTTCGTTTTAGAAGTGATGTGAAGACCTTTGGGAAATTACTACATGTAAGTCTTCCTAGTTAAGGCCGAATACACAAATGATAAGATTTCAAATAATCTTGGCATGACAGTGTGTGATTGTTATCATAATACATCTTCAATTTGAGCAATCATCTTGCCTATAACATCTTGCCTATAACATCTTGCCTATAACATCTTGCCTATAATATCTTGCCTATAACATCTTGCCTATAACATCTTGCCTATAACATCTTGCCTGTAACATCTTGCCTATAACATCTTGCCTATAACATCTTGCCTATAACATCTTGCCTATAACACCTTGCCTATAACATCTTGCCTATAACATCTTGCCTATAACATCTTGCCTATAACATCTTGCCTATAACATCTTGCCTATAACATCTTGCCTATAACATCTTGCCTATAACATCTTGCCTATAACACTTTGCCTATAACATCTTGCCTATAACATCTTGCCTATAACATCTTGCCTATAACATCTTGCCTATAACGTCTTGCCTATAACGTCTTGCCTATAACGTCTTGCCTATAACGTCTTGCCTATAACGTCTTGCCTATAACGTCTTGCCTATAACGTCTTGCCTATAACGTCTTGCCTATAACGTCTTGCCTATAACATCTTGCCTATAACATCTTGCCTATAACATCTTGCCTATAACATCTTGCCTATAACATCTTGCCTATAACATCTTGCCTATAACATCTTGCCTATAACATCTTGCCTATGACATCTTGCCTATGACATCTTGCCTATAACATCTTGCCTATAACATCTTGCCTATAACATCTTGCCTATAACATCTTGCCTATAACATCTTGCCTATAACATCTTGCCTATAACATCTAGCCTATAACATCTTGCCTATAACATCTTGCCTATAACATCTTGCCTATAACATCTTGCCTATAACATCTTGCCTATAACATCTTGCCTATAACAACTTGCCTATAACATCTTGCCTATAACATCTTGCCTATAACATCTTGCCTATAACATCTTGCCTATAACATCTTGCCTATAACATCTTACGTATAACATCTTGCCTATAACATCTTGCCTATAACATCTTACCTATAACATCTTGCCTATAACATCTTGCCTATAACATCTTGCCTATAACATCTTGCCTATAACATCTTGCCTATAACATCTTGCCTATAATATCTTGCCTATAACATCTTGCCTATAATATCTTGCCTATAACATCTTGCCTATAACATCTTGCCTATAACATCTTGCCTATAACATCTTACGTATAACATCTTGCCTATAACATCTTGCCTATAACATCTTGCCTATAACATCTTGCCTATAACATCTTGCCTATAACATCTTGCCTATAACATCTTACCTATAACATCTTGCCTATAACATCTTGCCTATAACATCTTGCCTATAACATCTTGCCTATAACATCTTACGTATAACATCTTGCCTATAACATCTTGCCTATAACATCTTACCTATAACATCTTGCCTATAACATCTTGCCTATAACATCTTGCCTATAACATCTTGCCTATAACATCTTGCCTATAACATCTTGCCTATAATATCTTGCCTATAACATCTTGCCTATAATATCTTGCCTATAACATCTTGCCTATAACATCTTGCCTATAACATCTTGCCTATAACATCTTGCCTATAACATCTTACGTATAACATCTTGCCTATAACATCTTGCCTATAACATCTTGCCTATAACATCTTGCCTATAACATCTTGCCTATAACATCTTGCCTATAACATCTTACCTATAACATCTTGCCTATAACATCTTGCCTATAACATCTTGCCTATAACATCTTGCCTATAACATCTTGCCTATAACATCTTGCCTATAACATCTTGCCTATAATATCTTGCCTATAACATCTTGCCTATAATATCTTGCCTATAACATCTTGCCTATAACATCTTGCCTATAACATCTTGCCTATAACATCTTGCCTATAACATCTTGCCTATAACATCTTGCCTATAATATCTTGCCTATAACATCTTGCCTATAATATCTTGCCTATAACATCTTGCCTATAACATCTTGCCTATAACATCTTGCCTATAACATCTTACGTATAACATCTTGCCTATAACATCTTGCCTATAACATCTTGCCTATAACATCTTACCTATAACATCTTACCTATAACATCTTGCCTATAACATCTTGCCTATAATATCTTGCCTATAACATATTGCCTATAATATCTTGCCTATAACATCTTGCCTATAACATCTTGCCTATAACATCTTCCACAAAATGTATTGAATTGAATGCGAAACCAAATAATGTAGCATGGATCTCTTTCTTTTTTAATAGAGTTTACTTCACGAATATAAATTACGAAAAAACCCGACATATCTTTGTGTTGACGGACGTACATATATATCGGTGGTACAGCTCGTCCATTTTGCTCGCTCGTAAAATAAACATGCTGTGTTAATATGAAACATAAAATTTATATTGCATATATGTCAACTAAAACACGTATTTACATATTTTTGTTAACACATATTCAAATTCAAGATAAATAATGCATATGAGAGCTAGCATCACTGATGGATTGGTACATTCAACATAGTATCTGGTATACATGGACTTATTTTTTATTATAACAAAATTGAACTCAAGTCAAAATGCACTGTACGCTATTGCAAAACGTTGCATTTTATAGCAATTTGTGAACACGGACTCCAGAATGGTGAGGGTGATTTATAATCTTATTCGAAATCTAACCATTGGTATAAACTATTATTTAGCATGGTTTCATTTAATTCCCTGTTCGGTATAGATTGACACATTTAATTGGTTTTCGGCTGATGTTCTGTCCGATAAGGCACTGTATATATATGTGACCCAACATGTCACATGAGTAAATGGGGCACAATGCGGTAAGATTAAAGAACAAAAAATGTGGGTCAAGGTCATAATAAGTCAATTTCATTAACAAATCTTTGATATATCGTGTGTCCAACCAAAAACTCAAATCACTTAGAACCCACATGTGTCAATGATCAGACCAATGATATTTCAAATCACTGCCTCCCCTCAATTGGAAGATATTGCCTATAGGCCTACTGAAATGGTAAACCGGCAAAGTCTGTGGATCTCCTAATGTTGAATGGTAGGACCTTTGCGGACGTAACAAGAGAACTTTAAATTGTTAGCTATCCGTCTGCTATAATTTTTAAAACCTGAACTAGATACGATGATCTTACATCAAAGTTTCATGTAACCGATGACCATCTTGAATAACATCAATGATATACCCTTAACACATGTTTGATTTATTGAAAGATAACTTACCTTGATTATTTGGTAATTGTTGTGGTGTGCAGCCAGGACAATTGGAGTAATATCTGGATGATAGTCGTCATTTTCTGACCGACATTCAATAATATCCATACAATGATCCTCCTGAAACAATTAGAACCATGCAAGATGTAATAAAGTAATTGAACATTTTCCATACGGCTTTTTAGTTTTATCATACAGAACAGATCTTTTTAGAAATGTTTTCCAACTTTTAAAGTTGTATTCAAGAACTACTGAATCAATGCTAGGCATGTTTGTTCTTATTTGAATGCATGTCTCATGATAATTACAAATATGAAGATGAAATTCAAAAATGTTGACATTTTTTAAACATTTTTGTGAAAATGTGTGAATGTCTGCAGACGAATGCAGCGTGGAAAGGGTTTAAAGTTGGCATTTCAAGATCATAGTTATATCATGTACATTACACACAATAATACGATCATCAATGCTAAATTAATATACAATGGAATTGTCATCTTTCATTTTAAATTATGTTGAAGTCAAATGCATGACTTGATAAAGTGATGAATGTATATCAATGGTTGTTATCCGCAAGAAATATCTGGTGGTGAAAAAAAGTGTTTTCGTAAAATAATAACGTCAAACATGAGACCACGTGGGTAGAGTGGTGTACCATCATTATATTGTAAGAGTAATGTAGTTTACACCAAACTAATTTGATCAACGATGTCTTTCCATAACACCTTACACGTCTGTGTATATGGAAGCCAATTATCTGTATACCGTTACATGGACCTTATTCATATCAGTTAAAATGAGAGTAAATGACCACATTGACTTTGTACATGAACCCACTTTAATGTGAAATGTAAGTCAATTAAAATTGTATATCTAAAATGACAGTTACCTTATCTTAGTGTTGGTGACGAATTCTAACGACCTAAATCGTCAATTTATTAACAGTACCATGATAACATGATTATGATTACAATACAATACAATACAGAAAGCATTAATTGCGCCATTTCCAAAAGGCTCAGAGCGCTTACAAGATAAAACCTTAAAATTACAACTTAAACTACAAAATGTGAGTGTAACATGAGCATAGTACGTACAATATATTATAGCAATTACAAAATAGATTAGAAACAAAATATAAACAGAAAAACTGTTTAAGGGAACAAATGAGTTTTAAGAGCTTTTTTGAACACACTTGTAGATGATGATTGTCTAATACAGATAGGTAGCTTATTCCACTCTTTTGACGCACAAACTGTGAAAGTTCTATCACCAGCTAGAACTCTAGTGATAGGGTATTGAAGACGTAGATAGTCATTAGAAGATCGGAGTGGTCTCTTTGGAACATATAATGATAAACAATTTGACAAGTAGATTGGTCCTTGGTTATGAAGACATTTATAAACACACAGAAGTAATTTAAAGATGATCCTTTGGCGTATTGGAAGCCAATGCAGTGATTTTAAAAGTGGTCCAGGCGAATGTTTTCGGTCGACTTCAAATACAAGACGTGCAGCCCAGTTTTGCAAACGTTGCAGGCGAATGATGTAAGTAGATGGTAGCGAAGAGAGAAGGCCATTACAATAATCGAGACGTGAGAGTATCAATGAACGTACAGCATGTTGACATGTAGGTTGATCAATATATTTCCTGATTCTGCCGATATTTCGTAAATGGAAAGTAACCGTTTTGCTGACATTTGTGATATGTGATGACATGGTCATTTGTGAATCAAAGAAGGCGCCTAAATTCCTTACAGTCTTCACAGGTTGAATGTTTTCATTTCCAATAGAAAGAGTTATATCAGATGGCAGATGGTGTTTGCGATTGTATGTAGATGCGGCAATAAAGAACTCTGTTTTGCTATCATTTATCTTTAATTTGTTTGCAGTCATCCAGTTCTTAATATCAAATATACACTTTTGGAGTCGAGTTATTGCACTGTTAAGGTCACCCGGCACTTTGGGATCAAATGATATGTATAACTGCGTATCATCGGCATACTTATGATGAGACACATTATGATGATTTGCAATGTCACCAACTGGAAGGGTATAAACAGAATATCCAACAGGTCCGACTACAGAGCCTTGTGGCAAACCAAACTGCGAGATGATTGGATCTGAAAGTTCACCAGCTATATCCACTTGGGTAGACCAATCATTTAGATAGGAACGAAACCAATTTAATGCAGTTCCTTTGACACAAATCCGTTCAGAAAGACGTGAAATTAAAATGTCGTGGTCAATCGTGTCAAATGCAGCTGATAAGTCTAATAACACAAGAAGAACAGCTCTATTAGCATCTAGTTGACATGAATGAATTGCTCTAATTATATTAAGAATATGTTCAATTACCGGTAAAGTATAATTAGCCTGATACTGCTGTGATGTTAACCAAAGAAGATTTTAAAGACACCACCACATTGCATTGCGGGGTTTTTCAAAATGCCATTAATCTGGTCTCCATTTCGTCTCGATTCCCATAGACATTATGCACAAAATCATGGCATCATAGCGCGTTCATCGTTGGAGCTCTAGATTCTAGTTTACATCAATTAATAAATTAGTTCTCAGTGTTCCTTTTCCTTTTCATACTTCTAAAATTAAGAGCTCCATAAATGCACCACAAATGCATCATGTGAAAAAACCCTTAGTTGGCTGGTGCTCCCGCAATGCATTATGGGATATTCTTAAAATCTTCTTTGGATGCTTACAGTAAATAATTATCATTTTTAATATGGACTTATAACGTAATAAATACGCTCGTAACTCTAGATCAGTTAACGATTAAGAACGCTACATCCTAAATAATGAGACAAAGTATACTTTATCGCACATTGGGTTTTGAACACGGAGGATAGTATGAAATTGACAGGTATATATGTGTATGGGGCGCAATGGTAATCTAAAGCATCCCCGATCTTCATCTACTTGACAAGTGAGTTGTCTCTATACCAGTATAATCAATAATCTTCTTATTGCTACACCATGGCTGCGTGTTGACTAAAAATGAAAAAACGGACTTGGCTTTGGTTATTGACACATATACACACAGAAAACACTATGTAAAAAAAATACACAAATTATGTAAAAATTACACAATCTGTGTAAAAATAGAACTCCATAATACTATGTAAACAGTTGTGTAAAGCTTTTGCATAGGAATTTACACAAGCTTGGGTATATATTACATGTTTTATGTAAACTCTTACATAATAATTATGGAGTTCTATATTTACATAATTTTTTACATAGTGTTTTCTGTGTGTATCTGTGTATATTTAAATTGGTAAACACATCCATATCTGTTTTCACCACGTACAACTGTAATCATAATCAAAGCCATTGTCACATGTTATTGTTAAATTGTTAAACTCCATTGTATCGGGGCATATACAGGGTGAGTCAAAAAAAAGTGTACGCAGAGTAAAATAAACATTTAAAATATATCTAACATATGAAGGCAACCAATGCTTGAATCAATAGCTGCATTTAGTTACCGTTATCAGCAAAAATAATCACATCATTTCATGGTACCGTTATCCAGTTATGACTATTTTGAAACCAAACAGAGTATTTTAAAACGAAACAAAATATTCAATGACGCCTGATATTTATGATTAAGTGGCTACATGCATGAGACACAATAGCTAATTAATAGACGAAACAAACTTGCTCAGATATTATTTTCATACATTAAATGCAAAATAATGATAAACAATGTCATTATCTTGTGAATTCAGCAGACAGTGACAAAATCAGGCTTTTGTGTTAAACGGTAGTGCCCGCCATTATGTGAACTTCAAAGGAGCTTGTTAGGGAAATATCACATATCTTGTTCTGTTTTTTTAAATGTAAAGTTTTAACTAAATGGGCATTAAACATGTTTTCCTCAACCAATTTTAACCAACTAATTTTATTTTGAATGCTATAAATGAGACAGCCTCTTTGTAAAAATAAATATTTTGAGAAATCATTGCACAGATTTTTAGAAATAAAATCCCGAAGTTCAATATAGGTTTTTTTACTCACCCTGTATACTACAGCGGAATATACCACCTGATCAGACAATGCGCGGTATGATGTGCGAGCTTCTTATAATAATGTCATGAATGTAAAGCCTCTTTTACTGTTACATGAACCATGTCTTGTTTAAGAGATGTCTAAACACTATGTGAGATGTTTTATGTTATTATCACTCATTTGCATACCCTTGTATATGTTTACTTAGTATTTTAATCATAATGGCGCCAATATACTTACTAGTGTTTCAGCGTGTTTACAAATCAGTTTAACTGCGTCTAGAAATTGTGTATCTACAGCTCTCAGAAGACCATCACCTACGCGTGCGTCGTGTTGAAGAAGGAGCTTTATAATAACTGTAAATATGACACAAACAAATATATTAGTTTTATGCACTAGACTTGAACTTGATGACACTTCAGGCCGTATTCTCGTACGTCTTTAAACGCGGTTTAAGCTAAACACGCGTTTAACTTTGACTTTAAACACGTAAATTGAACACCTGTATATAAAACGCACGACCACTCTAGGGCGAGTCTTGAGGAGTTTAAGGGCAGTGTCAACCCGGCACTTGTTTCAAAAATTGAATTACGTATTTTTCTATTATTTTATACTTTTATATGTATTCTATTATTACCATCATAAGTTACTAATCGGAAGCGATTATTTCCCGTTCTTTTGGGTGATTTAACATTGTTGGTTTGGTAAGTTTGAGTCAGGAAGAGGCGCATGGTTATTTGGCGGGAAATTAAGCAGAGTTCCGCGCTTTTCAAATGCTGCGACAGCTGTTCGATCATTGCGTCGCGCGCTGAATCTTCCCGTGCGTAATACTAGACGCGCCGCTTAATATCCGCGACGTAGACGCGAAAAACAAAAGAGCGCAAAACAATGTCTAAAAATGTAAACAAAGGCCAATCTAACGATCATTTAAATTTCAGTTTTCTTCCAATTTCTTCACATTGTGACAATATAAATTGAATCTGATAGTTTATTTTAATTGTTCATAATAGTATACTCGCCTTTCGGGTCACACGCCCGTGTATTCCGAGAACATTTAGCTTTAAATGGTGGAAAATGTCAATATTTTTACTAAATCGCTGTTTTCTAGAAGTTCAAATTTGAAGGCATTTTACGATTTTTCAGACAGCATAACTAAAAAAATATCAAACTATCAGGTAAGCTTTTACTACCATTGTGTAGAGGACTTTCAGCGCTAGGAGGCATTTTTTTATTTTTTCGATTATGGATTTTAAACTCGAGATATGCATCCATTTCTAGCGAAATGTATGCAAAAAAACACGACTTTTACACTTTTCCGATGTTTTTAGCAATATTTCCAAAACTAAGCCTTATTTTGGAAAAAGAAAAATTTGCCTCCTAGACAAAATTGTCTTGTTTACAAAAATGTATATTAGAACAAATTACCATTTTTTATTTTATAGTTATGCTGTCTGAAAAATTTGGGGTAAAAATATCGCTTTTTGGTTCTTTTCTCAAATTTTATTTTATTTGGTATCACATTGATATCACCATCGGATTCCTTATCAAATATCCTTTCTATAAATGTATACTTTTATGTACTTTTATTCAATATTCTCAAACTTAGAAGCAAAAGTTGATCATCAAAATAATAGGGTTGACACTTCCCTTAAAATCGGTTTTGTTAAACACGTCGTTTTAAAAAGGATAATCTCGCGTTTAATTTAGACACGAGTTTAGTTAGTCACGGGTTAAGCTTAAACTGCGTTTAGTACGAGAATTAGTATACCAAATGATATTGGCTTAGAAAGAGTACTATTCACGCACTGTGACGTCGGGTGCGAAAGCTGCGTTCTGTTTTATTGGGAAGAGATGATTAGTTGGTACAGATGTCACATACATGATATAGTTATGCACTTAATAATAGACGTTTGTTTAACACTTTCCACGCGGCAGGCGTCTGCAGACGACATTCCAACATTTCACAAAATGTTGCAAAAATGTCGACATTGTTAAATTTCATTACCATATTTGGAATCACCGTGTGAAATGCATTGAAATAAGTACAAATATGCCTAGTATTGGTTCAGTATATCTTGAGATATAGACTCTGAAATTTAGAAAAAGTTTCTGAAAAATCTGATTTGTATATGGAACATAATAACCGCATGGAAAGTGTTAAAACAGCCCCATGTCACGATGTTTCGTCATGTCGTTGTTTAGCAGACAAAATCTGTCTCAGATGTGAGGACATGACAAGAGTCAGGACGCCAACAACGACAGAAAATCAATTTGTACAATATAATATAACATTGAAATTGAAATTGGATCAAATCAATATCGATATGACGTCCATGGATTGACGACGGGCTAGTTCTGTTGTGATTGCATTTATGTCGACGCTGTCATGCGTCACATGGTCAGTTATATTAATGCAAGATATACTGGCCGTTATTTTTATGATTAATATTTCATATTGTTGTAAGCGCTTTGAGCCTCCGCGTAATGGTACGTCTCGATAGGGGTGTAGGGGTTCGTGTACATGTATGTATGTATATAGGGCTCCAATCTGCGTGCTTCGTAGGGCAGTTTTATCAGTAAAATGAGGAGATTATGGTCTTGGGGCATAACTAGAGGGGGCATAGGTATTCCCCACTACCATAAGGCTCGCCCCCCCCCCCCCCCCCCCCCCCATGATGCCACATCCCCGTCCCCAATAAATAAATAATATCGAATATGCGAATTTGGAAATGTCACGGAATTTCATTAACTGGTCTTCATTAACTGGTGCTAATCATGGCTAATCTTTGTTTTTTATGGCAAATTTGTTACCAAATTGTGCCAACATAAATTATCCAAATGTCTAACTAGCCTGTATGGTCAGATATTAATGGGGTCGCAGCTATTATTTGGGTCCATTTTCGTCCTGCGGGAAAAAAATCTGAAAAAGGAGGGGGTATTGTTAGGATTAACGCGAACAAAATTCGTCGCATAAAATATAAATAACTCGTATTTTGCATTATTAGAGGCTAATCGTATGAGAAGTGCTGAGACCACTTCTGGTTCTGACACCAAGTACCAGTCTTATCCTAATTATCATTTTATAACATCGCGATTACATTTATTTAAACAAAAACATAACCAAATATTGCATTTCCTGGTTTTTTTAAACTCAATAATCCTACCTCTACTTTTAAGACTCTAAATCGACTCGCCAACATGTTTCTGTAAACATAACCTCAGTATATCAATCACATCTTAAAATGTTCAATAATGTGATTCCGAAAATGACATTTTTAAGTCATCAGCATAGAGATACTTTCATGAAAAACAAATACAGAATAGTGATAATGACATCAGATTGTAGACAATTCCTAATTTGTATATATTCATCAAATGAATTCAAATATTAACATCAACTAATCAGTTGACGTTGTAATTCAACGTGTCGTGCTCATAAATGTTTAACATATTTCTGATCATTTTCAAATTGCCTTCAGCTGCGCCCTCGACAAGGCAGAAAACAAGCAGATACAAGCAGATAGCAGATTTAAACAAGCAGATACTCAAAAACACGTTTTCATCTTTCTTTATTGTTATGTGCTTCTTTTCAACAACAATTTTTTTTTTTTTTTTTCAATCTAAAATAAATAAAAAAATAGCGACCCTAGATTTCCGAAAATTCGGGTCGGTCGGAAAGGGCAAGTCAACTCTTCTTTTTTTTTGCCCAACCGCAAGTATAGTTACAGCTTCGTTTGTGGTTCCTTTCGATTGGGTCATAACTAATACGTGCATGCGAGTTATTTAATCATAGAGGTATACCTGTAATCGTGGTAATAAAGAAGTGTTATATTATATCTTTAAATGACATACTATGAATACTCGGATATATCCGTTGGTTATCATGTTACATTCATGTAAAGTGCTGAAAATCATCAAGCACGGTGCATAGGCCTATGTTTCGCCTCTTGAAACATATTAATGTGTAATGTTCTGATTAGTCCTACCTTAGGACTACTTTATCTATTATAAGCCTATAATCCTAGAAAATTTGCTCCCAATCCGAGAACCGATCAACCCGAGAACCGAACCCGTGGAGTATCACTCGTTTGACTCAGCTGGGAGGATGGCTGACTCAGTGTTTCTATATTCTATCTTTATAGTATTTCCCTGGATAGTGGCCCTACGAGGAGGGCTAGTTCTGATCACTTATTTTGGCTATGATTTTTTTCACAACAAGATATTTTGATATAAGAAGAATCTCCATATTGTTCTCATTGTGTCTGTAAAATCTCAGGGGCCAGAAATATTCCATCTAGAAATTATAAGCTTGAATTACTGTCAGTTTGTGTACTACTCAATGGGCAAATTTATTGTGACCTTTTGCTTCTAAAATAAGAACCATTTGAGTTATGAAACTCAAACTTTGGAATGCGATAATTTTAAGGATGACCTTTTATGTAAAATAGACAACATCAATTTGAAAATCGGGCCGGCAATCAGACCTTTAACCATTATGAGTAAATATTCTGTATTTTGTTCTACAATTATAATTCTTTAGATCTCAGTTATTATGGCAGAATTTCGAAACCCGTATTTTGGCAATTTTAGCAAGAGTGACCAAGCGTGCTAAAATGTTGTCAACATGATACAGTACTAGTATTCCGTTACGGTGGAAAGCGATGCATGTACTCTGGCGTAACCGTATTTGTTTCTGTCGCACGTACATGTATCCCCATTAACCTCTAATACCACTTTGGAAAACAACTGGCAAAATGAATCATATCAAATTATAATTATTCGATGCCCAAAATGGACTAAAATGCTATCAGCACGTATTCTTCCAGTCTGCATGATGGCTGCATTTACTCACCAATGACAGGTGGGTGTTTTTGTGATTGCGTGAATATTACTACTGCATGAGATATGCTTTTACGACGGGAATTCATAATAAAAGAGAGTTAAAACGCGTTCGTCGTCGGACAAGTTTAAGGGGGGAGTCTAGGTTGATTTGCACCAAATTTGGAAACAGATTTTCTCAATGTTACCGTGGGCTTACCCCTTAGAGTCATATATCAAATTGAAGCTTACATGTAGGTAACAGCGTTTCAAAAAATGCGCGTTATTTTGATCTGGTTGCTATGGTACTGGGACACAGATAACTAGAAAACTAAATGTTGCATGTTCACCATACTTTGGTAGATGATGTATGGGAACAATGCGCACGAACCAATGAAGCCGGATTTTTTATACGGTTGCCATGGTAACCAGGAACCGACCAATCAGGTAATTTTACGTTATAATTCAAATTTGGAAAGATAAATTGAAAATCCGGCTTCATTGGTTCATTCCTCTATTCAAGTTTATTATCCATTCCAAATATCACCCTGATACGAGGTTTCGTTTTCTAGTTATCTTTGTACCAATATTGCAAGTTTACGTTGTTTTATAGTTTTGAGATATCGTGCAAAACGTATGAAAAATATTAAAATTGGCTAGAAAAAAAAGGTTGACATTTTGGATAAAAATAGTTGTTCAATTATGGAGGAGCATGAATTTAGACACATTTTGAGCCATTTTGGGTGAAAATAGCAATTATATTAGCATTTTTATTGATTTTTAAAGATAAATGACTTAAAATAGCCGGGTGAGAAAAATAAAGAAATACATAAGAAATTACGTTGACTTTGAAATTTCGATGATTTATGATGTGCAATTAATTGTTTTAATATTTTAATAAATAAATTTGATCAAATGTTACAATTATTTGATCAAAAAATAATTAAAACTGAAAATGCTTAAAATCGCAGGGTGAGCGTTTTCTACATACAAATGTATACAAAATACCACCGATATTTTGAGACACCCGAAACTCAATTGACCATAATGTCAGAACCGAAAATCCAATTGACCTCAAACAAAAAGCATTTTAAAGCAGAGACTTAGCAGTTTTCTACTGTGCTAATATCTCATTTTTGTCTGAAGCACTGAATTTTAATATCTGACCAACCTTTTTTCTTCTTTTTTTGTATATAAAAAGCAAATGTGAACAATAGCCCAACAGACATTAACAAAGTTAATGAACTGAGTGATTACAAATCAAACGGGTAACTCTCAACAGAGAGCTCTGATGGGCCAATCAATTGGTTCACTGCAACTCCGAAAATAATCAAAAATACAAGTAAACACAATTGGGCTAGTAAAAAAGCCAATGAAAGTGGCGTGGGACAGGAATAGGATAAACACCCAAACATAGAGAATAACATCAAAAAATAAGAAGAAAATAATATCTGGAGGTCATTGATACATCGAGAGAGCTTAGCCAACATACTCTGAAGAGTTGGAGAGAAAGTGTCTGTTAACACGACATTTAAAAGATTGTAGTCCTTCCTCTTGGATGTTGCCAACAACATTGACTGGAAGACTGTTCCACAGTGGAACAGCTGTATGGATGAAACTTCTGTCTAAGCAACAAGTTCTGGCAGGCGGCAGTGAAAGGGCATGATCTGGCATTGCAACGCTTGAACGCGTAGCACGACGATGAACATATGGTGTGGGGAGCAGTGCTGCTAAATCTAGTGGGCAGTGGTTAGTGTGCATTTTGTACAAGACAGTGGCTGCTGCTACCTGTCGCCGGTGAAGTAGGCTTGTAACCTAGACCCCCCCCCCCCCCCCCCCCTTAAAACTGTCAAACTTTCGTCAGGATTAGCTCTAACTTCTTCAGGACCAAATTATTATAATATTAAGCAAAACATAGAGATTGCCACTTCTCTATTATGGTCATCATTTGAGCTGCCCCATGCCCGATTTTTCAGAAACCTTTCCCAACTTTCAAAGTCTATCTCAAGGATTACTGAACCAATGCTCGGTATGTTTGTACTTTTATATTTCATGCAATGCATTTCTCATGGTGATTTCAAATATGGTGATGAAATTCAAAAAATTTGACATTTTTGAAATATTTTGTGAACTTTTGGAATGTCGTCTGCAGACAACGACTGTCGCGTGGAAAGTGTTAATGGTAATTTCGTATTACCCCCTTCCCTATTCCCCTGGAATATTTTTGACACATTGATCATATAAACATATCTTAATAAAATATACAATATGATCACCTCTCGTTGATGTAACCTACATTCCGAAATTGAACACGGAGATTGGAAATATGGTTTGCTAATCAACGATATCGGTCCAATGTGTTTACATCTCCACCCTATAAACGCATCTATGTAATCAACAACCTTTCAACATCATTGGAATTTGTATGAAAGTCACCTGTACTTTTTGTTAAGGTTTCACAGTACAGGGTGAGTCAACAAATTATTGCTGATGTTTGTCCTTAAGGTGTCTTAATTGTTTTAAGTGGGACTTCAATGTTTAATCATTTTCTTATTGTTGTCACTGAAATATACTATATCGGGGAGTGAATGAGCACAAGCGTTTAAATTTTATATTTATTAGAGTTTATTAACTATATTATTTTGGGTATACACCCTATCCTGTTTTAAACGCCATTTTTTAATTTCCCTATTTGAGAGCTTTCCAAAAATGTACACTTTTGCTATCATCGGTTGAATACTTTTATTGTTATAGTCATGTATGTAAAACCAATGAATTAGGGCAAGTTCACTGTGTAGCGAATAGGGAGAAAGCCAAAGACAATGCAATCGATTCATGATTACAATTGTTACATAATAGTTGACACGTTTGTTGAAACAGAAACTTAAAGAATATAAAATTATCTATCAACTGAGAGCAAAATCATGTTTGTACCATACAGGGATGAGAAGTTATAAATTGAACGTATAATTGGGAACATTTTCTATATTCCCATAGAGATACACAGCGCCACCGCCACCGCCGCCACCCCCTGAATTTCGAAATATAACCAATCATATCTCAGCCAAACAGTTATAGAAATACCTGATTTATTTTACACAATGTAACTAGATAAATAGGCTTTCAAATGATACCTGAACCATAGCTCTACCACATTTAGTTCATGAGTTAATAGAGAGAGAGATGGATGATTCGTCAACAAAAATGCAACGCCGCCACCCTTTTTGGGTTGTGAGTTCAAAACACATGGCCTTTACGTTAACCATGGATGGTATAACGCAGCGTTGGGGTGTGTGCGTGCGTGCGCTAAAATTGCGATTATTCGAAGCAGTCGACATTATCGAGGGGGAAATAATTATGTTGCTGTTTGTTTAAAATAAATCTAACAAAAAGCGTTATTTGTAGGCCTTTGGTATGACAAAAGAAGAAGAAAAACCAATACACTAAATAAGAATGAGAATAGAACAGTTTGTAGCTGTTTTCTGTATACGTTGGCTCATATAATATATAGGCTGTATGTACCATATTTGTGAAATAAATATCACGAAATATCAACGACAAAAATTGGCAATTGAAAAACATTTCCGATTTTTGGGGGAGTTTATATTTCAATAGTTATAATATTCGTCAAAATGGCACATCGTGAAGTGATGGTCTTGTATAAATTCACCGGCGCCAGAGTAAAACCAACTTTTATAACATGATTCAAATCGTATTGACAAGCACCTTGGTAGTGAGAAAATGGATTTTGAGCATGAAGGTTTACCCAGAGCAAATCTCGAGATGTTTTTATATATGGCGAGGGTTTTTCTCATCAAATCGATCTTATTGATATCTTGATACGATCCCTAAATGCTATCAATATTGAATGCGTGCAGACAGACGATGGCATAAATAATAAAGAGACGTTTTACGTCTTGAAGTTTAGATATTAACCCTGAGGTGGGTGTGTATTAATAGAAGAGTGAATATACATACTATATTCATAACAAAATCAATTAGGTCTCCCTCCTTAACACTTTCCATGCGGCTTAACATATTAGCTTTACTATACAAAACAGATTTGTCATCTCATTCCTGCATTACAGCCTTTCATTAATCTTGATGTTGGTATATAGCTTTCAATACACCATGGTTACAGTGTGTATGTCCTTGATCGCTTAGTTTTGAGGAATAATTGGAAAGTTTTTAAATTTATACTGTTACTAAAATTACAAGATAGCAATTTTTTTTTTTAAATGGTTGTCTCCTGCGTTGTGGTAAATCTTCTAAGTTCACCACTTTCGATCGTTTTCAGATTTGTGGTTCATGCCGAAATCACAGGTGACGATTTCAAAGCCTTTTGATTTCAAATAATGCGCAAATTGTTTAATATTTGTCTCTCTTTGAAAGTATACACTAGACATAGCTGCTACGTGCATGTGTGTGATGACAATGCATGTGTTGTGTATATTGCATAAGGCAGCTTATTTTTTTCAATTGACATTATAGAAGAGGTTCGACCGGAGGTTGGAATAAAATGGGATCCTTCGGCAACTAGCAAATATACGCCAGAAGACAGTACATCTTATTTTTTCTCATTACCCCTGCCCATCCATGCACCAAAGATCGCTCTTCGATGAATTCACTATAGTGTAGAATGAAAAATACCATATATGTGTAACCATGTTACGCACGAATCTAATATTAGCGCACTTCGTGCATCTCTGGTACGCAAGGTAAGGGAATTGAAGGCGAATAAAAGTGCCTCTCTCTCAAAGAGTAAATTAGTCAAGATGAGCTCCGTATCCCTGTCATAAAAGTGTATATCGAAGACTTCATATGAGAACTACTTCATATACTCCTTAAGGTTATTAAGACAACAAGGTATAGACGAATAAAAATGCTGCCGCGTATATGGCAAGCTCAATGTACAATAATTTGACAAACAGTATTTATTGACGATAAACACTGTTTATTGATCGAAAAACTTGTTCGACTGATAAACTATGTTTTAGAGCGAAAAACATTATTTATCGTTAAATAATGTTTTTCGTTCGAAAAACTTTTTTTTTCAATTTGATAACTAGAGTTCGATAAACTATGTTTCTCGAAAAAACACTATAGTTTTTCAATCGAAAAACATCGATAAACCGAGTTTATCAATAAACTATGTTTTTCGATTGAAAGATAATGTTCATCTCGATTAACTCAGTTTATCGTGTACCGTGTCGTGTCGTGTCGTGTCGTGTCGTAACGTGTCGTGTCATGTCATGTTATGTAGTTGCAGTTTGTAAATGTAAATGGCGATGTTTTTTTCCTGTATTACGTGTTATTACCTTAAACTAAACATTGATTCACTACATGTCTAGGCCTACTGAAATATCACATACGAACCCAAACCATTAATATCTTTTCGTATTGCATGAACAAACAGGGAATAACTAATAGTGTCGTGTCGTGTCGTGTCGGGTCATGTCATGTCATGTATAGTCTTGTCTGGTACATCTTATGTTTTCATGGTTAAACGTACATTGTCTATTGTGTTAATATAAATTTGTAACATGTCATTTAATACAGGTATCATTTAAGTTAGCTTAATATGTACTTTGATGTATTATGTTGCAAACCAACACTTTAATAAAACAAAAACAACGCAAACTCAGTTTATGAGTCGAAAAACAGTATTTATCGGCGATAAACACTGTTTATCGAATTATTATAGATTTGGAGCTTGCCATAGCCTCGCTGCTTGGCAGGTAAATCACCCAGGCATGTACCCTGATAAGTGCCCTTGTGTATTTCCGGCACATGATGAAATATGAGGAGGATATAATTGTGACGGGTTACCCTGCCTGTCAAATCAAGAGTTGAATGCCAGAAGCTATAAATATAATTTGTTATAACGTGATTGTTCTATTTACAGTGCTAGAGTAAAATGAAATGTAGATACAGTATTATATTAGTGTTGCTGCTTTGGTGCAATCATTATACATTGTTATACGAAACCCGTCGCCCTAACTGGTTAATTATTCGTCCTATCGTAAGACAATAAAACATAAAACGTATTGTAGCAAGTTTTGCAGAGGGTTTTTATTAACAGCGAAATGCAGTTGGTACGGTGCAATTCCGTAATGCAGTTGGCACGGTGCAATTCTGTAATGCAGTTGGTACGGTGCAATTCGGTAATGTAGTTGGCACGATGCAATTCCGTAATGCAGTTGGCACGGTGCAATTCTGTAATGCAGTTGGTACGGTGCAATTCTGTAATGTAGTTGGCACGGTGCAATTCCGTAATGCAGTTGGCACGGTGCAATTCTGTAATGCAGTTGGCACGGTGCAATTCTGTAATGCAGTTGGCACGGTGCAATTCTGTAATGCAGTTGGCACGGTGCAATTCTGTAATGCAGTTGGCGCGGTGCAATTCCGTAATGCAGTTGGCACGGTGCAATTCCGTAATGTAGTTGGCACTATACATCAGGGAGTAACCAAGACAAAGATAATATGATTCATGAACTGACAGAGATTGTGTAATAAAACAAAAGTGCCGGTTCTGGGGCCACTGTTCATTTAATAAGTGACCATGACCATGGTGACATTAAAGGTAGATAACCCGATCACATTTTCATAGCACAGATTTTTCTCAAACATATGGAGATTTTCATATCATATGAAAGATCATATTTTTCTGATTAACATACTGAAATTTGACGGTCCAAATCAGTATGATTACGAAGAAATCGGTGAAATAACATCGAATTACCGCGAAAAGTGGTAACCACCAATATAGTGTGTGTACAACTCAATGGGCACATTTCACGGCATCTTGTGCGTCTAAAATAAGAACCATTAGAGTTATGCAACTCAAACTTTGGAATACGACTTTTTTGAGGATGACCTTTCATGTCGAATAGAAAACTTCAAGTTGAAAATCGGGTCATCTACCTTTAACTTTATTCTACAGGACTACACAAATATATGCAAACAACCTTCCACTGTTGAAGCTTCCCTCAACAGGCTCGCACAATAAACCCACTAATGTATCGACTGAAGAATTGTTCACACTAATCTTCAGAGATTTGAGCACATTTATATAACAGACTGTTTTGATAAAAACATCTATAAGCCCGAGCTGACTTTCTTTGCGCATATATTCTCACGCGCACACCTTATGCGCAGCGCAACAATATTGGACGGCAATATTTAGAGAATAAAGGTATTGTTTTTAGACCGTACCCGGGTTATATTGTCTGACATAAATGCGGACGATAGTATTATTTTAAGTAGAACAACGACGCCGCAGGCGGAGTTGTTCTACGCAAAAAACAATACCTCTATTCTCATTTTTAAACAATCATACTTTAAGACATTTATCAAAGAAATAAGTACATTTTATTGTCCACATTTGACAACTTTTACCCCTGTTATAGGATCGAATAACCCACAAACATTCCATCCAATCCCATGCGATGAGTACACCATGCGTAAGCGTCGCGGCGCCGGCATAAACGTTCGAAAGGTGCCAAAGACGCACTGCAGAAGTGCGAGTTAGGGAGCAAACCACGCATTGTGAAGGTCGGACGCACTGTAAAAACGTAATCCCCACCTCCCCGTGTTCAATTGTCTCATCTATGTCGCCGATTTCTCTGAGAACTAATGAGATTGCTTAAACTTTCTTAGCTGTTTAAGAATTTTGAATATTGGACGCACATCAGGGAACTTGGTGCACAATATTCAATACGCACTTTTATTGTACCGTTAGGAAGGCCAAGGCCCATAAATAATAATATGCAATATTGTTGGCTAGACGAAGTATTGACAATACTTAAATTAAATATCGATATTTCGATCAATTAATTTCCTATTGTATCGCGTGTCCTTTTAGTTTTACTTAACACCTTTCACGCGGTAGTCGTCTGCAGACAAGGTCACAAATGTTTCAAAAATGTCAAACTTATTGAATTTCATCACCATATTTGAATATACACCACGAGAAATGCAATAAAATAAGTACAAACATGCCTAATATTGGTTCGGTAATTCTTGAGATATACTTATTTATTCATTTATTTATCTAATAAATAATATATAGACTCGGACAAATTGGCGTGAATAGTGAATTAGGACGACTAGTTTATTGAATTCACGCCAGTTTGTCCGAGTCTTAGTTTATTGAATTCACGCCAGTTTGTCCGAGTCTATTATATTATTTATTCAATTCACTTACTGAGTACACACCACAAAATAATATTTGCATTTTGGCCATACACGGCAGTGTTTGAAATTAAGATTGACCCCATCATAAGTCTAAATTTAACATCCTAGAACGGTAAAAAGTGCTGTAAATGTACCAAAATGTTTCATAATTTGGCATTTGTAGGTTATTTCCTCCACATTAGGCCCGACATCTCTAGCTTTTTCTTGAATAATATCATTTTACACGATTTCACTGTTTCCACCAATTTAGAGCTAAAACCCCTGATCTAAGAATATAGGCAGCCTGTTGAACCTAAGATAGATATCATTGGCCCGTAGCGGGGGAAAATGCTGGTTACCCCCTACAAAAGTGATTGTTTTTAAGCAGAAGACATCTAGATCTTCAATAAAAACAATGATTTGAATGAACCAGTTTGCTCTAAAGGTGAAAAAAATTAACACCAACTTGACCTCTTTACCACACAAAGCAATAGGGAACTGATTTGGTGGTGTGGGACCTACTCGGTTTGTATCATTTGCTCGATCCTCGTGTGTATTTAAAGGGGCATTAAGAGATGTGGTGGAGGCAGCGCCCTCAATTGCAAAAATATATGATAAAAACTGGGATTTGTATATTTTTACAATTGTATTACATGTATGAACTTACACCTATAAGGATTAAGAAAAAACAGCCCTCTTTGTACAACAAAACGTCAATTCAAAAATGCTGGTAGAGCCGCAACCAGCATTTTACATGGTTAAGGGTGGTATTCCAACATATTTAAAACATTGTTTTAATCAAGTTTTGCTGGGTTTTTTTAGTAGAAACAAAAATAATGGCAATTTTTAATATTCATCTTGAATTCTGAAGTAAATTAATTAAAGTTAAACAAATTCAACATGACATTGTGTCCCTTTAATTGAGTTTCGCTAGTAATAGATTCTGCTTTAGAATCATGCATAGGCCAATATGTATGTATCTGTCTATTTATTGCAGTTTGTATAAATCAATCATATTTATTAATTCATGTTATACTTCATTATTTTGAATGATTACCTCATAAACTGGGGCGGACATAATCTATAGTTAGATAAATTGTATATATGAGTATGACAGTAAAGGCATGTGTTAAACTCATTATAATACTGGAGCAATTATAATCCTATACGCGTTATATATTGCGTGCAATAATGTGTCATCATTAGTTTGACAACCAAAGATAGGTATTCTTATATACGGGTATGATATGACAGAGCGTTTGGGAAGCTCCCGTGTATTTCATGATTGTTTATGAAATGTACAGTGTGGTCAATAAATTGTTGACAGTTTTTTGAAGCCATTTTTGTTGAAATTCTGTAGATTTTTAAAAAAAAATCAATATTCATCAACTATAATGTATGATCTTGACCATCTATGCTGAAAATATCGATACAAATAACCTTACGGTTGCAAAATAACAGCTATTTGAACAAAGTCTGTCCCATTTCACTCTGTCCACGGGTATACTGATTTCGCTTTACATTGAATACTGAAGGATGAATTGCATGCAAGTAATCTAAGATTTGAAGATCCCGCCAGGTGAAACCAGTGTAATTGTTAACATCTTAACTATCTATTCAGGTGTGAAATCAATACGTAATGATAATACCACGAGTGACCCTAATTAGAATTATTGACTTTCATAGATTGGAAGTGTAATTGTCATTGTCTATACTATATGCCTTAAAAGTGACGATGCCATTTAATGTTATATTGCTGATCATTTCCCGTAGACTTACCCGTGGACAAAGAGATTTGGAGAGATTCTCTTCAAATAGCTATCATTTTGCCGCCATAGCATTAATATTATTAACATTAAGATTTTCAGCATAGATGGCCAAGATGATATTTTTGAGGAATGTGTAAAAAAAAATTAAACCAAATCCCACAATTTTTTTTTAAATTTTTTTTTATTGAACCACAACAATGAACAATGAACAGCAGGGTGACCCAGAAAATTTTGAACCCAAAAATCACAAAATTCAATTTATTTTTTTACCATTAAAATAACAAAATATTGCATAACTTGTTCACCAGCTGTGTGCACCATACATTTAACATTCTGAAACATTTTAGATCATAAAAATAGGCCACACGAAACTTAAAATACGTGTAATTTTGTAAGAAGTGTTGTTTTGTAGTGTAAGTGAAGTGCAAAAAATGGTTTCATGCTGTACATGAGCAGAACAAGTGCCTGTTTTAAACCATTTCTTTCCGTACAGTATCTCATCAATATTCATTTATTATGTAAATCAATATTATTGTTATATAAGAGACTTTGAAAACAAAAACTGAAGTCCCCTTGACTTCATTTGAAAATGTTAATTTGATAAATACAGATCAAAAGAAAAGATTACTTAACTCACCGTACTTAGAACAGAATTAAAATTCATATCTGAACCAAGTTACAATTTTTTACTTTTACAAAAGGGCGAAAACACCCCCTGTCACACAATCAAGTGTATCTTTAGTTTGGTAAGGCCAATTTACATGATCTAAAGTTCTCCAGAAAGCTGAATAAATTGTTTACATAACTGTTGAAAACAAAATGC
The DNA here is from genome assembly GCA_035610835.1 of Ophiura sarsii. Taxonomy (NCBI): domain Eukaryota; kingdom Metazoa; phylum Echinodermata; class Ophiuroidea; order Amphilepidida; family Ophiuridae; genus Ophiura; species Ophiura sarsii. The sequence goes on along the minus strand of CM069449.1, from coordinate 2,852,989 downwards.
CATATTTATTTATTTTCATTTTTAATTATTTATTTTTAAGTTTGTGATTTTTGGGTTCAACATTTTTTGGGTCACCCTGTATTCGCTCGTTTAAAAGAGAACTGCAAATTATGCCACCGTTTCTAACGTTTAAGATTATAATTTATACGCTCCACAATTTGTGTTCCCGATCCAAGGCTTTACTTGAGTAAAAACCAACTCTCGTATGGATTGCTTAACACCATAGATTGGATATCTATGCAAAATATGTTGAGTTGAAGCCAAATTGCAACATCTTGTCGCCTGCCGATTGCGAAAGCATGAAACTCAAAGACTTACGACTTCTATTCCAGGTCTATTACTTTGTTTTTTTAAATGTTTTTATTCATTTTGTCATGCACTTATTTGTGTATTTTAGTTCATGTATATATTTTATTTGTTTATCTATTTTTTTATTTATCCATTCATATCTGTATTTTATTTATTTTTTAAATTTATTTATTTATCAGTCAGTCAGTCAGTCGGAGTTTATTCATTTTTTTCATTCCTCATCGTTATTATTACATTGAATAGAGTAATAAATACACTGACGCTTGATTAACCATGCGTGTAACGCTCAACTATTAATTGCAAATTAATAAAAATAACAAATAAGATTAGAGTTATACCATGCATGATAAAACATGATTATCATTTTATACTTAACAATTTCCACGCGGCTATTGGTTTGACCACATAAAACAGATTTTTCAAAAACCTTTCCCAAATTTCAAGGTCTATCTCAAGGATTACTGAACCAATACTAGGCATGTTTAAACTTATTTCAATGTATGTCTCATGGTGATTCCAAATATGGTAATGAAATTCAATACATTTGACATTTTTGAAACATTTTTTAAAATTTTGAAATATCGTCTGCAGACGCCTGCCACGTGGAAAGTGTTAATATAAATTGTTATTTGACATTCGTGTATTAAATTAGCAAATACACATATAATGCACTATGCAAACACGTACCATGCAATGTAATACATACTTGACATATAATTGTATAATTTGACATTTAGGGGCAAAAATCAAATTTAATAAATCAGGGGAAATAAATATAAGCACGGGAAGTGATGTTGTACTCTTCTGAGGTGTTGTATTACAGATAATCATGTATTATTATTTATTAAAAACAAATAAGAACAATTCATAAATGTGCTTATAAACTGCTTTCGCTAATGTTACTATACGGTTAGTCGGTTACAATGCTAGAGTATTGTTATTTAGAAGGGGAGGGCTAGAACCTTTGACTTTGAAAACTCTGTATTGAGAACCTATTCCCCAAATGTTACCTTTTTAATCGCGATTTTTGTTTACGGAAGATACACGAACAATATGGAAATATCGGATTTCGTAATATCGTATAACATCTTCACGCCATGTTGTCATGGTATGACCTGAGAAGCATATGGCACAAGACATTTTATATGCGCCTTACTCATGTTCGTGAAATCAAGTCAACCGTTACTAACATGAAAACTCATATACCACAACTAAACTGTGTTGATATGCACGTTTTCCCAGTAAGGACAATATTGCAAGGTGGGGAAATGTTAACTAAGGCCACAAGATGAAATAAATATGTAAATGTATAATGTATTACTAATATTTTTAATTCATTTGTAAGATAATCATTTGTTTCTACATATATATTTATGTATAATTAATATAGTATACATGATGATCGCACAAGCGTAAAACTCGGAGTAGCAACAATCGTTCCAAATGGTTTAACCAAAGATTTTCTAGAAAATCTTTGGTTTAACTTATAATATGTATTAGTTTATTTATTTATTTATTTATCTTTTTTCAAATTATGTTATTTATTTTGTATTTATTTATATTTATTTTTTATTGTTTAAAGTCAGTCAAAGTCAGTCAATCAGTCAGTCAATCACTTAGTCAGTATGTACTGCCTATAGTATAAGTACACTTTGTCCCATGTTACTTCCCTTTTTAAAACCAAAGATATTATCTATTCAGTAACAAGAGTCCAAATCCCACTTTGGCCACTTTTGAACAGGTATTAGATTTTCAATTGAAAAAAAAAAAAAAATTCAAAGATGGTTGAAATGAAAATATGTTTTTTGATCAAATTGAACTAACTATCAACATGGGGAATAGGTTCTGGTGGAAGCAGCTGCGCTTACAGTTGGTCTTGGGATGAACGCCAAAAAAACAAAGGCAATGCTGTACAAAGAAGCTCCAACACCAATTAAAACACTGGATGGTAATGATCTTGAAATTGTCCAAGACTTCAAATACCTTGGTGCCTGGATTGCTAGTAGTGAACAAGATTTCAACATAAGAAAGGCTCAAGCTTGGAAAGCCTGTAACAGCATGACAAAAATATGGAACAGTAAACTCCCAAGAAACCTGAAAATAAAGCTGTTTACCACCACTGTTGAATCTGTTTTGACCTATGGAGCCGAGACTTGGACACTAACAGCTAAAATGAGAAAAGCGCTGGATGGTTGCTACACTCGCCTCTTAAGAAAAGCACTTAATGTATCATGGCAATCTCACACCACCAACAAAGATCTATATGGGAACCTGCTACCAATATCAGAGAGGCTAAGACGGAGGAGATTAAAATTTGCCGGCCACTGTGCCAGAAGGGAAGAGGAAGCAGTCTCCAAAGTTCTCCTGTGGCAACCCAAGCATGGACACAAGGCTAGAGGACCACCACGAAAGAATTACATCAAGCTTTTATCAGAGGATACAGGACTAACTAGGCAGGACATGAAAAACTGCATGCTTGAAAGACCAGTATGGAAGGCCATCACAGAAGTCCGTCCCTTCGGGACGCCTTAAGCAAGTAAGCAAGCAATCAACATTCAGTAGGTAGATCATTATTTATTGTATTGATTACGTTCAATTACACACGGAATTACGATTCTAATGTTTTCTGCAATGAAAAGTGCCCAAAGTTGAATTTGACATGCCTGAGTAGATTTGCCATAATTTAACGAAATCCCCACAACCATGACAATGGATTGGGAACATTTCTCATGACACTTAGCAGATTGATGAATATGATTATATTACTATTTCAAATAAAATGTCTACGATACTCAAATACCCATCAAAAGTTGGCACGACATGTTCATTGCTACGGGGAAAGTCCATTCTCTTTAATAATGCCTCCAAATGATTTAGGAAAGTCTTTCACAAAATAACAATAAACACTTTGTCTCGTGCCAATATCAGGCCCAAAAACAAACAAAAGTTGACTTGCCTTTTCAGGGTCAAAGTCAGGGTCGGACGGTAGGATTTTTTTTTTTTTTTGTGGAAATTTTGTGAAAATTTACTGCATAAAAACACGTTTTAAAGAGAGATTTTTTTTTTTGATTTTTTTTTTTTTTTCAATCTTTTTTTTAATTTTTTTTAAAAACAAAAACAAAAAAACAATAGCGACCCTAGATTTCCGAAAATTCGGGTCGGTCGGAAAGGGCAAGTCAACTCTTTTTTTTGTGTGGTCTCATTCCGTGTACTGATTCACACAGTCCTCTAGCATACAACTAGTCAACATACTCAGCACTATACAATGATTAAAAAACACCATATCAACATTACATGTTGATGACATGAAATCTGAATTGATTAGAACGAATGTCATTGTTTCTCAAGATATTTCACGCTACTCTCTACTTGTAAAAGAGTGGTTTTCCACTCTTTCATGGAGTTAAACGCAGGACAACACGTTTTAGAGTGGAAAAACACTCTAAAAGGAGTGAAAGGTGATTTTATACGACAATGTTCCACTCTATTAAGAGTGAAAAATTAACTTTCACACTCATTTTAGAGTGGACATTTTCCACTCTAAAACGGGTTGTCCTGCGTTTCACTCCCTTCATTCCTTTTCGAGTGAATTTCCAATCTTTCCACTCGGTTTACATTTAGAGAGATATACTAAGCGTCACTTTTATAACAAGTTGTTTCATTCACAACTAAACCCTGTACACAATATAACAATGTAACATTTCAAACCATCATCGGATCCGAGGTTCCTTCGAAAACCATTGGAACCTGATGAGCACTCGCAACATTCATTAACACTCTCCACGCGGCAGTCGCCTGCAGACGCCAGTTCCAAAATTGCACAAAATATTTCAAAATGTCATTGATTTCATCACCATATTTCCAATCACCATGAAAAATGCATTACAATAAGTACAAACATGCCTCGTATTGGTTCAGTGATTCTTGAGATAAGACTGTGAACGTTGAAATCTCTGAAAAATCTGTTTTAATAATGGTAAAACTAATAACCATGTGGACATTGTTAACGACCTGTGTTCGAATCTACATCCTTGAAAAAAAACACCACTAAAAGAAATAAAACAAAAACAAAAACGGACTTACGTAGACTTCCTCTCCGAATAGCGTAATTGAGTGGAGAACGTCCACACCGATCTTTACGGTTGATAAATGTGTCAAATTCGATCTGACTATTGACGTCAGATTTGTTTATCAAGCTTGTCTTTTGTATCAGAATGTCGGCTACGCTATTCTCATCTCCATCACGTACAGCAGAAAGCAATGTATCAGATTCCGTTACAGGGGGTTTATATGTAACACGTATGTAATACGGCTCTTCATGGAGTGTTCCTTCATCAGTAAGATCCATGATATACAAAGAGCTGGTGATGATGTTATTCAATTGATCAGAAAATGTGTACGGCTAATTTGAATATTTGTATACTCAGGTGATGAGGATATACATTGCTTCTAATTTATGCTATTCTAGGTTGAGCACGCACACGTACACCAGAAATGATACAAGATGATAAAGGGTCAATTAATAATTTAAATCCTCATCAATCTTGCTAAATGTAGATTATTGGAAGTATTAGAGATATTAACCTATGACTGTGGCCTGAATGTCACATTGGAATTGTACAGTGTCCCAAACGAACGTATGGACAACCACGTAACTAGTGATATACAAATTATCATATAATTGTCATAAAAACCAGTGAAATAGTGATATTGAAAAATTAGTTTCTTGTTACAGATAAATTGATAATTGTCTGTATAACGAATCAATTAAAAATAAATTATATGTAGTGTAGCGCCCAGGATACATTTTCCCATATATTAACATAATGCTTTTGATTTAATCAAGTTCATGCTGAACATTGATCTTCTGGCTAGATGGGTATACCCCTAGAACGAAACCTTATAGATTCCACACCATGCACCAAATAAATTTGTGCTAGCGCCCGGCCATCCCATCAGTGTTTTAATTCAAAATAGACCCCTCTTGTAACCATTAATTTCATTGTGCAGAAAAGGTATAGAGTGCTCTCAATATGAAACAAAATTGTGCTATTTGTGATTTGTAGACTATAATCTCAATATTTAATCAAATAACCCTAGGCTGGTGTTGTCTCTATAATAAGAAGAATTGACACAACTATTCTTGTTTCACCTCTTCTATAGAACAATGTTCCCGAACCATGCGGACACCGATTTGGAGATTGGACTAGTCTTCGCCGTCAAGTCGCGGGGAAAATGCAGGTCAACCCCCACCCGCCCCCCCCCCATATTTTTGTTTTTGTTTTTGTTTGTAAAAGTGTTTTTTTGCTCTTTTTTAGAACACATCTTCAAAGAAAACAATGATTTGAACAAACCAGTCGCTCGTTATAGCTAAGAAAATCAGACTTTAATTTGATCTCTTAAGCAAATAAGGGCGTGTTCAAACTATAGCTTTTTCCTCAACCCTGGTCGGACCCGGATTGATCGATAATTCATTTTCTGTTCACACTAGAGCGCTATGTATGTCAAACTCTGTTTTTGTGGGGTTTTTTGGGGTTTTTTAACTGGATATTTAAGCTTTATCTCAAACTATTTTTAAGCTAAAAAGTTTATGAAATACGTATGTAGGGATTCTGTACGCCGGTCTGAAACAAAATATCTGGTGCAGAACATAACATGCAATCTATAATCTAAAACACTGGCAAATCCAAAGAAAGATTTGGGTTCCAGACTTGTTGTTATGTGTTTCAGTATCTGTGAATTTTTTCTTGAGTGCTTTGATTTGATTTTGACATTGCTCAATGTTGCTCAATGTTACGGTGAAAACCCATTGGGCCGTATAAATAAAAACTAGCAATTGCTTATCAAGTAAAAGGTCCAGCATTAGCAAAAGGTTGATAAGTAAAAGATCAGGCTCGAGCAATTGCTTAAATCTCTATAAATAACCTTTTACTTAACTAAACACCTTTTACTTGATCGGATAAGTAAATGGTCGGAGGATAGCTCAATAGCGGGGTATGGCAAATGTATGGAGTATAACAATAACGGGGTATTCAAATGAAAGAGGACTTTTTATTAGATCAAAAACAAGTAATTTAAATGCACATGCACGTTGCAGTTTCCACTTCGATTTAATCTAAAGAAAGAAAACACACACTTAAAATAATTAAATAAATTGTGTTGCTATGTAGATGGTATAGGCCTACTAATTTCTCAACACGAATAGGACTAGTGCAGACAATTATCAAGGATGTCGCAGATATAATTATGTTGATGGTGGCAGTGGCAATGATGATAAAGGTAATAGGAATAAACTAACACTCTCAATGATTTGCTAGTTTCCATTAGTTAAATATTACCCTATCCTCATCGATAAGAGCCAGCTACCAGGTACCATTGACAAGAAGTCAAATGCACTTAAAAAGCAAGACAAACCATTGCTGCCAATACATGGAAATCAATGGATGAAAAGCAAATTGCAAAGAAGGTTGCCAATATGAAGTCAGAGGTAAAAAAGATGCCTGATGCTGTAGGCTGAGTTATTCCATCACCTTCGCAACCGATGTCTGATAAACCAGGATGAGCTAAGTACCGTCGTTTCCATAAGTTCAACCAGTGGCGTAGCTCAGGGGGGGGGGGGGGGGGGGGACCCCTTTGTGCCCCCCCCTGTAAAAAAAATTAAAAGGGGTGAAAAAAAGGAAATAGGAAAAAAAATGTTTAAAGACCGAGGTGGCGTGCGGGGAACTGGTTATGTTGGGGTATATTCAACCCAAATAGTCAAATATATAGAAGGCAAAATTGTACATATAATACATGTAGGCCTACTGTGCGATTATTTTTTTGATCATGCGAAATGTTTTGACCTCTACCCCCCCCCCCCCCCCCCCCCCCCCCTTTACGTGAAAATCACGAGTTGGTGACTGCCAAAAAAATTGGGGCAACCTTTTACGAAAATTTCAGAAATCTTGCCCCCCCCCCCCCCCCGAAAAAAATCCTAGCTACGCCACTGAGTTCAACTGGCGACAAACATTCTGGCAGGAAAGTCTCTGCAAGCCACTCCACATTTTCCTTATTAAATCGAAAGAGTCGATCGTAAGTGGCAGGAATCAGGATTGACCAATTCACGATTCATTCTCGTCTGATACACCTTAGCATGTGTTCTTGCATTCATGAATAGCACCATATGACAACACGTACACCATGTATGCAACACTGTTGTTTAAGTAATAGCGCAAGCTCCTCATGCAGTATCTTGTAAAACTACAAGTAAATGCTACAGGACACTAGTAAAGGGTCGTCTTTATTTATATGTTAATAAGTAAAAGGTAATCCCGGGATCATTTACTTACAAATTCAAGCAATTGCTTTTACTTACTAGTCCGACCATTTACTAGTAAGTAATTGCTTACTTTTATTTATAAAGATTTAAGTAAAAGGCTAGTAAAAGCAATTGCTAGTTTTTATTTATACGGCCCAATTGCTTCCATCTGGCGTGATATATTGGCGTAAATATCCTTATTGTGGATCATTGAGTTCAAACTAATTTGCACGGTCTCATCCGCCCAGAGTGCCATCATGGCTTCCGTTTCAATTTGACTCCATTTATTTGCCATTTTGACAAATTTGATAAAGATTTCAACCAGAACCAAAGGCAGACGAGAGCGTGCGAAGCAAAGCTGAAAACTGACGTAAACAACTACGGTCAGAGGTTAGCAGTCAGGTTTGCAACCCGGGTCGAACAGCGATTTCTGTTCACACTACAGTCGACCCGGGTTGAACCCGGGTTCTACCCTTCACTTTCGCAGGGTTGTTTTGAGCCTATTTTTCTGTTCACACTAGACTTCGACCCGGGTCGTGGAGAAAACTAGCTATAGTGTGAACACGCCCTAAGATATAGGGAGATTACTAAGGGACGCACCATTTGATTTTCAGGGGGGGCATGGAAATTGAGGTCGGGCGGAATTTTTTTTTTTTCGCCACCGAAGTAGGCGACATTTTTTTTTTTGCCGCCTTAGGCGGCAAGGTGTTTTTTTTTGGCAAAGGCGGCAAAGTTTTGTTTTTTTAGGTTTTACTGTTTTTCTTTACATAAAGTTGGGCGAGTCGGGTGAGTCATCTTTTTCTTTTTTTACTCGGCAGTGGGTCATTTTTTTTCTTCCTGGTTGGTGGGCAAAGTGTTTTTTTCCTGGATAGTGGGCAAAGTTTTTTGGTTTTTTTTAAACTCCCCCCCCCCCCCCCCCCCCCCCCCCCCCCCCCTGAGTATCATATGGTGCGTCCCTAAGTGGTATGACACCTTCATGTCCATGGCCATAATAAATAGTGGACATAAAACTTTTTGTTGTTGTTCAAGAAGCTTGAGTGGAGGCATCCGTTGAGTAAAGCGCAGTTAAGCCAATCATAGCGATCACATTCACAGCCATTGCCAAAACAGTTTGAATATATTTTAGGAACATCTTGTATATCATAGAACATATCAGTACAATTGTAAACTAATATGCATTTATTCTTAAGGTCAAGAAACCATATTGCTTGCTATGACCAGTCACTGTGCACCAAAATACATACATTAAATGTTCATTAACCAAGACTATACAAAGGCTGAAAATACACAAACCTACGATATTTTATTATAGGCCTAGTTAATATTATATTTGACTCATTGGGCAAATGATGAATTATCTCGACCAGCGCGACGTAATTTTCAATGACATTGAACGATACTGGGTGATCCAGAATCTGCACTGTTAGAAATTACTGTAAAATTTGCAGAAATTTACAGTCAAATACTGTAAAAAAGGTTAAAAAGTGACAGTATTTGGCTGTAATTTGGAATACAGCAAAATACTGTATTTATTATGTTCAATTTTCCAGGCCTATTATGACTAGATTTCAAACTGCATGTCTTATTCAAGTGTTAAAGCATATCAACATCATAAAACACTATTATGAATTGTCAATTATACGATTAAGTACTCAATTTTACAGTAAAAAAACCCTGTAAATTTACGGTCAAAAGCTGGCAGCAAGGATGCCAACTTTTGACCGTAAAAATACAACTTTTACAGGTTTTTCCTGTATTTGTTTACAACAAACTGTAAATTTTACAGTTACGCAGTAAATTTTACAGTTACGCAATTACGTAAAAAAGAAGTGGACAATGGTGGAAGTCCAAGCTCTGTATTAACTCCCCAAATATGTATATTTTCAAGTGTTTTTATTGAATTATTTTTTACAGTATACTGTAAATGTTACGGTAAAAAATTGACATCCTTGCTGCCAGCTTTTGGCCGTAAAATTTTCTAACAGTGTGGGATCTAAAGTAGGTGTACCTTTTTCCCCATAAAACAAGTATTAAAGCAATTTTGAAAACATATGGACAGGTTATATTTAATGATGCAGTCTAACTTCATAAATGGTTGCAAAGGTTGTTAATATCTCTCTTTCACATGTGTGTCTTGTATTGCCTTGTCTTGTCTGTATTGGTTTATTATCTCTTGTTAACACGTCACATTTGTTTTGTTTTATTGTCTTTGTATAATTTTGTGTTATCACGTTAGCTTTAAAGTGAATTTTGGTATGTAATGATTTTTATGTTGCAAAATAAAACGAATGAAATAAACTGTAGAAATTCAGTGGATGACGTAATGTTTTGAGAACACAACACATGCGTCGGTGTAACTAATGGATCGTACACTAACTGTTATCAATTAAATCGCACCAAACAATCTACAGGGAGGGTGTCCCAGAATAATCTATACCGGGTTTCAAAAATGTATTAAAAAACAAAGCAAATAGTGTTTCAAATTTAAACACCTGCGATATGAAGATGGCAAATGTTTCCTTATACTTATTCCGTTAATTTCATTGAAATATATTATGTATTTTTGTTCCGCTGTGGCAAGACATCGAAAATCGATGAACAATGTATTTTCATATTTTGGCTCACATAATTCATCTTTACAGCTATTCTCTCTAGCACTACCAGCATTTCAAACAATGAACCCCACACCTCATAGGCTATTCAAAACTCCCGCCAAAGAAAGGAAGGTTAAAACCACTCAAGCTAAACAAATCCTGCCCTGTTCAGTCAAAGCTTTGTTTTCTATGCACACAAAAATCGATTATTATCAAAAAGCCAGTGTCAATAAGAAAACGGTGCAATAATAATGCGAATAACATTTCAGTAATAATTTAAAGGTAGATGTTCCGATTTTCAACTTGAAGTTTTCTATTCTACATGAAAGGTCATCCTTAAAAAAGTCGTGTTCCAAAGTTTGAGTTGCATAGCTCTAATGGTTTTTATTTTATACGCACAAGATGCTGTGAACTGTACCCATTGAGTAGTACACAAACTATATCAGTGGTAACCACCATTCGCGGTAATTCGACGTTATTTCATCGATTTCTCCGTAATTATACCGATTTAGGCCGTCAAATTTCAGTATGATGATGAGAAAAATACGAGCTTTCATATGATATGAAAATCTCCGTATGTTTGAAATAATTCTGTGTTACGAAAATGTGATCGGGTCATCTACCTTTAATGTTTAAAGGGTTAGTGACCTATAAAATAGATTTTCATAATGGATCATTTCGACAGAAACTTGAAATCTCAGAAATGTCTGATTTTCAGAATCTAAAATTCCTAAGTAAGCTGGGCGTTTGCGAAAGATATATGAAAACGGTTTGGACAATATCAATGAAGTTCATACCGAAACAAATCGTATTACCTCGGTATAGATCATTCTGAGACACCTTGTACATAATCAACATACATGAAACAATTGTGAACTGTTTTATACTTATTACCTTTTACAAATGTATCACTGATCAAAAGCACCTGACATAATCAACGTACAGTAGTACTCGTCTCTGATTGAAACAATAAATGATCGACACAATTGTTTCCTTAGTGTATTCGTATTAAAGGAGAGCATCTAATGAAAAAAGGTACACACATCTTTGAGTTTGACAACATTAACACTTTTCACGCGGCTAACAGATGTTGCAAAAGCCTTTCCCAACTTTCTAAGTCTATCTCAAGAATTACTGAGCATATTTGTTTGTACTTATATTAATGCATTTCTCATGACGATTCCAAATATGTTGATACAATTCGAGAAAAATGACATGTTTAGAACATTTTGTTCAATTTCAGTCGCCTGCCCCGTGGTGGAAAGCATTAACTTAAAGAAACACTTACACATGTCGCCGCTTCGGATTGCCACATTAAATGGGGTCCTTCCCGTTCGATCCCTTGAATTGATCAAATCGGAATGATCGCCCCTTTCATCTGATGTTAAAACCTCTTCAACATACGGAAAATCTCCGTCTCTGACGGCAGCCTGGAACTTGTCTGTCGGGGTTATCGGGTGCCGAAACAATGCGTGCCGTTTATAACGCGGTTCCTCATCGTCATCTCCATTATACTCCTTTATCGGATCAGAATCCCACATAATTAGACAAAACAGTGCGCAATAAATTCCACCTAGATCAAAATATACGTGGCGTGTCCAGATGAACCAAGTACATTAGTCAACAGCGCAATAAATTCCACCTAGATCAAAATATATGTCGCATGTCCAGATGAACCAAGTTCATTAGTCAACAGTGCTCAATACATTCTAACTAGATCAAAATATATGTGGCGTGTCCAGATGACCCAAGTATATTAGTCAACAGTGCTCAATAAATTCCGAATAGATCAAAATATATGTCGCATGTCCAGATGAACCCAGTACATTAGTCAGCAGTGCTCAATAAATTCCAACTAGATCAAAATATATATGTCGCATGTCCAGATGACCCAAGTACTCAAATGGATTGGTTTTGTGGCTTAGTCCTTATCCTTTTAAGTTATATTGCATCCGCCCATTTGTAATCATCTTAATGTATACTAGTTTGCGTAACCTGTATATGTCGCTAATGTCAGGAATACTCAGATGGATCGGTTCTTATATTCAATTGGATGCATCTAATGCAATCAGCCAATAATTAAATATTACGCTTGCTATCACCAGAACAACACATATTTTATCTGACAACATTTTTAAAAAACCTAATTATAAAGAGAAACGAACGCAATCTTTGTAAAAATATAAATAAATATTGAAATTTAGATTATGAATGAGTATCATTTGAAAGATGTCAATTATAACCATCAGGATAAATGTGATGTTGTATGTGTCCACGTACTTGACCAATCTCGTGACAAAATATAAACTGACCTTTACGGCACTGACAAAACGTGCGGTCAAACAAAATTTTGTTTTATTTGGCCAGGCTAATGCCATACCATACGGATTTGAAAAAGTGTAAAATAAAAATGTATAATACATGTACATGTACTTAAGAACTACTCGAGTATACATAATGCATATTGTTATACTCTTAATTGGAAAACAAATTAATTTAATATAAACATGATGGATGTCATATGGATTTTGGGTATCTAGTGCAGGGTATGACGTCTAAAGAGTACAGTCATCAAAAAAGTAACTATACAGGTAATAAATGGACTTTTAACTCTAAAAATATATATCCTACCTAAAAATATTAAATCATAAAGTTGTTGAGAAATGTATCTTCTTTAATATGAGATATTGCACGCTAGGATCGGTTGAATATTGAAGAAGTGACAATCAGAAATGTAAGGTAAAGTCACAATTTCATTTTCACATTTTACATTTCAACACGGGAGTGAGTATGACATGCATCCCCAATTGCACTACCGGTAATCGATAAGGTACCCGTAGATGGGTCCGCGTGTAGAAAATAAAAAATGTGAAAATGAAAATCGGACTTCACCTTACATTTGGGAGTGTCACTTCCTCAATAATCACCCGATCTTAGCATGCAATATCTCATATTAAAGAAGATACATTTTTTAACAACTTTATTATTTATTATTTTTAGGTAGGATATATATTTTTAGAGTTAGAAGCCCATTTATTACCTGTATGGTTACTTTTTTTTAATGACTGTATGTCAATTAACCAGTGACATGCTTGATCATTTTAAAATGTACTATGATAATCAAAGAAAGGAGCCATTGAGAGGGTTAGACTCTTCCTGAATGTTAATACTTTGCACGCGGCCGGCTATTAGTATTCCCATTATGTAAAACTAAAACAGATTTTTAGAAACTTTTCCCAACTTCCAAGGCCTATCTTGCAAAAAGGATTCTTGTACTTATTCCAATGCATTGTTCACGGTGATTCGAAATATGGTAATGAAATGCAATGTTGACACTTTTGGAACATTTTGTGAAATTATGGAATGTCGTCTGCAGACGCCTGCCGCGTGAAAAGTGTTAAGATGAACAAAGTCATGTTCTGTGTAGGAATCAGCAGCAACCAACACATGAAGGTCGATAACAATATCCTTGGATCACTCATTCTTCAGATGATGGAAAGTCTGGAGAGATTTTAATTTCGATGTATTACAATATCAGCAAATGCCCTATATCACCCATATGGAAGGATAGAGGAATCACAAGGATAGAGGAATCACAAAGGCCACGAAAGTATGTATTATGAAGGCATTACTCTTTCCGGTTGCAACATATGGAGCTGAAACATGGTCAGTGGGTAGACCAGATTCAAAGAAGATATTAGCTTTTGAAATGTGGTTGCCGCAAGATATTATAGGAATATCATGGAAAGAGCGAAAATCCAATGAATTTGTCAGAAGCCAGATTGGGGACAAAACTTCTCTGTGTAAGATCATGCAAAACAAACTGCAATACGTTTGAGTTTGGACATAATTGCTGATAAGAAGACAACCTAAGACAAAGTGATAAGGCTCAAGGAACTATCGAAGGAATGCGTAAACTTGGCAGACCAGCACTCCGTTGGACTGACACGGCGCATTGTCATACGCTCAAAAATATAAATATATTTAAAGGGTTGAGCGTAGCTTATACATAACATTTTGATCACTACGTTGTCACCCGCTTAATTTTTTGAACATGCTCACAGTACACATTTCCATAAACCCCAGCGTACCAAATATGTCTCGATTAATGACAACTTACACGAACGTACACCCACATGTCCAAAACGTCGGACACGTTAGTTAGCTCTAATGCGCAACAGTGTGACAATCATGACAATATACAACTGTGGCGCTCCATCATCAATAGGATCACAAGAATCAGCCATGATTGATCCATAACACGACGATGACTTCTATACCAGGTTTTTCAATCAACGATGGACACGGTTGGCCGTACATTTTGAAGTCACATGTTGGTTTTAATGTAAATATTGAATTTGATTAGGGGAGGATGGGGCAACTGGTCCGGTTAAGCATATTTCATGATATAAAAGCTCAAAGCTCGTGTAAATATGTATGGAATTGCTATGAAAATATCACCCATGTAACTGTTTACATATAACATATTATAATCAATGTTAAAAAATATCCAAACAAAAGGCCAATTACCACTAACTAAAAATGTACTGGGCACGGACCAGTTACCCCATCATTGGGGCAACTGGTCCTATATGTTCCAACGGTTAGAATACACAGAAATCATTGAATGAAACCACGGAAACTAGGCTGTATTTTCTTTACAGACACATTTCCATATTATTTAACGTGTAAAAAGGATACATGTCTCATGAAACCCATGTTTTATACAGTTTTCGTGGTTAATGTGTCAATAGCAGTAATACTAATGGTGTACAAAGCAAGCGAAATTTTCGACTGCACGTTTATTTGATAAAACGGTATGAACCTATTATAGTTAAATGGTTACATGGTTGTGATATTCAGATGCCCATACATTTTGTCTATATATACCCCTTTCTTTACCATGTTTACTGATTTTATTTACTTCATATAATCATCATTTAGTACTTACATATAAACCATCTTGATATTTAGCCAATGTTACAGTTTTGCTAGCCGTGCAATGTGTCCTGCCCATCTGTGCTTTGCCATCCTGATGTTATCGATGATGTCGCTGACACCTGTCTGTTGTCGAATCCAGGTGTTACGCTTTTGGTCGCGAAGGGTAATGCCCAGCATTATGCGCTCCATCTTGTACTGTGCCACTGCAAGCTTCTCTAACATGGTGTTGGTCGGTGCCCATGTCTCCTCACTGCCATAAGTCATTACTGGAAGAACGTACTCATTTAGAACCTTCCTCTTGATCTTCATACTGGTCTTACGGCTTCTCATGATATTTCCTACTTTACCATACTGAAGGCTGCCCAACCGAGTCCAATCCTCTTATTTATCTCAGGGAGAAAATTACCATATCGTGTCACCGTCTTTCCCAGGTATACATATCTGTCCACCTCCTCGATAATTTTTCCATCAACAGTTATAACAGTTATTACGGACTTGATGACATGGTCGTTGAACATCACTTTGGTCTTGCCTAGATGCATGTTGAGGCCAACTGGTTTGCTGGCTCTGTCGATGTCAGTGAGCATGCTTTCCAACTCCTTTGGTGATTTGGCCCTCAAGATGATGTCATCAGCGAATATTAGGTGTGAAACGTGTTCGCCATTGATGTTAAGGCCCTTGTCTTTCCAGTCTATTCTACCTATGATGGCATCTTAGAGACATGATGTGAAGAGTTTAGGCGATATGTTGTCACCTTGCCTTGCTCCCCTCTCCAGCTTGATGGTATCACTGTCCTTGTGGAGTTTCAGGATGGATGTGGCACCGTGGTATAGATCACGTAGGAGAGTTATGTACACCGGATCAACACCCTGGTTTTCCAAGGCCTTGAAGAGCGGCGTAATCTCGATGGAATCGAAAGCCTTCTCGTAGTCGACAAAGGCGAAGCATAGAGCAATCTTGTACTCATTTGCCTTTTCTTGTAGCTGGTTTATTACTTGGACGTGGTCGATGGTGGAGAAACCTGCCCTAAAGCCTGCCTGCTCTCTTGGTTGATGATGTTCCAGTGTGCGTAAGCATTCTGCGTAGGAGGATTTTTGAAAATACCTTATGTGACTGGAAGGAGGCTGATCGGCCTGTAGTTTTTTTTTATATCTTAAGTATTCTTGTATAATTCTTTTCTTCTGTGATTCAAGTTATATAACTATATTAAAATTATCTTAACACTTTCCTCGCGGCTATAAAACTTAGTTTTACCATATTATACAAACCAGATTGTTCAGAAACCTATCCCACTTTCGAAGTCTATCGCAAGGATTGCTGATACCAATACTAGGCATCTTTGTACTTATTTTAATGCATTACTCATAGTGATTATTAATAATGGTGATGAAATTCAATAATGTTGACATTTTGTGCAATTTTGGAGCGGTCGTCTGCAAACGCATGCCGCGTGGAAAGCGATAAATAGTCAATCACCCCCTGTAAATCTTTACATAACTAGGAGCCCCAGACCGTCCCTCCACATTTGGCTTTACAATTAATTGACCCATGAACACACACTACTGGATTTATTTTATTTTTAGACATATTTACAATGCAATTTCGCATAGCCTACACAGCTTTACTTTGATCAATCATATCTGTAAAGAAGCGATTGTCCGATTTTATTCAGTTGAGGCCACGATTCAGGAAAAACCGTGATTTTGCTTCAAATCAAAATCGCTGAATGTATATCTTCAAAACTATTGTTCTAACCACTAATTAATTGTGTTAACGATTGTACCGTTTGGAGATTATTCGTGTCGAAGTTGTCTCTATTATAAGGCCAAGTAAAAATAAAGTCGTTTCTCGTCCCCTCGCGCATCCTTTTTCAATCATTATTTTATTTTCATCCATATAAACTGGGCTTTATTTTAAAATATTTAAGAAGCTGACATAATTATTGGAAACAGATTTAATGTTAGTCCAAAGGCCATTTGCAAACATGTTTTGTGCTAATCATGTTAATCAACCCCTTATTTGGCTTAATATGGAGACACCCTGTACAATGGCTTTTTTATGGTAGTCAAATAATGCCACACCATACAACTTATAGTTAGCTGTACATGTATATGTGATATCAAGCTTTAGTCGGTACGTAATTACCCTGATGTGTTAGGAGTTCCTCATGTCAGAGGCGTAGCCAGAGGGGGCAGGGGGGGGGGGGTCCACCTCCCCCCTCCAATATTAGAGTCGTGTCGGTTGAGACTCGACACTGTCGGTCGAGATTGGCACTTTCCGGCAGTGCCACCCTGACAGAAAAAATCCTTAAAAACGCTTAAAACGCCCTTTGTCCCCCCGTCCCCCCCCCCCCCCCCCCCCCCAACAGTAGCGTGTGTAAAGGAAATGACTGCTAGGCTATAGTTGGGGACATGGCCGGCGCTCGATGGTTTGTGTGGCCCGGGGCGATGTAACCCCAATAGTAAAATAGTCGGCAAATTTGTACATATATAGTCTCCAAATTTATGCAGCAGTGGGGTAAATAAAGGAAAATGTTATAGAGAATACTGATGAAAAACCATAAGGATTGCCCATTATTTGCTGACTGTGCTTTTTTTGGACTGTGCGAAATGTTGTGACTGTGCGAAAAAAATTGACCTCCCCCCCCCCCCCCCCCCCCCCCCCCCCCCCCCCCCCCCCCCCCCCACCACTTACGTGAAATTCACGAGGTGACTGCATTTATTTGGGGCAACCTTTTACGAAAATTTGAAATACCTGGCTACACCACTGCCTCATGTTTTCCTTGCTTCGAAATCATGACACAGCTAGCCTCACAGTCTTGTTTACATTATTCAATATAGCCATCTTGATATAACTTGAAGAGCACCCGCGGGGATATGTATATGGGCCGCGCATCCATCTTTTATAAGACAAGTCAAGGAACCGCGAAGGGATTTTATTTATACTCTATCAAAGGTAACCCAGCTTTCATCAAATAAATATTAACTGTTCAGTTACCCACGGGATAATTGCAGTTAAATACGGATTGTACTCAGAAACGGTCGGTCCATGATGATATTTTGTTTGGAACGGGCCGGGGAACGGGTGAATTTAAAGGTTAATTGTATATCATATAATCATATACAAATTATGTTTTAAATGCCACAAAACTACATAAGGAACAAAAAGATAACAAGAAGTGAAATTATCATCAAATACAATCTCAAATTCTTTGATTTCGTGGGAAATCAAATCGCAGATGTTATTCGTTACGTCAAACTCGTGGAAACCTAGATATGAAATGATGTGTATTATTCGCAGCAATCTTACAAATTTGTGCCAATGCGGCAGCAATGGTGCTTGCTATATTAGTCATGCATTCATCGTGTTCATCTTAACACTTTTACGCGTCAGGCGTCTATACAGACGACATCCAAACAATTCACAAAATGTTTCAAAAATACCTCAATTATTGCCATATTTGGCATCACCATAAGAAATGCATTGAAATAAGTACAAACATGCCTAGTATTGGTTCAGTTATCATTGAGATAGACCTTGAAAGTTGAGAAAGGTTTCTAAAAAATCTGTTTTGAGGTAAAACCAGTAGCCGCGTGTAAAGTGTTAAAACACTTTCCACGCGGTTATCATGGTTATAGTTATACCATAATACAAAAAAGTAATTTTTCAGAAACCTTCTGAAATTCAATAATATTGACATTTTTTAAACATTTTGTGAAAGTATGAAACTGTCGTCTGAAGACGACTGCCGCGTGGAAACTGTTAATTGAAACACGGCAGACATTCAATTAAACAGGTGACACATTAGTACTTGACAGTCATCAAATAATGAAACAACGGTGTAGCCATAGTAACATGGCGTAGAATAGAATAAGAAATCCTTGTGGGTTGAGTTCAATTAAGGCAATGGAAGGTGTTCCAATGTCTAAGGTGTAGTTCTAAACGAACGTTTGATATTTCAATAAAGGGCTAGCTTGGGAACGGGACTGCGTTTCCAAGGAAGCGGCCTCCCGTCACAGATCTTATTTTGCCGATTTTCAACCATAAAATAAGTCTCTTATCCCTGATATAATGTTTAAAAAATCATCAAAAAACTACAAGTGTTATTTAATGTAAAATTAACACACGTAAAGATATTTTAAAAAATCAAATGGTGTAAACTCGCATAGAAAATGGAAGTCTCATCGCGATATAGGCTCAAAAAGGTGTAATTTGGTACCACCTATCCACTGCATGTATTGTATGCTTTCAATGGGGACCTTTAGAGAACGACCCATACAGGAAGGTATAAGAATGGTAGGATATTTTTAATTCTAGCAGAAATGAGAATCAAAATCAACTAAGAATTGCTTCAAACCTTAAAGGTATATTATGTGATCTTTCAAGGGAACGCCCTCAACATCGAAAAAAAAATGAAAGTAGATTTTCTTGCAGATTTACATTTCTGATCATAAATCGTACATACATTGATTTTTAGGTAATTAGGAATCGTATCGCTCTGTCACTTTGAATGTATGTACGATTTATGATTAGAAATGTAAATCTGCAAGAAAATCTACTTTCTAAAAAAAATCATGAATTGAGGGCGCTCTCTGGAAAAGATCACATAATATGCCTTTAAGAGAATACACACAGTAGGTCTTGATTTGATTCCTTCGTATAGCTTCATTTAAAACTTACACTCGTTTCCGGTTTTAATAGCTGTTGTCATAGGGCTGGGTTCTATCCTCCGCTTAAAATTGATACCACCTGCAGACACCGCATCCTGTGAATCGTCTATGGTTTGCTCAAAGTACAAATACTGGTCCGAGTATACATCCCTTGCCGAGTCTTCCTCGTCAGAATACATCATCAAATAATAGATCCTAGGCTTCACTAGAATTGGATCATTCTCTAGTTATTCGTTATACAAATGATATAGCTGTTGTTTTCAACGTCAATTGATTAAAAATCAAAGACAAATATTCAAGACGCATGCGCATTTAAGGTGCCAATTTTTGCAGCTAGGCTCTAATGTAATTATTTCTTAATACCTAGTATCATTTGCATTAATTATATCTAGTCCTTCAAAGTACCTTAATTATAATGAATATTTTGAACCGTTTCCACACATACAGTACGTTGAGCAAAACATGTGAGACGCCATGCATGTCTGAACACATCTTGCAACAAAAAACCCAAGTGTTAACGCGTTCTTTCAAGTATTCTTTGGAGGAAAAGTGTTCAGTATTCCATTCCTCCTACTATTTAGTTTGATCAGTTCCAATTTATTGGCGCGAATTATTCGGGTTTTTTTATCTCTCCGCGCGCAAAAGTAGTCCAAGCTTACAGTGTTCAGTAATCCTTCTATAGCTTTAGGCCTAAAAAAAAAGAAGTTTGTTTGTTTGCCCAAACAAGAGTTGAAAAAGTGGGTCGGTAGGTCGACTAACTTTTTGTTGTTGTTGTTGTTGTTGTTGTTGTTGCTAAAGACACTTTTAGAAAGAAAAAAATACTATACACTTTGATTTTAATACATTTTAATGTTATTTAAAACCCTAACCTTCGTATACACTACGATTTAATAACTACTGCGATGCGGCAAAAACAATGTCCACGCGCATGCTACAGCATTCGATTCGATGACGTCATCAACCAAGCTGATGTGTGTACGAAATCGCTGCCCGGGTGGCGAATTTATTAACCGTAACAAACATTTTGCCAAACACTGTATAGGCCTACATGTTTTGCTGTACAATGTACATGTGCATGTGTATACTAAACGCTTTTCTCCGTAAGGTATCAAATGTTTGTTACGGTAAATAACATCGCGCCCGGGTGAGCGTTGGCAGGTTAGCCGAGAGGTTAGGGACGCGGCGCGGTGATCGGAGGGTCTGGGGTTCGAATCCCAGGGGTTTCGCGGCGATTTATTTTTTGTTGTTAAACAAATCATACTTTGTCCCCCTCCCACGGTTTCCACACCTTAAAAACATAGCCTGGCTGGTTAGGGCTCATACAGCGTGTCCCAAAAAACTGGGTCCAAAATCTGCTGAGCTTGTAACTTAAAAAGTTGATAACGTAGCTGCTCCATATCAGGGGATATTAAGGTACATATACCTGACCTTAATTGGTTAACATGTGAGACTATACAAATGGCACCTGTCTGAATTTTTTTTTCTAATTTAGCAATAAACCACCTTATGCCTTGCATTTGCGTTGCGTGCAAGTTTTCCCTATACATCATGTGCATGGTGTTTATTCTCCGAAATATCTTATGTTTGGTAGAAAAGGGTTAAATTATAGGTATTTAGGATCAATATTCAACATTATAAATACCCATTGCAGTAACCTTGTCGTTGAATATATACAAAAACAGGGCAACTGTTACCCTGATACCATGCCTGGAAATAGCACCCGCCCACCTGCCCATAGCGGGTAATTTTTTTGTCGGAAAAAAGTACCCCGGCAACCGACTGGCGGGTAAACAATTTCAAACTCACGGTGCAAGTGTGAGAGTTCCACTGGCTGGTGGAATTTCTGTCGGGCAGGTATTTTTGTGAGCTACCTGCCCGATCCCGACTGGCTGGTTGAAAAAAATATGAAGTTCCAGCCCTTCCTCTAATTCCTTTGATGAGATGACTGACTTAACGGCTGGTTTCCAATTTTGAAGAAATGGTTCTTGAACTGCTTCAAAGATGGCAGTGTCTCAGAAGGTTATTTATTTACACTTACACTTACATTTACACTTTTTATCCCCCTCATGACGAAGATTTCCTTGAAGTAAAACTTTGATGGCGTCAGTACGATGCGCAAATGCAACGCATGGACGGTTCATCATGGGCAAAATCGAAGAAAAAAACGGGTTCTGACCACGCTGTATGCAAAGCTTTGTATTTCTAAAACCTTACATCCGATTGGTCTTATAATTTCACCAAATAATGTCAGATATATTTACTTTTACATTTCAAAACATGGAGCATCTATGTTTCCCATATTTTAAGTAATAAGCTCTGAACGTTTTGGACCCAGTTTTTTTGGGACACGCTGTACATATTATTTTGTTTTAATAGTGCAGCTGGCAGCCTGTAGTACAAACCTGCAGACCTTGCTGATGGTCTGACATGTTCTGTTTTTCAATAGATAGTGGTATAGGATCTTAGATTTGCATCTCCTTGGATATGTGGGAAATAGTAAATTACAGGGCAGTTTTGTTGATTACTTTGGCAAATTAAGATGAAAATATCATTTAATACATATATATATTATTATTTTTCAACATAAAACCTTATTTAAAAAAAAATCAAACACAAAAGAAAAAGCATGGGGTTTTGAGATTGTATGGGTCGGTCGAGTTTGGGCAAAGAAACTTTTATTTAAAGGCCTTTGTTTATTAGGCACTTATTTCAGGCGCTGAAATGGCTAATGAAAGTATTTCGTCGCAGTTTCTATATTTAAGCAATTTGCTGATACCTGCAAATTCGGCTCTCGGCAATATGCCAACAATATTGCGACCCTTTTGACCACCCTGTATATAGAAAATATTCCATTTGAATGAAAGACCGATTCACACCGTAAACGTCGCTTAATATACAACCATTTGGCGAGTGCTTTATGGCTGTTCTACATGAGTGCTATTGTGTGATTAAGAGGTTGGTGTACCGTGATCTAGAAGTTCCATTTGACCAAGAACTAATGACCCGGAGAAGAGGCAAAACAGACTAATCTATATGTCATACTTTACATCGATGAGGCCATGTTGCTATATTTCCACTGCGATATTAACACTTTCCACGCGGCTATAAGTGTTTCAATGTTCAAAACATTTTTTTTAATTTTTTTTAATTTTTAAAACATTTCTCAATTTTTAAAGCATTTCTCAAGAATTACTGAACCAATAATTGCTTACGGTGATTCCAAATATGGTAATGAGATTCAATTATGTTGACATTTTTGAAACATTATGTGAAAATTTGGAATGTCGTCTACAGACGCCTGCCGCGTGGAAAGTGCATGTTACTGGGCTCAATAAAATAAGAAAACCAGCTGACTAATCACAGTGTTATGGTTATGGCGGTCAATAAAACCAGTAAGGCCCCTTGCAATTAAATGTGAGTTTACTGTTGCCCGCGCGCGTCCAAAAGTCACCCGCGTGATATATGTAATATTTTTAAAATATTTAATTATTTCATTGTTTACAGCTTTTTCATAAGCTTTTTAACACTTTTCTGACGATAAAATTAGCCGATGAGCCGCATTACAATACTTCCGGGTTGGGAAAACATTTCTAGGAAGTAAAAAACTCTGTACGAAACTTGCAACTGTCGCTTTGTATTGAAATGTGTGCATTTGAAGCATATTCGTAGGCACGGCAGTTGATATCTGCGCAATCGCTTCAGCGCATGACGTCACATCAAAACCGCCGAATTTCTTTGGAGTTTCCTAGTTCATTCCCGTAACGGGAAAAAAATTTACAAACATCGATCGAATATCTCATTAATATTCAAAATAGGGATGCAAATATGAGTAGACTCCTTTATAAAAGAAACAAAATGCAAAGCCAAGGCAGTAGGTGGTGGTAGGACATAATTTTAACAGCATTTGAATTGTATTCGTACCTTGGATAATAGTTAACAACGCCGACAATATTAAATCAGATGACTTTACCCCAAAATATTACAATATTAATATTAAATAGTCACCTCGTCCTGCTTTTCAAAAACGCAACAGTAAACTCACATTTAATTGCAAGGGGCCTAATGTAAAGTAATGTAATCATACCACGGTTGTGAATGTTCCAATTCACTGTTTTCATCCTCTGGTCTCGATCACTACGTGTTTTAATCATAGCTTTGTGCAGTGGCGTAACCAGGGGATCCCCCCCCCCCCACGCTGCCAGAAGGCTCCCCCCCCCCCCCACGCTGCCAGAAGGCTTCCCCCCCCCTCCCCCCCCCCCCTGTTGCCCCCAAATGAAATGACAAATTCTATTATACCTAATATATATATACTAAAAATAGTCAGATATGCCCCCCCCCCCCCCCCCCCCCCCCCCCCCCTGATGACATGCCTGTCCCCCAACATGCCTCCCCCAATAGAAAACCCTAGTTACGCTACTGGCTTTTTGTCATATTATTCATAGTGCATGATTTTTTTAAGAACGACGCATAGGCCTACTACCGATGTAAAGTGTGTAGGGTATAACAGAATTATGCCCATCATACATGGAACCGTTCAGAAACGCGTTTTGAACTCGTGAAGTAATATACAATAGACTATAGCTTCCATACACGGGTTTACCATACAAAACAGATTTGTTCAGAAACCTTCCCCAAGGATTACTGAACCAATGCTAGGGATGATTGTACTTATTTTAATGCATTTCCAATGGCGATTCCAAATATGGTGATGACATTCAATGATTTTGACATATGAAACATTTTGTGAAACATTTGGAACTATATAGACGACTGCCGTGTGGAAAATATGCTAACAGGGACTGATATTATTTAAAGGGGCACTAAGAGATCCTTCATGGAGGGAGCCCTCAATTTTTTCAGAAGTTGGGTTTTTCACATAATTATACGCAATGCTTATACGTACTAACTACCACCTAACATTATAGAGCTTAATTTGCAGTAGGCCTATTTCATGGGAAATTCATGGATTTGATAGCGTTTCGAGTTTCGATGTACATCACATCGAAATTACCCAAATTCATCTATAAGGCCACAGATGGCTTCTTACTTATTTGTTTCATGTTTATTCAAAATAACCTTGAAGACCAGCCATGGCTTTTAAGACCAGCCATGGCTTGTTGCGTGATGCAGTGACATGACCTCCCTGATTCAATTGGTGGTCATTTTTAACCAAAATACCATAAATGTGAAAAGCACTAATACACCTTCGGAAATCTTACATGAGAGGGTTTACACACTGTAAAAACAAACGTTTGACTATTTATAAACACTACAACACGTTTATTTGTTGTTGTTTACGTGTAAAGGTATAGGAGGTTGTTTACGATAAACGGGTTTATAATTGCTGCTATAAACACGTTTTTGATAACAGTTAATAAACGTATCAACGCGTTGTAGCGTTTATGCAACCCGTTCATCTAACTAAACAAGGTTAAAAAATGTGAGAAATCTCTCTGTGCCCCTTTAATTTTATAACTCGTTAATATGTTAATAACTCAGGAGTTACAAATTGCTCAATGGTTGAACTCATTACCATTTAAAAGGGACTGAAATCATGTAATTTGATAAATCATTGTGTTTATAACTCATGAATTACAACCTGCTTATGGGTTCATTCCTTACCATTATACCAAGCTTATACGACATTATAAGCTTGTGTTTATAATATGCTCAATAATTCATGAGTGTCGCACGATGCAATACACTTAATGCATGTGGCCAGCTTAAATGTCAACCTCTCCATATAAATTCTAGGTGCTCAGCATTGTATAAAGGTTAAAATATGCTGCAGACACTTAAGATAAACAATGGAACACTAAGAAGCATCTGTGCTATTCGTTCCTTTTTTTCCACAGATGAATTTCTTAATCAAAGAAACACTGGCAAACGTCGCCGAAACAATCTGTTATACATGTATTTGAATCATTTTTACAGGTACATGTATACTCACGTAAATTTCCTTGTACTATAGCCACCGTTAGTGGCGTCCTTTGGTTTCTGTCAGGAGCATTTATATCCAACCGGAGCTCATGTTTCTTCTCTAAAGCTGTCTCAACAAATGCCACATCGCCATCTCTTACAGCAGCGTGGAACCTCTCCTCCTGACTGATTGCATTAATTGTAGCCATCTTGTGAACACGTATTCACAGATCTGCCGTCTTTATAGGGCCCGATTGTGAACACGTATTCACAGGTCTGCCGTCTTTATAGGGCCCGATTGTGAACACGTATTCACAGGTCTGCCGTCTTTATAAGGCCCGATTGTGAACACGTATTCACAGGTCTGCAGTCTTTATAGGGCCCGATTACTGGTGATAAAAAGATAAAAAGAAAATAGTAATACAATTAAGTCCTCTTGGAGGTAATCAATTTGATGAGCACATACATTGTCTGTACACCACATGTGAATGACAACAAGTGAATAAATTATTGAGTCTGTAGGAATTGAACCTGGATCTCTCATATTACAGGTATAGCAGGAGCCATAGTCCGCTCTGTATACTGTAGTGTATCGGTTGGTATAGGGCACTCGTCTCTACATGCAACACTAGTTTCATGCTTCATTCCGTGTATGTATTTGGAGGCCGGACTATGGCTTCAGATTGACCATGGCTCCATTCACATATGAAATTTAAATTTTGAGGCCTTCCACTTAACATTTTTCCTCTCAAACTTATTCATATCCATGTATTATGATCATGAATAGATTTCATATTCATATCCATGTATTATGATCATGATTAGAATTTTTATTCATATCCATGTATTATGATCATGAATATATTTCATATTCATATCCATGTATTATGATCATGATTAGAATTTTTATTCATATCCATGTATTATGATCATGAATATATTTCATATTCATATCCATGTATTATGATCATGATTAGAATTTTTATTCATATCCATGTATTATGATCATGAATAGATTTCATATTCATATCCATGTATTATGATCATGATTAGAATTTTTATTCATATCCATGTATTATGATCATGAATATATTTCATATTCATATCCATGTATTATGATCATGATTAGAATTTTTATTCATATCCATGTATTATGATCATGAATATATTTCATATTCATATCCATGTATTATGATCATGATTAGAATTTTTATTCATATCCATGTATTATGATCATGAATATATTTCATATTCATATCCATGTATTATGATCATGATTAGAATTTTTATTCATATCCATGTATTATGATCATGAATAGATTTCATATTCATATCCATGTATTATGATCATGAATATATTTCATATTCATATCCATGTATTATGATCATGAATAGATTTCATATTCATATCCATGTATTATGATCATGATTAGAATTTTTATTCATATCCATGTATTATGATCATGAATAGATTTCATATTCATATCCATGTATTATGATCATGAATATATTTCATATTCATATCCATGTATTATGATCATGAATAGATTTCATATTCATATCCATGTATTATGATCATGAATAGATTTCATATTCATATCCATGTATTATGATCATGAATATATTTCATATTCATATCCATGTATTATGATCATGAATATATTTCATATTCATATCCATGTATTATGATCATGAATAGATTTCATATTCATATCCATGTATTATGATCATGAATAGATTTCATATTCATATCCATGTATTATGATCATGAATATATTTCTTATTCATATCCATGTATTATGATCATGAATATATTTCATATTCATATCCATGTATTATGATCATGAATATATTTCATATTCATATCCATGTATATTACGATCATGAACAGATTTCATATTCATATCCATGTATTATGATCATGAACAGATTTCATATTCATATCCATGTATTATGATCATGAATAGTTTTCATATTCATATCCATGCATTATGATCATGAATAGATTTCATATTCATATCCATGTATTATGATCATGAATAGATTTCATATTCATATCCATGTATTATGATCATGAATAGAATTCTTATTCATATCTATGTATTATGATCATGAATAGATTTCATATTCATATCCATGTATTATGATCATGAATAGAATTCTTATTCATATCTATGTATTATGATCATGAATAGATTTCATATTCATATCCATCCATGTATTATGATCATGAATATATTTCATATTCATATCCATGTATTATGATCATGAATAGATTTCATATTCATATCCATGTATTATGATCATGAATAGAATTCATATTCATATCCATGTATTATGATCATGAATAGATTTCATATTCATATCCATGTATTATGATCATGAATAGATTTCATATTCATATCCATGTATTATGATCATGAAAAGATTT
Source organism: Ophiura sarsii (assembly GCA_035610835.1). Lineage (NCBI taxonomy): Eukaryota > Metazoa > Echinodermata > Ophiuroidea > Amphilepidida > Ophiuridae > Ophiura > Ophiura sarsii. The sequence continues at coordinate 2,824,828 of CM069449.1, read as the reverse complement.
CATATTCTTATCCATGTATTATGATCATGAATACATTTCATATTCATATCTATGTATTATGATCATGAATACATTTCATATTCATATCTATGTATTATGAGCATGAATATATTTCATATTCATATCCATGTATTATGATCATGAATATATTTCTTATTCATATCCATGTATTATGATCATGAATACATTTCATATTCATATCTATGTATTATGATCATGAATAGATTTCATATTCATATCCATGTATTATGATCATGAAAAGATTTCATATTCATATCCATGTATTATGATCATGAATAGATTTCATATTCATATCCATGTATTATGATCATGAATAGATGTCTTATTCATATCCATGTATTATGATCATGAATAGATGTCTTATTCATATCCATGTATTATGATCATGAATAGATTTCATATTCATATATTATGATCATGAATAGATTTCATATTCATATCCATGTATTATGATCATGAATAGATGTCTTATTCATATCCATGTATTATGATCATGAAGTCGAAGAAGTAGCGAATACAATTTGCTGGCTGGTGTTGTCTGCCGCTATGATCATAAATATATTTCATTTTTATATCCATGTATATATTATTATCATGAATAGAATTCTTATTCATATCTATGTATTATGATCATGAATACATTTCTTATTCGTATCCATGTACTATGATCATAAATATATTTCATATTCATATCATGATCATAAATACATTTCTCATTCATATCCATGTATTATCATTTCTTATTCGTGCATTATGAGTATTAATACATTTTTTATTCATATCCATGTATTATGATCATGAATAGATTTCTTATTCATATCCATGTATTATGATCATGAATAGATTTCTTATTCATATCCATGCATTATGATCATGAATAGATTTCTTATTCATATCCATGTGTTATGATCATGAATAGAGTATCCAAACCTTCGTTCTATGCTGCTTGGATTAAGATGTTAGAGGATAGGTGTTGAACTTAATAAATAGATGATATCACCTATGTTGTCATCTATTTACAAATGGGACGCCCTCTGTTGTTTCACTGCTGGCAGTATACTACAGTGAAGTTAATGCAGACTTGACATTTCTTTAAATGAATTGTTAAACACAGTTTCTTGTCTTCAGAAATATTATGTGATCTTTTTCAAATTTTTACACATACATGTAGCTTACTTTTGTCTCTCTTAAAATGAAGGTTGAATCATTTCATAGACTCATAAATCAAACTTGACTGCATTTTTCGTAAAACACATCTCATAACTTTATTAAATCACAATGGAAATCTGCTTCCAATTTAAAGAATTGTCGACATATTTGTTCAATTTTCATCATAGAGCGTTTATACGTAACTGTTCACTTGTGTACAGTTGCGATCATAGCTGGAAAAACTGTAATGGCGTTAACACGGTGTCAAACCATGCAATTCCCAATTTCGAACGAAAAAACACTCAGAAAATAAAATATCGGGGTAACCCCGACAGTTTATTTTACCCCATTCGAACCATGCATGATTTAGAGAATAAAGGTATTGTTTTTAGACCGTACCCGTGTTATATTTAGAGAATAAAGGTATTGTTTTTAGACCGTACCCGTGTTATATTGTCTGACATAAATGCGTACGATAGTATTATTTTAAGTAGAACAACGACGCCGCAGGCGGAGTTGTTCTACGCAAAAAATAATACTATCGAACGCATTTATGTCAGACAATATAACACGGGTACGGTCTAAAAACAATACCTTTATTCTCATTCTAAACAATCATACTTTAGACATGTATCAAAGAAATAAGTACATTTTATTGTCCACATTTGACAACTTTTACCCCTGCTAGGATCGAATAGCCCACAAACATTCCATCCAATCACATGCGATGAGTAAACCATGCGTAAGCGTCGCAGCGCCGGCATAAACGCAGGAAAAGCGCTAAAGACGCACTGCAGAAGTGCGCGTTATGGAGCAAACCACGCATTGTGAAGGTCTGGCGCGCTGTTAAAACGTAAGCCCCACCTCCCCGTGTTCTATTGTCTCATCTAGATGTCGCCGATTTCTCTGAGAACCAATGAGATTGCTTAAACTTTCTTAGCTGTTTAAGAATGTCTGACATAAATGCGGACGATAGTATTATTTTAAGTAGAACAACGACGCCGCAGGCGGAGTTGTTCTACAATATAACACGGGTACGGTCTAAAAACAATACCTTTATTCTCATTCTTAAACAATCATACTTTAGACATTTATCAAAGAAATAAGTACATTTTATTGTCCACATTTGACAACTTTTACCCCTGCTAGGATCGAATAACCCACAAACATTCCATCCAATCACATGCGATGAGTAAACCATGCGTAAGCGTCGCGGCGCCGGCATAAACGCAGGAAAAGCGCTAAAGACGCACTGCAGAAGTGCGCGTTATGGAGCAAACCACGCATTGTGAAGGTCGGGCGCACTGTCAAAACGTAAGCCCCACCTCCCCGTGTTAAGTTGTCTCATAGAGATGTCGCCGATTTCTCTGAGAACCAATGAGATTGCTTAAACTTTCTTAGCTGTTTAAGAATTTAAAGTAATTAGGAAGCGTATTGCTCTGTAACTTACAAAATATGTATAGTTTCATGTGTATAAATGTAATTTAACCAAAATATAAATTTCCAGGAAAAACTCAAAGAGGACGTTCCATGAAAAAGATCGCATAATATGCCTTAACATGATTTGCAAAATCTGAGTAATGTTTAGAAATGTTGACAATAAGTTGCTGCGACACCAACATCTATAATTAGAAAACCAGCTATATGTTAACTATTATTATTAACTTTTGCCTACCAGAGTGTGTTGTTGTTTTGAACCAACAGAGGGCGTTCCAAATGTCAACAAACATAGATATCTTATGCGCCGTAAGGCGCTAGATGGGAAACTCCCCGCGTATTTGGTGCGTAAAGTGAAGCCGAACGTTTTTGTTTACATTTTACGCAGCCGTGCGTACTTCTGAAAAATATTACGCACATACGCAGCCTTTTCCGCGTTATTTGTCAGGGGCTGCGTATCATCACGCCGCAAAGAGCGAGTTTTAATCAGAAAAGAAGCTGTCTCCTTTGTCTAATTTAGATTGAAACTGTTTTGAAGTTATATCTGTCTCAGAAATAAGTTCATCCTTCTGCGTTTTCGGACTGCCTTTGTAACCGTGACCTGGCCTCATTATGATGTTGAAAGTATTGTTTTTGAAATCAAAATATGAAGTGAGTTTTCAGATCGAAGTAGAAACATTTTCATATCGTTTGGAAGTATTTTTGTTTTTTCAATTTTATTTGAAACTAAACACTTTTTGAATTAGATCTTGATTTTATGATAGGAGTTTTTTGATCTATAAGTTGTTGTTGAAAAGCGCCACTTTTCGGAAGACATCATTTTGGGGAAATGTGACTTTGAGAGAAGTAACGAATGTAAGGGTAAAGTTTAAATGGGCATAGCCAAGCACGCACCCCTTTTCAATCTCTGAAAACGCTTAATTTTGCGTGGCGGTTATGCAAACAAACAATAGGGGGTTAACACGGATCTTGCAGGTGAAAAAAATGAAGAACACACATTATGGTTCCAATTAACCTTTGTGTTCAGTCGGAGGGGGGGGGGGGGGGGGAGTGACCCCTTTTTCGAACAAAACAAGGACATTTTGTCTGAAAATATTCTCTTTGTAATTCCAAAAATTGGTGGTTGATATAGGCCTACATGACGCATACTCATCGTGTTATTAAATTTGAACGTTGTAAAACTGATTGTTTTAAATTAACTTTAACAAAAGCTTTGTGTTGAACATTTATAATAGACTACCACTGCTATATGCAGGCATACCTTTTTCTTTTACGCGAACAAACCATCCCTAATTTGGGGAAATTGCGGAAATAATAACATGTTGGCTGTGAGAGAAGCACTGTAAGCGAGCGCTGTACCGTGGCACGGTCGCGTATCTCGACGCGGGGAAGTACGCCGCACAATTTAAACGCGTACGCACTTTTCTTACGAATAGGTCGCGTCAAGGCGCGTGGGTACCGAAAAGCCAGGATATATAGAGCGTCCTTGCCGAAAAGTACCCAGCTGAATTATTCTTGAGCTGAAATAACAGGTGGAAGGATAGGTCGCGTCAAGGCGCGTAGGGCTGGTGCGTGGCTTCATTCTTTTTGGGGAGTTTCCGATCTACGCTCCGCTTAGATATCTATGTCAACAAATGTATTTTATGCCATCTGATACTCCCTAATTTGATATTATGTAAATGTGTTATATACACATGTGTTGATGTGTATTTAAAAAAGAAACTCCTTTAAAAATGAACCTTTTTACCTAAAGAAACCTGAATTGGAAATTAAGTTTGAAATATCTTTTCATCCAAGTAGGTTTTAAGGAGTGTTTTGCATGTGGGCCAAATTTCCCCTGTGTAAGGTATGTATGGCCCACTCAAAGATTGGGGGAAATATCTAGAAATATTATATTTTAAACAAAAATCGATGCAAAGAGTAAAAATCAAGAAAAGTGGGTCAAAGTACCAGTTCATGTATAAGATAAGGCCTTGTAAGCCAGGGTAGAGAACAAACCAACTCAATGATTTCACCAGTAGTTTTTGTACAGATGGTTATTTCATCTACATCATGCATACCTGCATTACGATGCTGGTGACTGATCAACCATTGTTTTTATTTGCATATAGAGAGAGGAGAGAAGTGTCGAATTGAACCAATGACATATTTTCCTTAACACTTTCCACGCAGCAGGCGTCTGCAGACGACATCCGAAAGTGTAACAAAATGTTACAAAAATGCCAAAATTGTTGAATTGTATTACCATATTTGGAATCACCATGTGAAATGCATTGAATTAAGTACAAACATGCCTAGTATTTATTCAGTAATTCCTTGAAGAGACCTTGACAGTTTTCTAAAAAATCTGTTTTGTATGGTACTAAAACCAATAGCCGCGTGGAAAGTGTTAAAGCTATTATTTACAGATAACAGACACAGGAGAAACAACTAGCGACTACATGTAGTCAGGATGAAGCCAATGAGAAATATGATCAAAACAATAGAGAGGTCAAAGCACGGGACTTCATCCAGAACCAAAACAAAGGGCGAATATCGCGGGCATGAAAGCAAGACACACAGACGTACACCCCAAACGGAACCCAGAGGGTGTCTGACCCGGTAAATAAATTGGTTTATGCAAGTAGGCCTTCCATAAACCTTATTAATTTGACTGGAAATCATTTTGTTTTGATTGCATTTGAACCGAAGATATCAAATCATGGATTACTGGCATACATATGGTATATAATTATTGCGTTAAAAAGTTTTGTTTACTCAGGAATTACATTCTTATTACTTTTTCTTTACGTAACACCTTTGTTATTACTCTCTTTTTTTAAATCCCCGATACTGTTTTGAACATGCATTAAAATATTTACTCTTTGAAAATATATTCCACTTTTAAATGTGTCCACTGGCGGATGGATAAAAACTTGAGCCAGAAGAAATTTGATGTTGCAGCGCCCTCTGTTGCTTATAATTGGCCAAACTGGTTAGTAAAGAATGAATTTCCATAATCCATTTAGTAACATTTTCCCATAGATTTAAAATGGTTGGGCACTCGCAGAATAAGTGTAATATGGTTCCTCATGTTACTTTACCAAACGTGCATAGATTTGAGTATTTACGTCCTATTTCTCCCAAAAATAGTTAACTCCTAAAATTCTATGAACATGATGAATCAGACGAAATTGGAACCATCTTAATTTTGTGTCATAGGTACATTTGAAAGGTATAAGAAAAGAAAATCGACCATTTCTCAAATCTATATATATGTCTAACTTACTTTCCCATATATCTATACATTTTCGTTTGACCTCTTTAGACAAGATTAAAGTATTAGGGCATTTATAATTGCCCAATATTCCACAAGATTGGTCCTTATAATTATTTCTTTGCCCTGCCGCGTGGAAAGTGTTAAATGGTTAAACTAACTGATTTCATGTCAACATCAAACCATGATCAAACAACACTCTAGCCTTATACCTATCTCTTCGGTCACGTTATCTTAATGTTCTACTTAAGCCAAAGATAACTTCATCTTGCTGCCAAACTACTGATACGATATCATTATAACAAATGATGCTGCTATATTTTTAGTCTTTGCCGTCGCCATTTATTAGGGGCACTGAGATATCCGGGAGGGAGCCCTCAATATTATCAGAAATTGGGTGTTTCACATAATACATAAGGCTGTCACATGTACTATAAACCACCCGAAATCATAAAACTGAATGAGCAATATTTCATGCCAAATTGAACTGTTTGATTTCGATGTAGATTACATCAAAATTAACCAAATTTATCTAAATGGCCACCAAATATATTTTATGATGTACTGAACAAGCCTTGAAGACAGCCTGTAACTTGTTATCTGAAGCAAGGTCATAACCTCCCTGATTCAATTGGTGGTGATCTTTAATCAAAATACACAAAAATGAAACGCATTTAAAGTTAAGAGGCCCTTCAGAAATGCTGAAAAAGTATTTTATTTTATTTGTATTGATTTTTTTAATAAATTATTATGAGAGGGTTTCTATATAATTATATCATCTATCTAAAGAAGATAAAGATGTTTTGTTGTTGAGATAGCACTCGATTCCCTCAATGCCCCTTTAACCTAACCTTACCAGAGGCCACAAAAGGCCACAGCATATAATAGCTGCTGTACCCAACCTTCACGAATCTATCTCGTGGCACAATCTCGCGAGCTGTCAAATTGTCTCAAAAATGTTATTTCGAAAAGTTTACTTTTTCGAGCTCCCCCGTTAGCGCAATCAGTCAGGTGCCCGTCAGGCGCCGGAAGCCAGGGTTATATGACCCGTTTTTCTCCCCTGATTGTCAAAAAAACGATTAGGGAGTAGGTCTTGTGCTTTTCGACATAAAGGGGACATATTGGACATGAAAAATGAAAATAAATAAATATGGCATTCTGTTTTCAACAGTTATGTAAACAATTTATTCAGCTTTCTGGAGAACTTTAGATCATGTAAATTGGCCTTACCAAACTAAAGATACACTTGATTGTGTGACAGGGGGTGTTTTCGCCCTTTTGTAAAAGTGAAACAAATTGTAACTTGGTTCAGATATGAAACTTAATTCTGTTCTAAGTACGGTGAGTTAAGTAATCTTTTCTTTTGATCTGTATTTATCACATTAACATTTTCAAATGAAGTCAAGGGGACTTCAGTTTTTGTTTTCAAAGTCTCTTATATAATAATAATATTGATTTACAAAATAAATGAATATTGATGAGATACTGTGCATAAATGGTTTCAAACAGGCACTTGTTCTGCTCATGTAGCATGACACCATTTTTTTGCACTTCATTTACACTACAAAACAACACTTCTTACAAAATTACACGTATTTTAAGTTTCGTGTGGCCTATTTTTATGATCTAAAATGTTTCAGAAAGTTAAATGTATGGTGCACATAGCTGGTGAACGAGTTATGCAATATTTTGTTATTTTAATGGTAAGAAAAAATATTGAATTTTGTGATTTTTGGGTTCAACATTTTCTGGGTCACCCTGTATAAACATTTAGTTTGCCTGACGATCGCGTAAGCGAGAAAGCTTAAGTAGCAAACTGCACCTTATATAGTGTTTCTATTTGATGTAAAACTCTACTTCACACGGTATTGAGCACCCGTCTTACTCGTATGGTTATTGTCTGATATACCATACCATACATGTACTTGTGTTGTGAATATACATGTAGGTCTATAACACTTCTGAATTATTATTTATGTATTCATGTATTTATCTATTTATGTAACTATCTTTTGATGTAGCTATTTTTATTTTATTTTATTTTATTTTTTGAAATTAAAGATGAGGCTAATCAATCAATTCGCGAAATTTTAAAGCTGCAAAATGTGAATTCCTTGGCAAAAACAAAATTGCGATACAGTGATAAATTAGCCATGACATTTATAGGCGAATCGTGATCATGTTATCTATGGTGTGGCGCTCTACATTGAATCATTGAGTGTGACGCTGTACATTGAATCATTAAGTGACGCTCTACATTAAATCATTCAGTGTGACGCTCTACATTGGATATACGAAATCAAATTCAAAACAAGTATGATTAAATCAAATGTGAACAGATTCTGTGTTTTATGTCCGATTTGTCTTCATGCTGAATGGGTCCAGAGGTTAATCATGACATACATCCAGATCGTAACTCTGGAAGGGACCTACTCATAAATGTACGTAAAACAAGTAAGTATATCCTATATACGGCATCATTGTTGACGAGATTCATATAGAAGGTATGGCACAGTGTGAAGCTAATCCACACAGGTTGGACACCTAATCCACACAGGTTGTACACCTAATCCACACAGGTTGTACACCTAATCCACACAGGTTGTACACCTAATCCACACAGGTTGTACACCTAATCCACACAGGTTGTACACCTAATCCACACAGGTTGTACACCTAATCCACACATGTTATACACCTAATCCACACAGGTTGTACACCTAATCCACACAGGTTGTACACCTAATCCACACAGGTTTTACACCTAATCCACACAGGTTGTACACCTAATCCACACAGGTTGTACACCTAATCCACACAGGTTGTACACCTAATCCACACAGGTTGTACACCTAATCCACACAGGTTGTACACCTAATCCACACAGGTTGTACACCTAATCCACACAGGTTGTACACCTAATCCACACAGGTTGTACACCTAATCCACACAGGTTGTACACCTAATCCACACAGGTTGTACACCTAATCCACACAGGTTGTACACCTAATCCACACAGGTTGTACACCTAATCCACACAGGTTGTACACCTAATCCACACAGGTTTTACACCTAATCCACACAGGTTGTACACCTAATCCACACAGGTTGTACACCTAATCCACGCAGGTTTTACACCTAATCCACGCAGGTTGTACACCTAATCCACGCAGGTTGTACACCTAATCCACACAGGTTGTACACCTAATCCACACAGGTTTTACACCTAATCCACACAGGTTGTACACCTAATCCACACAGGTTGTACACCTAATCCACACAGGTTGTACACCTAATCCACACAGGTTGTACACCTAATCCACATATGTTGTACACCTAATCCACACAGGTTGTACACCTAATCCACACAGGTTGTACACCTAATCCACACAGGTTGTACACCTAATCCACACAGGTTGTACACCTAATCCACACAGGTTGTACACCTAGTCCACACAGGTTGTACACCTAATCCACACAGGTTGTACACCTAATCCACACAGGTTGCACACCTAATCCACACAGGTTGTACACCTAATCCACACAGGTTGTACACCTAATCCACACAGGTTGTACACCTAATCCACACAGGTTGTACACCTAATCCACACAGGTTGTACACCTAATCCACACAGGTTGTACACCTAATCCACACAGGTTGTACACCTAATCCACACAGGTTGTACACCTAATCCACACAGGTTGTACACCTAATCCACACAGGTTGTACACCTAATCCACACAGGTTTTACACCTAATCCACACAGGTTGTACACCTAATCCACACAGGTTGTACACCTAATCCATACAGGTTGTACACCTAATCCACACAGGCTGTACACCTAATCCACACAGGTTGTACACCTAATCCACACAGGTTTTACACCTTATCCACACATGTTGCACACCTAATCCACACAGGTTGCAGACCTAATCCACACAGGTTGTACACCTAATCCACACAGGCTGTACACCTAATCCACACAGGCTGTACACCTAATCCACACAGGTTGTACACCTAATCCACACAGGTTGTACACCTAATCCACACAGGTTGTACACCTAATCCACACAGGTTGTACACCTAATCCACACAGGTTGTACACCTAATCCACACAGGTTGTACACCTAATCCACACAGGTTGTACACCTAATCCACACAGGTTATACACCTAGTCCACACAGGTTGTACACCTAATCCACACAGGTTGCACACCTAATCCACACAGGTTGCACACCTAATCCACACAGGTTGTACACCTAATCCACACAGGTTGTACACCTAATCCACACAGGTTGTACACCTAATCCACACAGGTTGTACACCTAATCCACACAGGTTGTACACCTAATCCACACAGGTTGCACACCTAATCCACACAGGTTGTACACCTAATCCACACAGGTTATACACCTAATCCACACAGGTTGTACACCTTATTTTTGGCGATTCTGTTGACAGATACTAGATGTTGCTAAGGATTATACATCATAACCATTGATTAGCTATAAAAAAAATCACTGTATTGTATTGGTCAATTTCACCAAGGCGCGGACCTTGTATTACGCATTTTTAAACAGCTAAGAAAGTTTAAGCAATCTCATTGGTTCTCAGAGAAATCGGCGACATCTAGATGAGACAACTTAACACGGGGAGGTGGGGCCTACGTTTTAACAGTGCGCCCGACCTTCACAATGCGTGGTTTGCTCCATAACGCGCACTTCTGCAGTGCGTCTTTAGCGCTTTTCCTGCGTTTATGCCGGCGCCGCGACGCTTACGCATGGTTTACTCATCGCATGTGATTGGATGGAATGTTTGTGGGTTATTCGATCCTAGCAGAGGTAAAAGTTGTCAAATGTGGACAATAAAATGTACTTTCTTTGATAAATGTCTAAAGTATGATTGTTTAAGAATGAGAATAAAGGTATTGTTTTTAGACCGTACCCGTGTTATATTGTCTGACATAAATACGTTCGATAGTATTTACCCGACAATATAACACGGGTACGGTCTAAAAACAATACCTTTATTCTCTAATTCTTTCGCGTAAACACGTAGACGCGGGGAGAATTGGTCCCAAAAATTGAAACCACGACGCATTGTGGCGTGATAGTGCGTGGTGAGGGGAGAGCCTCGCTTTCAATGGTTCCATCTGTACCGTGCAAGTAGCGTATACACGCAATAGTTGGAAAACACGATTTACGCACTACGTACAGCATAGGAACCTCGCTGAGACGATGTTCCGTTGTTTTCGTTGGTTAAAATTGCGTCTCCAGGGCAGACGCCGGTTGTTTCAAGGAGCTGTTGCATAATATATTCGATGGAAAAGATGAAAACAATCAAAAAACGTAACGATTTAGAGAGCAATGGGAATCTTTTTTTACCAAGGATATAATGAAAACTAACCCTGTTTCATTCAATCATAAATGGGGACATTTGTCATTGTTTATTGAATTCCCTAATTTTTCAAACATGGTAGCCTACCCAGCCATAACTGCAACGTTCATGATAAACAACTCAGAATAGAAGATAGATCACATAAGAAATGTCAGTATGTATCCAATTTTGAGACGATGGGTGGGATTTGTCACAAGATTTGCATAAACATACTTAGAATTGTGGGTCTAATTTTAACAATTCAACCACTTTTAATACTACTCTTCCAATAACCCCTTGTGATGTCTTGTTAATTAGTTTAGTTAATTTGTCATGTGTATATCGATATTTCAGTAGCCTCTCGTCGCCCCTATGTTGAACCTCCTTGAGTGGGTGAGATACTGAAGATGATTTATTAAAAAAAAAACCATCAAGTATTAAGAGATCCTCTTGCAAGGGATGTTTACCATCTTCTACACTACAAATTGTATATCCTCATAGTTAATCACAGTACGCTTTCACCCCTCATACATGTCTACCTCTGTGCCAAAATTCAAAACATCAAAATCTCCAAGAGTCGCAAAACAAATAGGTAGAGGGTGATACAGGTTGAATTGTCATTTATTTAAAACCCCAACCTCACCATATGATCACAAAATAACGTCACAATATAAAACTGTTAGCAGATGCTTACCGTTCATGATGGTATGGTACCGTATAGTGAAGATAGAAAATCGTATTTGGGCATGGCTGGATGCAACAACCCGGGTTCAATTACAGGCACGGTGATAACTCATTTTAGCCCATTGAACAAGACACATGTGACATGATCAAGCGAAATGAGTCAAAGTAAAACGTATAAGAATTTGTGACTTCTTTTTACTTATAAAACTCCAAATCAATATTCCCGACATACGACTCATTCCGCTTGATCGCGTCACATATTATGAACAGTCACTATAATTTGAAAATCGTACCTTCATCATTGTTTAATCATTAAAAAGTGCGATTCCTCAAAAACAAAATGAAAACTAACCCCTATTTCATTCCATTATAAGCGGTGACATTTTTAATTATTCAATGAATTCACTTAATGTTCAAACAAGGCACCCAGAGCCATGACTGCAACTTTGATGATAAACAACTCAGAAGGGTAGATCGATCACATAAGAAAATGTCAGTGGGATTTGTCAAAAACTGGTCTACTAGTTTGGGTCTATTTCTATCGATATTAACCACTTTTGTAAATATTACTTTTATTATTATTTCATCATGTGTCTATCGTTATTTCGGTAGCCTTTTCTCACCCCTATTGCATTTGCTTCCTTTCAACCTCTTTGAGAGCCTTAGACACTGAAGATGATTTATTCATTAAAACATCAAGTATTAAGGGGGGACTTGAGGAAGGTTTTTGTTGTTGTTGAAATTAGTGAGTGCTGTAATTATTGAAATATGACTCAAATGTATATAAAAGTATTAAAATATAAAAGTATACATTTTTGGAAAGGAAATGGAGCAGAGAATCATATTTGGCATCAATTTTGTCAACAAATGTTTTGTTTTTTTTGGAGAAAATCTCAACAAATCACTTTTTGACCCACATTTTTTGAACAGAGCTAACAAAAATAATTTTGAGTAAAATATGCCCAAATCGCTTGATGATGATGTAAAGACACAAACTTAGGTTTTTG
>CM069449.1:2781684-2811797 GCA_035610835.1 Ophiura sarsii | reverse complement strand
CCTGCTTTCATATTGGTTTACAAATATAATGTTCTATTTTACGGGCATTATTACACAAAGTTGTGCAGAAGGGGCCGCATAAATACGGAAGAGCGTGACAATTCGTTATAGTTTGATCAGTTCCAGATTGGCGAAACTTCATTACAAGAGCGAATGAATACAGAAGGGCGCGGGCACACATGAATGCAACAAGCGCACTATGCGTCATATGCGTGACGTTTGTGCGTAGGGCCAAAACCACGTGCGTGAGGCCATAATCTCACGCGTACGCTTGGATTTTGTTTGGTTGTTTCATCACATTGTAGGTGTAAATAAAATACTACAATGTAGTCAACTGTATTTGTTGAGATGCACAATATTTTATTATAACATAAAGCATCCGACGTTTCGGTCATGGATTATTTTTGCACGCGGAGAGATAAAAACCGAATATTTCACGCCAATTTGGAACTGATTAAACTATAGCCTACCTCATTGCTAGGCTGGTTAGTTAATGTTCTTTTAGGATATCAGTTTGCGATATTCAAAATGGCGACCAAACTGGGCCCTAATTGGAGTTCTATATGTTCATAACAGATAATGTATTGACGCAGGTAAAGCAAATTAAAGCATATTCAAGTTAAATGACGGATGACAACCCCTTTCCCCGGGGACTTCGTGGCCGACATCGTAAATGAAATCTAGGTTATCATGGTAATACTGATCATATTATTACCGTACGAACATGCGGTATTCAATATAGGGAACAGCATCAATATTTCATCACTCTCATCCGCCGATCGGCGTCTGTATTCTAAATATTGTATGTGCTTAACATCAGGTTCAAATCACGTTGTTGTTGTTGTTTTAATAATATGAAAAAATATCAGTGAAATTCGAATTTTTGCAATATCTTGTGTGAGTTCTCTAAATGCTGATAATATTATTGACATTTATTTCTGACTAGGTCCCAACCCAAACATTGGTTTTGTAAACTGCAACAAGGATGGTGTTCTATATAAAAGCATTTGAAAGTATGATCATACGCAGGTTAATATTTTTTTAACAGACAACATTTGAATGTAATCCAATTATTTACGCCGTATTCAGCAGGTATGGAGCATGCCCGTGTTTGGAGTATACAACATCCCGGCAAGACCGGCGAATGTGTCCATACTAAAGTACACACATTGACCGCGACGTAATCAACGGGACACACGCGTTAACCGCGACGTAATCAACGGGACACACGCGTTAACCGTGACGTAATCAACGTAAGGTACGCACGTGTTAACGGCGTCGTAACCAATGGGACGCACGCATTAACCGCGTCGTAACAATCGGGACGCACGCGTTAACTGACTCGTAATCAACGGGACACACGCGTTAACCGCGACGTAATCAACGGGACACACGCGTTAACCGTGACGTAATCAACGGGACGCACACGTTAACCGCGATGTAATTAACGGGACACACGCCTTAACCGCGACGTAACCAGTGGGACGCACGCGTTAACCGCGACGTAATCAACGGGACACACGCGTTAACCGCGACGTAACCAGCGGGACGCACGCGTTGTCCGCGATGTAACAAACGGGACGCACGCGTTAACCGCGACGTAACTAACGGGATACGTGGGTTGGAATAATCATTGGTCTGATGGCCAATAATCTGCGGACCCACCCACCATTAAATGCCAGCAACCAGATTGTTTGCTTGATTGCTGCATACTGTAAGAATGAATATTCATACACTCTTAGTAGTATCGAACCAATCAGAAGGCAAGAAATTAAAATACGCGGAGTGCATTGAAAGTGTTTAATGCACTCCGCGTGTACGCCGTTCAATGCACGCACCACTCGCTTTGTTTTGATTCATTGTTCAGGCATCGCGGGTGTCAGCAAATTTGTCAACATGTTTTTATTCGTTTTACATAGATCAAAATTATACTCAAATTGTGAATTTTGATTTGTATAGTGTCGTGTATGATTTGTCTTTATTAATTTCATTTTGTTCTGTTATTCTCAGAATTTTAAATCTATGGTACTATTACAAATAATCTCGAAGCTCATACACTATTTGAATGACAAACATTCTTTCATTGCAATAATGCATGTAATGTCGCTTCGTTATTCAAGACCCGTAATATTTACAAAGTTACTATAACTGTACGACTTACCTATCTAATCACGATACACGAAGGTTGTCTACGGTGAACATAGAATATTGACACAATTTTGGTAGTATTAAAGAAATCCAACCTCGAATTATATCAACAATACCTCAACATTATTATGATCACAACACAATACTCATTTTCACTCTGTAATTAGCAAATTTTTCGCATAACTTGTCTTCTTAATGGCTATTATTTTCTTGAAGTTCCAATTACGACTCGGTTTAGAAGTATCTGGAATTCAACCAGGCAGTGTAAAATGCATTAATAATGTTTGTCAAGCGCTGAAAGATAAAGTTATGGCTATATACAGTTTTGCCACAGATGTTAACGCGCCCAAAAAGGACAAACATGGGGAAAGTCCCGTGTTGATTCAATGGGATACAACGTTACAGGAAGTCGCCCAATCCCCGCGGCAGGAGGCGTCTGCAAAAAATGTCAACTTTTTTTACTTTCATTACCATATTTGGAATCAACATGAGGAATGCATTGAAATCAGTACAATAATGCCTAGTATTGGTTCAGTAATCATGGAGATAGACTTTGAAAATTGGGAAAGGTTTCTGAAAAATCTGTTTTGTTTATGGTAAAACCATGGCAGGTAATACTAATAGCCGCGTGCAAGGTGTTAACAAATTAACAGAAAATGGTGTAGCATAATCAGATTAAAAGGACAATTAAAACCGCGCCAGGTAAAAAAATCATTTCTGCGCCTTTCATGATAGGCCTGTCGAAAGGGGAAAAGTTTCCATGTTTAATAGTGAACATTTTTTCTTCTTCTCTACTAACCGTCAACAAACAACAAACAAAATAACTTGTAAGGCCTATATAATATGAATGGAACACGTTCCGCGCGGCAGACGTCTGCAGACGACAGGTCCAAAAGTTCACAAAATGTTTCAAATATGTCAACATCATTGAATTTCGTCACCATATTTGGAATCACCATAAGAAATTAATTACAATACGTACAAACATGCCTAGTATTGGTTCAGTAATTAAAGATAGACTTTGAAAGTTTGGAAGGGTTTTTGAAAAATCTGTTTGGTCACAGATAGTCAAAACTGGTGTATAGGCCTAATGAATGTTAATGAATTATAATTAGATTTAATTGAATAATGATACGAGGACGGAAATAAAGATTAACACTGTTATGCGAGCACTGAAGGTCATAGGTCATGTCAGCCTGCATCAAGCAGGCGGGGATAGACACGTAGTAGGGTAGCAACGAGGATTGAGTCAGGCTACCTTAAAACAAATGTGTTTTCACGTAAAATATAAGATCACGCAAAATGAATATTTTGTTATTTTAAAATAACAAAATATTCATTTTACGTGATCATGGTATACAAAATTTGTGTCTAGTCTCAACTTGCTATATTAAATTTGGATTTATAAACGATTATTGCTTTGAAATATCAGATTTATAAGGCCAAGTAAAAAAAAAATGTAGTTAATCTTCTTCCATGCGCATCTTTTCTTTCGGGAATTCTGTGATGTTCTCTTTTTCAATCTTTTTTATTTCAACCATCTTTTTAAAGAAACTGACATTTTGGTAATATATTTGCTTTAGTCAAATGCGCATTTTAAAACAGGTTTTGTGTTAATCAACTCCCTAGAATTATGAAATAAACTTATTTTACAAAGACCTTATCCTTTTTAATTACTATATTATATTGTAATTAGTTTTATTTGGCCTTAGAGATTAGGACAAAACTATATGTAAATATCGAGGGTTGAGCGCCAGAAGGCTTTAACTCAAAAAAATGCTATACTGAGATAATCAACTTTCAAATATTTGGGACTCATTATTACAATGCACAGTTAAAGCTCCCAACTTATATCTCTAATTTTAGTCAAATTAAAAGTATCAAAAAAACTATGACAATCGAATTGAAAACCAAGTTTATCGGCGAAAAACCAGGTTTATCGGTCGAGAAACCTGGTTTTTCAAATACTATGACAATCGAATTCGAATCGAAAAACCAGGTTTATCAAAAAAAACTATGACAATCGAATTGAAAAACCAAGTTTATCGGCGAAAAACAAGGTTTATCGGTCTCCTAGTCAAATTAAAAATATCAAAAAAACTATGGACAATCGAATTGAAAAACCAAGTTTATCGGCGAAAACCAGGTTTATAGGTCGAGAAACCTGGTGTTCAAATACTATGACAATCGAATTCGAATCGAAAAACCAGGTTTATCAAAAAAAACTATGACAATCGAATACGAAAAAACTTGGTTTTTCGATTGAAAAACCAGGTTTCGATCTTACATAAAATGCGGACTGATTTAGTGTCGCGCCCCCTTGGTGCTCCTCGAAAAACCGGAATTTCCACAGTAATGGCGGGCTTTTGGCGGCACACTTCATACTAAGGGTGCACACCACTATTACATTCCAACGCCCAGCTTCCGTCGATCGCGATCACGAATGTCCTAAATAACGGAAAGAATGGTGAATATTGACATGATATGTCATTCAAAATTATTGAATTTGGTCTATATTTATTCACTGAAGTGTACCTGAGATAATTCGAATGAAAAGAGTATACATCTACTGTTGTATTTGAAAATATTGGCGGAGGGATACACATTGGTCACAACGGGCTACAAGGTATAATTTCGTGTTAAAAATACTACTCCGTATAAAGAGGGAAATATAGAACAATGTAAACGGTCACCCCCTTCTGAGTTTTTGACCCAGGTAAGATCTATGTGTGTTAATAAATATTCCAAGATTTCATTAAATGAGTCGCAAGGTAACTCAAGATATTGCCGTTTTCCCGAGGCATCTTTCCCATAGAAACACACGTTAGCGCGTAATAGTGCAAGACGATTTTCAAAGACATACAAAGGTCAGAGAATATCCTAAACGTTTTAATTTAGGTAATATGATAGATTTTCCGAAAAATTACTGGCGTGACAGGTGTACGAGTCCACATACACCTCACACAGTAGCAGCGTAGTATTATTTATTATCATTGAATAATTTATTCATTTGGTCTTTTGTGCATGCTGCCCTGTTTGGATATATACAATGTATATACAAAACCAACCCACACAGTAATAAAAAATTCCATTGAAATGGAATGGGGGCGATCCAAAAGAAAGAAGCATGTTTTGTAACCATTTTCTGAAGCATCTGTTGCAAACCAAAATACCAGGAAATGGTGTACCGTATGTTTTTTCCCTAATTCAAACCAAAATACAAATCAAAACACCCCAGTCCAAAATAGAACGGGGGTGGGGGGGGGGGGGGGGGGGGGCGATACCGTCTGAAGAACAATCTAGGTATATGACATTGTACTTGGTCTGAAACGTTTGGTCCAGGAATTGCTATAATACTAATTAAAATGGCATTCCGCGATCATGGTTATCCATATTGACATTTCATTAAATCAACCCAGGAATTATTATTAGATATTATATAACCCGAAACTCAAACATCCTCAACTAACCAATTAGACAACCCCCCCCCCCCCCCCCCCCCCCCCCCAACAATTGGGAGATTTCTCCTTAATAGTCAAACCAGGGAGGTGTAGTTGACCAGTGACAGTTATTAAGTTGACACCTCCCTGGTCAAACCATCTGTGATCAAATAAGATAAGCTATTATGTCTCTCTGTGGAGAGTCTAATAAACAGATATCTCTCTATGAATCATCAACTTCTATGCATCAACTAAACAAATATAGCTTTGACTCCAGCACAGACTGCGGGTACTGTTAAAATAAACTGCATAGGTGCATGTAATTTACAAAGACTACAAACATGGCGGCCCCCACTTATGTCTAGAAAGACCTAAATGTGTAAGTTTTTGCAATCCCATGCTATAGGGTGGCTTCGCCCCAAAAAAGATGTACACTGTATAGGGCACGCTGTAACTTAGCATCATTGTCGGCTACCGGGGTAAATAATGGGTCGCTTTTTTACAAGGAATCCTTAAACATGGGTCCCGTTTTTTTCAACAAAATCCTTAAACATGGGTCCAATTTTCTGACATAGCCCAATTTTTTTGTTTTTTTGCATAGGCCTATAATAGTGAAAACTTCAAAATTTGGTCAAAAATCGCAAAAAAATGGGCCTATTTTCAAGAATAATCCTTAAAAATTCAAAATTACCCTTAACGATGGGTGGGGTTTTGAGGCTCGAGCGGCAGGCTGTCCAAACCAAATCTGAGTACCCCTCCACCCCCCCCCCCCCCCCCTCCCCCGGGCTTATTTATTTACTTGCTAGGAACACTGATATGCTGGCTTCCCTTGACATTCCTTTTCATTTTATATCATGACTGCTTGGGGCATGGGAAGATCTGCAGAGTTAAGTAACTTAAAGGATAGGCCCTATTCACAGATCCTGCAGGGAAGGTCGGGTGAAAATGTTAGATGTTCGTCTTTTTGTTCTAATATGGTTGCAAGAAGGAAGCGGGCCGAATGGTTAGAGCATCAGACTCCTAATACATGAATTACTCCCCGGGGTGGGTTCGAACCTCCGTGAGTCCGTGGTGCCAAATGTCTGCGACGCAATCTTGTGCCCTTGAGCAAGGCACTTTACTCTAATTGCTCCGTGGTTCTGAGGTCACGTACAAGCTGTCGGTCCCATCTGAAGTGTTCCTGACACACTGTCGGATGTAAAAGACCGTCACGGGCTTACTCGAAAAGAGTAGGGGGATCATCCCCGGTCTGTTGACCGTATGTCACAATACGTCACTTCTCTAGGTCCAGAGTAATAAGTACAAGCAAATAATAAGCTGTACGCAGTGCGACAATCTTCAAACATATATGAAGGCAGCACTTAACTCGGAAGAAGAAACCCATAAAAAACAAGAACTGCCAAAGCAGAGTTGCATAGACAATCCTGAAGTGCCAGAGAAGCACTATGTTTTAGTTTCTTTCGGATCCGAGAGAAAAGATAACACTGTATCCTATGGAGTAATGTAATGCACATAATGATGCATAAATTGGCAATGCAACGTTCAAATTGACTAAATGAGGCTTGACGAGATAGATTCACTGATCCCAGCCGGCCAGATTAGCTGCTGAGGCCCGCGCTGAGGAAAGTAGTTCCGGCGCCGCGCCGCTAGAATTTTATGTAGCCTTGGCTTTAGTCGCACTGAGGACAGAGTTGATGCGTAATATCGAAGAACTCGAACGGATTAATGGAATTCGATTGTCATAGTTTTTTGTTGTTGATAAACCTGGTTTTCGAATTCGATTGTCATAGTTTTTGAAAAACCTGGTTTTTCGATCGAAAACCAGGTTTCTCGGTCGATAAACCTGGTTTTTCAAAAACTATGAAAGTCGAATTCGAAAAACCTGGTTTTTCAATCCAAAAACCAGGTTTATCAATCAAAAAACTATGACAATCGAATTGAAAAACCAAGTTTATCGGCGAAAAACCTGGTTTCTCGGTCGATAAACCAGGTTTTTCAAAAACTATGACAATCAAATTCGAAAAACCAGGTTTTTCGATTGAAAAACCTGGTTTTTCGATTGATAAACCAGGTTTATCGATTCGATTGTCATAGTTTTTGATAAACCTGGTTTATCAGCCGAAAAAACAAGTTTATCCAAAAACTATGACAATCGAATTGATAAACCTGGTTTTTCGCAGGTTTTTCGATCGAAAAACTAGGTTTTTCTGTTCTATTTATGCAATATACTTGCCATAGGCGTCTATTGCAGGTATTTTGCACAATGAAAGAGATAAACCTGGTTTATCGATCGATAAACCTGGTTTTTCGGTGACAAAACCAGGTTTATCCAAAACCTTGCTTTTCGAAAAAACAGTTTTATCGAATTCGATAAGCAAGTTTTTTGAAAAACCTGGTTTATCGATCAAAAAACAGGTTTATCGGCCGATAAACCTGGTTTATCCAAAACCTTGCTTTTCGAATCGATAACCCTGGTTTATCGATTCGAAAAACCAGGTTTATCGAATTCGATAAGCAAGGTTTTTGATAAACCTTGTTTTTTGTTTATCGATTCGAAAAACAAGGTTTGTCTATTCGAAAAACAAGGTTTATCGAATTCGATAAGCAAGGTTTTCGATAGGTTTTCCGATAAACCTTGTTTATCAAAAAGCTTGCTTTTCGAAGCGACAAACCTGGTTTATAGATTCGAAAAACCAGGTTTATCGAATTCGATAAGCAAGGTCTTCGATAAACCAGGTTTATCAGCCGATAAACCTGGTTTATCAAAAACCTTGCTTTACGAATTCAATAAACCTGTTTTCGAATCGATCAGTTTATCGATCGAAGAACCAGGTTTATCGGCGAAAAAACAGGTTTATCTCTTTCATTGTGCAAAATACCTGCCATAGGCGTCTGCAACGACATTCCAAAATGTCACTGAATGTTTCGTCAAAATTATTGAATGTGGTTAAAACAATTGGAATCACCATCAGAAATGCATTGAAATAAGTACGATCATGCCTAGTATTGGTTCAGTAATCCTTGAGATGCCTTGAAAGTTGGTTACGGTTTCTGAAAAATCTTGTTTTGTATGGTAAAACCAATAACCATATGAAAAGTGTTCAGAACCATGATCATATACATGTAAGCATCATACAGTCATCAAAAAAGTAACTATACAGTTAATAAATGGACTTTTAACTCTAATCTAAAAATATATAGGCCTACCCTACCTAAAAATATTAGATCATAAAGTTGTTGAAAAATGTACCTTCTTTAATATGAGATATTGCACGCTAGGATCGGTTGAATATTAAAGAAGTGACAATCCAAAATGTGAGGTAAAGTCACAATTTTATTTTCACATTTTACATTTCAACACGGGGGAGAGTATTGAGTGTGGGGCGTATTGATCCATCGGAAATACACGCCCGACTATCCAACATGCGCATGCATCCCCCAATTGCACTACCGGTAATCGGTACTCTCTTAATGTAAAACGAGTTGGAAAGAGTGGAGATTCACTCGAAAAGGAGTGAAGGGAGTGAAACGCAGGACAACTCGTTTTAAAGTGGAAAAACTTCCACTCTAAAATGAGTGTGAAAGTTAATTTTTCACTCTCAATAGAGTGGAACATTGTCATATAAAATCCCCTTTCACTCCTTTTAGAGTGTTTTTCCCCTCAAAAATGTGTTGTCCTGCGTTTTACCCCTTGAAAGAGTGGAAATCCACTCTTTTACATTTAGAGAGTAAGGTACCCGTAGATTGGTCCACGTGGAAAAAATAAAAATGTGAACATTAAAATCGGACTTTACCTTACATTTGGGAATGTCACTTCCACAATAATCACCTAATCTTAGCGTGCACTTTCTCATATTTATAATTTAATAGGAAGGGAAGGGAAGGGAAGGGAAGGGAAGGGAAAGTGGTGGGACACCATGTGTATTGTGCATTGTGCCCCCCCCCCCCCCCCCCCCCCCCCACATTTTAAGGCATATAAATATATAAATAATAGAAAAAAAGATATCGTAATCAACAACCGACTGTACCGTGAGAAATACTATAGGCCTAGGTCTACTAGAGTTTTCAAGGCCTATCAACAAATTTTGCAATTCAAAATAGTGCACCAAATGCTTTCAATTCAGGCTCTATTTTAGAATTGGTAAAAAGAAAATTATTGATATTAAAAAAAAAATGCGCGAATTTGCCTATTTGCAATACATATATTGAACACAAAAAATCGTAATTATATGAAAAAATGGTGCACCAAGTGCCTTCGTTAAAGGTTGTATTTTTAAAATTACACCCCCCCCCCCTGCGCCGCTTTACGCGGCGCGACCATTGAGTCTTTAATTGCATTCAGTAAATCGAACCCCCTAACTGAAAAGGCTGGTTACGGGCCTGGTATAGTTACTTTTTTTAATGACTATATTGTTACGCATTTAGTGCATCAATAAGCAATATCAATTCATCCTACTTTGTTGTTGGATTCTATTCTATTCTGTAGCGTATTTTGTCTTTTAAAATGCGATTATGAAATATTATTCAAAAAATTATAATCATATTAAAATTATTACCTGTCGTCACTGTTGTAAAATAATGGTTTTATATGAAAACCAAAAAGCCATAAAATATAGGTACAGCTGTGGAGTGCCACTAAATGAAACGACAACTATTCAAAATTATGCACATCCAGACGCTACATTTGAAATACATGTAGGCTGTTCTGTAGCGCATGTAATTATGCAATCCCCTATTAAATACTGTGCAGTATGTGATGTATTATGCGGTTCTTTAGATATATTGCGTTCTTTTTGTATTTGAACGTCGTACAGGGTGTATCAGAATGAACTGTACCGTGTTTATAAAATACATTTAAAAAAAATTAAAAATGATTATTGTTTTAAATATAAACACCTGCAATATAAAGGTGAACATGAACATGTTTCCTACATTTTATGTTAATTTTAAGCATTAAAATTGAGGAGCCATTTTGAATCAATCCTCTCTATGGCCATATGTTTTGAACTCACCACCCAAAAAGGGTGGTGGCGTTGCATTTTTGGTGACGAATCATCCATCTCTCTCTATTAACTCAACAACTAAATGTGGTAGAGCTATGGTTGAGGTGTCATGTGAAAGCCAATTTATCTAGCTACATTGTGTAAAACTATCAAGTATTTCCATAACTGTTTATATGAGATATGGTTGATTGTATTGTAAAAGTCAGGGGTGGTGGCGGTGGCGGCGGTGGCGGTGGCGGTGGCGCTGTATACAATCTCTATGGGGAATATAGAAAATGTTCCCAATTCTACGTTCAATTTACAATAACTCATTCCTGTATGGTACGAGCATGATTTTGCTCTCATTTTATAGATTATTTTATATTCTATAATATTCTGTTTCAACAAACGTGACAACTATTATGTAACAATTGTAATCATGAATCGATTGCATTGTCCTTGGCTCTTCCCCTATTCGCTACACAGTGAACTTGCCCTAATTCATCGGTTTTACATACATGTACATGACTATAACAAAAAAAGTATTCGACCGATGATACCAAAATTATACATTTTTGGAAAGCTCTCAAATAGGGGAATTCTAAAATGACGTTCAAATCAGAATAGGGTGCATACCCCCCAAAATATATTTGTAAATTCTACAAGTTGTGAAATTTAAACGTTTGTGCTCATTTACTTCTTGATATAGTATGTTTCAACAAGTTACCATTGACAACCATTATGTTCTGATGGGTAATTGCATGAGGAACTAATATGCACAGTAACATAATGATTTGAATAGGTATAAAAATATAATCGAGCTTAAATCAAAATATGAAAAATATGGATATTTTTTTTAACATTCTTAATCACAACATGTTACCATTAGATCCTATTTAAATTCCTATAGCATATTTGATATTCTTGTGAGATTACCGTTCAGAAAATATATACTATATAATGGGGTAGAACAAGTAGTTATTGCGATGCTAATTCGAATCTCAGATGGCGTAAAGTGTACACATTTGGACATGCAACGGTAAGGGTGGCGAGTTCAAAACACATGGCCCTATACCACTACCGTTAACATTTCAAACAATGTAGACCACACCACATAGGCAATATTCAAAAAGGAAAGTTGAAACCACTCAAACAGAAAAAATCCCGGTCTATTCAATTTTTGGTATGCACACAACAATCGATTGATATCAACATGTTATGATTATAATTAAAATTATAATAATAAAACCTTGTGTATGTCAGAAATAATTTACTATTTGAAAGCGTAAGTAATTTCACAGATTTTTTAAATTGATCATGTCGACCAAAATTGAAATCTATGTTCCATCAGAAATGTCCGATTTTCAAAATCTAAAATTCTTATGAAAGCTGGGCGTTTGCGCAAGATATATGTGAAAACGGTTTGAACAATATCGACCGAATTCATATCGTTTTAAATCATATTGCCTCGGTACAGTTCATTCTGATACACCCTGTACATGAGCATTATAAACCCATTTATCCACCCCTCCACCACATCCCTCCATCTGTCCACCCCCCCCCCCCCCCAAACCCATCCATACTACCTACCATGATCCATCCATACACTCATTCACCCATTCATTGTTTTGTTTTTTAATTATTCATATTTGGACCAATTTAAACCCCAATTTCGCCTCATTGTCAGTAATGCGTATGTGTCGTAACGACGAATTCATATGAAAACGAAAAGGGTATTATAATATAAAGCAGTTTACCAACCCACGGTGTTATCAGTAGACAATATTATAGCCACGAATAACAAACACCGGCGAATATCCAAATGAAAAATTAACAAGGACATTCGCCGGCGAGGACACGAACCCCGGTCTCCTTAACTTTCTAGACAGGCGCCTTATTCACTAGGCAACCGTTGGGTATTGTATTGTCATAGGTAAATATTCTATATACAACCACAACATAAAAGTTGCTGAATACACCCACCATGTTAGGTGAGGCAGTTACCATTTGTTGATTTTTTTTTCCCTCCTAAAAATACTTGGATTGGAAATAAAGAAAAGAAGAAAAAAACATGGTGGTGTATTTAGATCCAGTTCCAGATACACATATCAAATTAAAAATGTGACTGTAAAACTTTTCTCAAAATATTACAAATAACCCATTGTTTGAAATGTTACCGTGCAGGGCCAAACTCTTACTTTAACACGTGTTTTGCACTGTTTGTTTTGGGGGAAGTTCTTGTTGATACCGTAGTGGTGCTGAAGCATGCTGGACTACTGTACACAAGAAATCGTCTTTGTGCCAAACTATTCATCTGTGTTTCCGGGTTTATATAAACCTGCATCCCACTCCATTGATCTTGTATTGCGTCTAGTCAGATATTATGGATGGTTTTAAGAAGCTTTCACAAGGAAACCCCAAAGACTTATTATTGTGATGTAATCATTATTATTAACACTACAGTACATAGAGCGTTAAACTTTCTCGGGAAAATCAATAATCTTATGACATAGAAAAAAACACTTGATAAGTTTCTTTTCTATTCAGTCTGAACGATGGCTTATAAATACTACCACAGATTATGCTACCAAATGCATGGGTTTTTTATTACAGCGTTTGTGATGAAAAAAATGTATTTAATATAATGATATGCTTGATATCAGCCAAGTGATAACACAAATGTAGAATGTGTTTTGCTTGTGCAATAATAAAACACTTTTATCATATAATGCATATGCTATCTTTGACCAATTCTGCAAATCATACCTTAAACGTGCGTGGGCAGTTAGATGTAATATCATGAACTCAAAGTGAGTCTATTGAGACTATATTGTATACAAGACTATATAATAATTATTCGTGCTCTTTTGGTTTTTTTCTACTATTGTATGTATATATTATGAACGCACCGTCGGGTAGACGAGTGCCACTGTTGTAAAAGTGTATGTTCAAATAAATAAATTAAATAAATAAAAAATAAATAAATTATCACTCGGTCGAATGTCCAAATTTGTAATGGTCTTTAAGATAATACTCTCAGGCATTCAATTATGTGTATACTAATTTTTTTCTCTCGAAGCAACACGTACCCATAATTGACCTATAATTATATTCTCAAAAGATATCCAAATTATAATGAACCTTAGACAAAATGTTGAATCTCAAACCTTACGGAATTCCTTTCAGGATCTAGCGCCGTAACTCCCTCACAACTCTCACCTCCCATCCATTTTCCCTTCACACCGTTAATGGCGACGGCGTGCGATGCTCTGCTATAAAATAAGACTAATAAATAACATTGACCATTCAATCAATCAGGTGAAAGATGTTGATTTGGTGTTCCATCTTTGTGGTATTATTTATACCAATTTGAACGGTATTTCCCAGATGCTGCAGGTTGGGATTGGACGCAAGTTCCGATATTCTCACTGTTTCAACTTTAAATTGATTTTATGCTCAAAACAGTTCATCACATGTTTGAACTAAATGTTTCCATCCTAAAACTGATAGAGTTGGTAAAATAATCTCAGTGTATGTCTACGTATTTCTTTAATAGTTGGGTGTAGTTACAGAGCAATATGACCAATCTACAGATCTATAATAAATTACATTTTTTCCCGTTTATATTATATGGGAATGATATAATTATTCTGACTAGTCCCTAAACAGTGAAAACCATAAAATCATTGATGTACATATCTCAGAGAGGTTGTACCGTACTTCGATCTTATTATATCCGACATCCGGCGCACTTTCGTCCGTCAAGGAATACCCGATAGAAGTTGTATCTGCAGTAGTTAGATTCAACTTTAATTAGTGGTGAAGGGGGGGGGGGGGGGGCGGTGGGGTTCACAGGTGAGGAGTCGTGGATGAAGGGAATGTCTCCGCTTTGAATGTAGATTTGTAATTTCCACTTGCATACCTTTGACCATGCTTTGATAATTGATATAGTGAATAACGTAAATAACTGGATTGTGCTGAATTCGCGGGTTGTAGAATAGCTTAGCGGTACTCGTATCAAAATAGTTTCCGCGTTTGGTGTACTAAGATCGGCAAAATTGTCAAAATCCCTTATCCACTCAATAATCTTCGTAAAAAATTAGTATTTCTGGACCAAAGAAATGGCCTGCCTCTCGTGAAATTTGGAAATATTCGCATTTGAGCATTGGTCACTTGATAATCGTTTTAGACCTTGCATTCGTGCATCAGCCCTCAAGGAAGCGCCGAAAGTCGCGAAGGAGCGGTGCACGAATGCAAGGAAGGGAGCGATTATCAAGCATAAATGCCCTGCTAGCGAATGAATTATCTATCATACGCTTCGCGAAGTAAGCCTATGTCTAAACATTTTCTGAAATCATAACATTATTGTAATAATTGTGAACATCATTCACAATCGTCCTCTAAATTGAACTAACTATTCATTTTTTAAACACAGCTACTGTAGTTAATAAAGAGGTCAAATAAAGTAAGCCCCCCCCCCCCCCCCCCTAAAATTCGATCACGTTTATTTGAAAATCTTACGCAAGAAAGTTACAAAAATGTCTCCAGTGGTTGTTTAAAATTAATTTCAATTGTCTTTATTTTCAATTAAACGAAATGTCTTTTCTTTCATTGGCTGGTCCTTATTTGAAATTTAAAAAAAGAAAGATTTTATTTCATGCATGACTAGCCAATAGTGATCACATTCACGTCAATAACTTCCCTGTATCGTTGAAAAGGGCCACTTTTCAGAAAACTTCATTTTGGGAAAATGTGACTGTTTTGGGAAAGTAATATTGAACAGGGGAAACTTGTGTGGGTAGCCAAGGGTTTTCCCTTTTCGTAAATGTTTCAATCTCTCAAAACGTCTAATTGTGTGTAGATTTATGGACACAAACTCTTATAGAATCTTGAAAAGAGCCACTTTTATTAAAACATCATTTTTGTCAAATGTGACTATTTTGGGGGAAATAATAATGATATTAAAATGGGGGAACGTTCTAGGGGCAGCCAAGTTCTTTTTGCTTTTCATAAGTGTTCCAATTACTCAAAATGTCTAATTGTGTGTAGAGTTGTGCAAACAAACATGATCACATTAAGGAGGGGGGGGGGGCATACTTTGTTTTACCCAGGGATACGTGATACGTGGTGAGGCATTCTAATTCACTTCATACTTAAGATGGGTATGCCAGCCAAAGCTTGACAATGTTACAAGGAGAATAACTGATACTACAATTTAAAGCGAGTTGTGAAAGTGCGCGAAATCTTTAAAAACTTTCTATTTTGGTGTGCTCAGATTCATGCACAAAATGCACGTTGTCTATACTCTTACATGAATATATTTATACCGTGTGATTGATGCATGCTTAGGAGTACATGAGAGATAAATTGACAGGGCATCAATCTTAATGGATACATTACTGAGTTTGTATCCAGACATGCAGCACGGTAAAATCTACTAGATCTGTTATTGACAAATAAAGTACAGGTATTGACAAATATAACATGTCATCGCTATGAGATTGTGACAAATTGGTAGCTATTATTAACCGTCATAATGTTTAGTTCAGTCTATGCGTTTGTCAAAATAACTCATACACTGATTACATTAGCTATATAGCAATAGCGTATTCCCATGATAAATGTTTACATGATATGTATGGCTAATGAGAAAAATATTATGAACCTCTATGAGGTATCGTGTTTTGTAGATGATTTACTCAGCACAAATGAAGATTATTTTGTGAAACGAACTATCTAGGAACGTCTTCATCGGTTAAGAAATCTTGAAGGGCACACCACACTTAATAATTTCCCTTTTAAATCACGTAAAAAGCGGACTTAGTACGAGACACATCGTCAGCCTGCTTCGATAATTGCCTAACTCATTTTTTCTAGTTTATAGAAAACAACAAAAGTATGAAACCTGTTACCTGTGTACCTGTTACTCATTTTGCATTATTGATGGATGGATGTGGAATGAGGCTTTTATTGTTGATGTGAGTCTTGTATTGTTGATTTGACTTGGATTAGTGCATGCATCCATGCACGCCAATCCTGCACTAATCCAAGTCATAAAGAAACAGATGAACACAGCCTGTATGGCTATAATTTGATTTATTCCATGGATTTGTCAATGCAAATTTAATAATGCAAAATGAGTAACATAGTGAAGGGGTCTGGTGGCCCTTTTGCAACAAAACTCTTCATTTATCAACACTTTTGATTGGTCAATGACTTAGGTATTATAACAGCATGTGCATAAAGTAATGAAATCATGATTTATGCAAAAAACTCAATTTTGCTGAAAAGTGAGTTAGGCAATTAACGAAGCAGGCTGACGACATTCTCTACAGTTAATTAACTGTAAAACTTTCATTTGCCTTATTTTATGTGGGTTTCAGATAATATTGTATCATTATATTTTATTTTATTACAGACCCGCAAACGGGGCCTCATATATATATTTTACGATCATATTATTCCAGAGATGAGGCCACGAGATTGTGGTTATCTACTCTTTACGCATCAATGACCATATATGGTGGCATACAAATCATAGTTTGATCAGTTCAAAAATGGCGAAGTTTCCTTACAGCAGCGAAAATAAGCGAAGCTTCCTTACAACAGATAAAGCGCGGGCCCTATCGGAATAAAAGCAGTCAATAGTTGATGAAGAATAATGTATTAGAGCCCAGACTGTTACGTCAAAGTGGAAGCTCTGTATAGTACCTTAGCCACTGAGTTGACGGTCATGTGAACTCGTTTAGTGTAAAAGTGTGAAAGGAAAAAGGAAAAAAATAGGAGAGGAGGAAATGGCGATATGACGAAACGAAAATGCCAACCTAATATATACGTATCCATTTTAATATTTGATATCCCCGGGGCCTAAAATATACTTTACACTTTACACACGGCTATTATGCCACCATTACAAAACAGGTTTTACAGAAATCTTTCCTAACTTTCAAAGTCTATCTCAAGATTTACTGAACCAATACTATTCGTATTTGTACTTATTTCAATGCATTTCAATCACATGGTGATTCCAAATATGGTAATGAAATTCAAAAATTTTGACATTTTTGAAACATTTTGTGAACTTTTGGAATATCGTCTGCAGAGAGACGCCTGCCGCGTACGTGGAAAGTGCAATTTTCATGATAATATTAGGGTCTATGATGAAATCATGCGCACTACCATCACTGTATAGATGAGGTGACATATGTTGACATTTAGGACGCCCAACACCGGGCAAGAGTTCCTATAATTTACATAGGCCAGATCAGGTTTTCTAACTAGATTGTGGTGTCACAGCAAATTGTTATCAAAACTGTCTTTAAACTTGCTTAGGAATGCTATAAGCTATCGCATTTCACACAAAAAACTAAAACTAAATGAGTTTTACAATTCATTAGAAAGAAATTTCATGTTGTCTTCATTAAGTTAACTGTATCTGCCTGGAGGGAAACAACAGAGGGTGTCCCATTTGTAAATACATGACATCATAGGTCACCTCATCTATAGAAAGAAACGCCTTATATTTCTAATACGCATAATAAACACTTCAACTCGTTTATTTTTGTGTTTTACGTGTAAAGGTATAGGCCTAGGCATATAAGGAGACATTGCATACGATAAATGTTTGCATAAACACTACAACACATTTATAGAGGTAATTGTGTAATATTTATTAACACATGTTTATATCAGCAACATATTGGGGTCTTAATTATTATACATTAAATACCTCTACCTCTTATTAACGTGTTGTAATGTTTATGCAAACGTTATCGTATATGCAATGCTAAATACAAGTACACAAAAACACGTGTTGAAGTGTTTATTAAGTGTTCAATAAGGTTTCGGAGTTGTTTATCTTGAATCGACAACGGTAAGACGGGTTTATTTTGCGAGGGCAGCTTTAGCTGCCCGAGCAAAATAAACCCGTCTTACCGTTGTCGATTCAAGATAAACAACGACGAAGACCTTGTTGAACCCCGTTCAACAACGACCAAACATATTTACATCATTCATATGTGAAAAGCTTTTTGGAAAATTGATGAAAACAAGTAAAAAACGTGGTTTAATAGGCTTAATTTGACATAAAAAAAATAGCTGCTCTTTAAAAAACGGAACAAAATGTTTACGTTATATTATAATTAGGCCCTTATTTGGACATCGTCCGTTCCCTGTAAATGGGCGAGGGAACTTCTGAATGGGATGGGTTACAAAAGGTAAACATTAGAGAAGACAAATTATTGCGCAAGTATTATTGTGGAATTTAAAATATTTTGTAAATAGCATTTTATTCACACACAACCTTTAACATTCAGAGAAAAATTAAATCAAGAATGCGTTTAATTTACATAACACATTTTGATATATGTTTACAGAATATTTGTATCAAATTAAACACACCCCTCCATTTCAATAGTGGTACGGTCCTAATAGATCTGAGGGATGTCATTTCACCGCGCGATGATACAAAATCGCGATTCTCTTGTGCTGGGTAGCGACCGTTTCGGCTAAAATTGTGGCTTTAGGAATGATCCTTGACATATGGCCCTCGCCAAAAATATTTTCCTCAGGGATATAGCTACATTTTGGTATATAAAGCTGTTTGCCAACTTTAAGGATCGCATAGCGAAATGCATTTATACGCCGAAAACACGGGCGAAAAAATGAACACATTTTGCGAACATTTGTTGTTTGTTTACAATTTTGCATCGATGCATGGTTTCCAAATAAGGTTCGCCATCCTATTAATTTGCATATGAAGAGTGGGTTTATCTCAAATCAACAACGCTTTGTTACTGTACTTAAGGTATGGGGGAGTTGTTGAACCCCTAATTCAACAACTCCCCCATACCTTAGTACAGTAACAAAGCGTTGTTGATTTGAGATAAACCCACTGTTCATATGCAAATTACTAGGATAGCGAACCTTATTTGGAAACCGCAAAATTGTAAACAAACAAAAATGTTCGCACAAATTTGTTCATTTTTTCGGCGTATAAATGCATTTCGCCATGAAATCCTTAAAGTTAGCAAATAGCTTTATATACCGAAATGTAGCTATACCCCTGAGGAAAATATTCTTGGCGAGGGCCATATGTAAAGGTTCACTTCTAAAGCCACAATTTTAGCCGAACCGTCGCTACCTGAGCGCAAGAGAATCGCAATTTTTGCATCATCGCGGCGAAACGTGTTCGCTTTGATCTCCAGGACCGTACCACTATTGAAACGGAGGGGTGTGTTTTGATTTTATACAAATATTCTATAAACATGTATCAAAATGTGTTGTGTAAATTAAACGCATTCTTGATTTAATTTTTCTCCGAATGTTAAAGGTGGTGTGTGAATAAAATGCTATTTACAAAATATTTTTAATTTCACAATTACTTGCGAAATAATTTGTCTTCTCTCATGTTTACCTTTTGTAACCCAGCCCATTCTGAAGTTCGATCGCCCATTTACGGGGAACGGACGATGTCCAAATAAGGGCCTAATTATAATAAACGTAAACTTTTTTTCTCGATTTTTAAAGAGCAGCTATTTTTTTAATGTCAAATTAAGCCTATTAAAACAAGTCTTGTACTTGTTTTCATTAATTACCCAAAACGATATTCACATTTGAATGATGTAAATATGTTTGGTCGTTGTTGAACGGGGTTCAACAAGGTCTTCGTCGTTGTTTATCTTGAATCGACAACGGTAAGACGGGTTTATTTTGCCCTCGCAAAATAAACCCGTCTTACCGTTGTCGATTCAAGATAAACAACTCCGAAACCTTATTGAACCCCTAATTATCAGATATAAACGTTTCTTTTTACAGTGATGTCATTACCATACAATGAAATATCAAATCAATTGATCTAATAATGCACTTTGGAGGTCAGAAGGTGACTTTCTTTCAGGGTTATATCTATCTAATAATGGCATATTAGTACGATGAATTACGTGTATCGTATTTGACCTATACAATTATAGCAACAATCACCCTACTACTCTATTTACTATATATATATAATTGACTAAATTTATCGAGCCTATACTTCGTATTCACTCAACCAGGAAAGGCTTCTTTCTCACCGTTCCCGACTCAACCGTACCATTAGGCATAGAGGCCACACCGTTCGTTCAATTGTGTAAAAAAGTACAATATTTTGAACGCGTATAAACAGAATGTTAATAAAATTTCATCTTTACAATATTATATATAGATATGAATAGATGGATACTTGGATGTTTCAATGAAGGCTAAAAATAATTGTCGGGTACCTGGATGGGACATATACCATTTATTCAAAGTAGGGTGGGGTCACATTTTTCGAAGTTTGAACCTAATTATGTCTGTTTCGCATGGCATAAAACGTGCATGGACCGCACGTAGCATTTACAAGCACCTTATAATTCTATATTATCATGAAATCGGAACGTTACCATATCGTTTAAATATTTTTATTTATTTATTTGGACATCCACTTTTGAAACAGTGGCATGAGTCTTCTCGACTGACGCGATTTTAACACTGACCACACCACGTTTAGATGAGACATTATGACAGTGATTGCTCATGTGATGGAATTGAGTTTGGGAGAAATATTCTTTTTTTATGCAGTGTTGCCAGATATGTTCACATTTCAACAATAATATCCAAAGTTTGTAAATTATATGGAAATGAAACTTAACCTCCAAAATGTAACATTTGTTAGATCAAGTTTCAATTTTTAAAGACATTGGATCACCATTCCATATAGCTGTCAACTATAATTGCTCATTTCTAATAACCAATGGTGGCGCTATACCACGTTACATTGTGCGTTCAATGATTCTGACCGGGACAGGGACTAACCTCATTGCATAGTGGTGTATCTATTTAGAGGGGCAGGGGGAAGCCCTATAATACTGACGGAAAATTCCTATTTTCCCCAGCAATAATAAGAATTAAGAAAAATAAATTTGAATATCAATATAAGTTCCGGCAGGGATATAATGTGCATATTTGGTTATCTATTTCAATAATACTTAAAAGATAAATAGGAAAAAGGAAATATCAAAGGGCGGGGGCACAACTGTACATTTTATGTTAATCTTTTTAATATTTAATTTAGAAATAGTTCTAGAAAAAAATGAATAAGAGAAATATCAACAATAAGCGAGGACACACATTTAATGTGAAGTGTTGTTTATTTAATATTTATCATTCTAAACAAGCCGATAAGGTACTTAGTATCTCAAATATGACCTCCCCCCTGACGAAATCCCCTTTGTGCCTCCGACCTGGTGTGCTTAAATGGGAGGGGCGTCCCTATACCTTTGACCTTCATTCGGGGAAATTGAACCCATTCGAGGGAATTTAAAGGGTTTAGGCCTACTAACCAATTTCAAGACGTCAGTCGGGGGAAATCGAAACCAATTAGTATATACAGGCTGTAACAACAACAAAAAATATACAGTTTTGAAAAAAATATTAAAAATATCTCCTATACAATTTCTGTTTCTATTTTAATGGCGTGCAAGGGGAATTTTCTTAGCTTTCGAATAAGCTTTGTTTCATGACAATCGATGGTCGGTAGAAAGCAGAGATATGATCAATTGTCTAAAGTAGTCATGAAATCACCTGGGCCACTTTGGTTTAATCAATGGTAAAACCACTGGGATGAATATGAATGGACTCGAACCAGGAACCTGCAGTAGAGCGCTCTTGTTAGACAACAATGGTTCATTTCAAGTGGTTAAAAGTATTACAAAGAAGGTTAGATCTTTACAAATATTATTTATTTATTTAATGAATTTATTTATTCAAATGAAATGAAACTATTTGAAAACAAAATTATATTGTTCTCTTTAATGTTCCTTGCATGATACCCTAAACATTTAATTTATACAAGATATAAGATTGTATGATATTGTGAAAGTGGCCCAACCCGATTTCTAGACGACTTAGTAGATTAGTCATAAATTTTAAACGCAAGTAGTTAAAAAGACCAAATAAAATGATTCTGGTAGCCAAAACGGAACTTAACACAGAGTGTAAAAGATGTTGACATTGCATGATTTTAACATTAAATTAAAAATAAAATTGCGATTGTATTTATAACTTTTTTGTTACAGACTGTAGCTTATTTTCAAGGTATCAAGGAATATCATCTTAGAAATCAAATTTGATTTAAACTGTTTTGTGCTTAATAAAGGTATATGTGTGAAACGATTATGGCCAGTGTCAACTATTAGGCTAAATTAAATAGTCAAAAGAAATCGCACGCGTAGCACACGCATGTTTTTGGGAACATAAATCGGATGTAAACTCATTCGGGGTAATGGAGAGCCTACCCCTCCCACCATAACCACAAACAGGGACACTAATACACACGCACCCCACCCCATCCCACTCCGACTCTTTTTGTTCACATCAGGGTTGTTTTTTTGGGGGGGAGGGGGATCTCAACATTCGATAGGATGTGCCCAGTGGCGTAACAGCCGGGGGGGGGGGGGGGGGGGGGGGGGGGGCAGGGGGGCACAGTGCCCCCCCTGAAGGTGCTCAGCAGGAAATTCAAACCTACCCACCAGGAAAAATAGGGGGAAGGGAAAAGAGGAAAAGAAGGGGGAAAGGGAAAGAAAAGAGAGAGAGAAAGAAAAAGGGAGGAAAAAGAAAAAGG
The DNA here is from genome assembly GCA_035610835.1 of Ophiura sarsii. Classification (NCBI taxonomy): domain Eukaryota; kingdom Metazoa; phylum Echinodermata; class Ophiuroidea; order Amphilepidida; family Ophiuridae; genus Ophiura; species Ophiura sarsii. The sequence continues at coordinate 2,788,584 of CM069449.1, read as the reverse complement.
AAAAGGAGAAAAAAGGGGAAAGAAAGAAAAGAAGAAAGGAAAAAAAGAAAGAAAGAAAATTTGGCAGTACAAAAAGCACAACAGTCAACAAATTGTTGAATGTTGTCCTTTTGTGTACTGCGAAATGTTGTGACCGTGCGAAATGTTGTGACCGTGCGAAATGTTTTCCTTCCCCCCCCCCCCCCCCCCCCCCCCCCCAATTACGTGAAATTCACGAGGTGACTGACTGGGGGAAAATTTGGGGCAACCTTTTACGAAAAATTCCGGGACGGAATTATTCTAAATTCCGGGACGGAATTATTCTAACCAGGAATTATTTTGGCTGTGCCCCCCCTGACAACCAACCTCTGTTACGCCCCTGGATGTGCCCCCCCCCCCCCCCCCCCTGCCCCAATCAAATTAATTTTGCTCCGATCCCGTTGAAAAGAATTCCTAGATTACGCTGTCATTTATTTATTTATATAAAGTGATTAAAACATGTCAATAAAATAATATCCATATAATATATACAGACTGTATTCCATTTAGATTTTATCTCATTTACATTTTGACAAACGCATAGACTGAACGAACTAAACATATAGGGCCTACATTTTTCACAATCTCATAGCGATGACATGTCATATTTGTCAATACCTGTACTTTATTTGTCAATAACAGATCTAGTAGAGATTGCCATGTTGAAGGTTTTTTTATGCAACTTCCGAATATCCATACAATACTGGGCATTCTCTGTAAATGTATCTCTCATACTCTCAAGCATGCATCAATTACGCGGTAGAACTCAATGCATCTTATGAATATCATATACTTGATGAACATGAACAAAATGGGACTAACCTTCGTCTACCGAAGAGGGGGAGGCGTCTTTTAAACGGTATTTAAAAACCGAATACATTTTTGGCAAACCTGTTTAATGCAATCGAAAAAACAACCAACACCCCAAATTCCAGCAAGAGATTAGTTAAGGATCTCCTTATATTGCTTGGATCCTGGAGTATTATACCAAGATTCTCCATTTCTGTACATTGCGTCATGATATACATGGTATAATGATATACATGTACCTGATATAATGATATTATAGACAAACGAGTGCATGCAATACCCAAGTCAGTTTGTTTTGTTTTTTTCATTCGCTTTTCATCGGGTTTCGTTTCGTTTCGTTTCGTTGTTTGTTTGGGTGATTTTTGTGTTTTTGGTTTGTTTGTTTGTATGTTTCGTTGTTTGTTGGGGGATTGGGTGTTCTGGTTTGTTTGTTTGTTTGTTTGTATGTTTCGTTTCGTTTCGTTTTGTTTTGTGTCGTTTCATGTTTTTGTTTCATGTTTTGTCTTGTCTCGTCTCGTCTTGTTTCGTGTTGTTATTTTCGTTTTAGTTTCGTGTCATTTCATGTTTTTGTTACATGTTGTGTTTTGTCTCGTTTCGTTTCGTATTTTTCGTTTTGTTTGTTATTTTCGTTTTAGTTTCGTGTCGTTTCATGTTTTTGTTTCATGTTCAATTGTCTTTGCTTTTGTTTTGTTTGCATTTGTATTGTTATTTTATTGTGTTTTTGTTATGTTTTTAATTTGAGTGGGGGTGTGGGGTTAATGTTGGTTTGATTTGGTTTTTGGCTCGATCTGTTTGTTTTTTAGGTGTAAACGGCTTTACGTCATGAGATATAATCAATGGTGGTTCGAAAATATCGCAACACACTCTTCCGTACGAAAGAAAACAAAAGACGGCAAGATGACATTCATGTATCTTGTTATTTGTATTATTATTTATTGTATTTTTACTTTTTTACTTTTTACTATATTCATTTTATATTCTACCTTGTTTTTTCGGTACAATTTGGTCGTTTTAAAAAGATAAGCTATGCATCCATCGTTATTAACGAGCAGACATTTGTTCAATACTTACCAGAGGGTCTATGAAGTCAGCAAAACGAGAGTGGTGTGTATGCGATGATCCAAACGTGACTGTTTCAACTTATTTATATTCCTCGGTATGAAATCCAAAACATGAAGACAACACGACGAATCAATATGTGCATTAAGTTCATCAAATGATTATTCCTTCTTACGACTACTCCATCGGAAAGGTAAAATGATCCATAATCGCGCAGGAAAACGTCTTTATGATATCTATAATATATTATCCTAGCCATCCATATGATAACCAACAAGCGTCGTCTGCTTATAGAGACGCACGCAAGCAATGTCAAATACCGTTAATGCTGAATATCCACCGTATACTCCTACACTAACTCGTGTTCAGTAATAAATGCTACGGACCATTTAGCATTTGAGCTGATCGCATAATAATATGGTGTTTCTAGTATGCAGCAGTCTCTATCTTCCTTTTGTGAAAAATTACTGATTCGTTGCAAGCAGAGCAGACTATCAATTGTCGTCTGTGTTATTTATACTACAAATGCAAAAAAAATGGTCACTTTGCATTCATCTTGAATAAGCCATTTATTTAATGCGTCACGGTTTACTGCACTAATTCGAGAGGAGATGTTACTGTAATGTGGATTTAACACCCCGGGCCCCCGTGTCGAGTAGAAATGTTGCATTATTATGTTACCAAAACTTCCTTTTTGAGCTGAAAATAATATACGAGGTATAAAGGTGTATGTTACATCTCATACTGTATACGTGTTGTATTATTCAACATTCACTCACAGGGTGCATAAAATACGACTGTTTCTTACGACCTTGAATTTCTGTATAATCTGCCAAGCGTAACAAATTTGATGTCATCTTTCACCGCAAGCCCAATTACTGGTAATTTGATCCTGTTAAACCCCTTCAAGAATAAGAGCACACCGATACTTTTGCAGCCATTCATTTTTTGATCTGTATAGATGAGGTGACCGTTGTTTACATCAGTAGTGTTTACAAATTGATTAGCGCCTGATCTAAAGACATGCTAGAGGTACTAGTCCATGACTACTGCATACATCATACTATTTGAAAGCAAAACACACATCATGAGCGCCAATTTTAAAAGCACATGCCCTTATGGTGCGTACGCATACTGCCGGGCAACCAGATTTAGTACCTGGTCTCTCATTGTGCTTAGGGATACAGACCATGACTACTGCACTATTACACCGTAAGCATGGTAAGTAATGATCAATCAAATGTTAATTAAAGCACATTCCCTGTAGGTGCGCACGCATACTGCCGGGCACTACGTCACCGGTCTCACCATCTATAGAGGATTTGCTGCACATTAACGCTTTCCACGCAGCAGGTGTCTGCAGACGACATTCTAACATTTCACAAAATGTTTCAAAATGTCAAAATTGTTGAATTTAATTACCATATTTGAAATCACCATGAGAAATGCATTAACATAAGTACAAACATGCCTATTATTGGTTCAGTAATCCTTGAGAGAGACCCTCAAAGTTTGGAAAGGTTTGTGACGACAAATCTGTTTTGTATTAATGGTAAAATCAATAGCCGCGTGGAAAGTATTAACACTTTCCACGCGGCAGGCGTCTGCAGACGACGTTGCAAAATGTCACAAAATGTTTCAAAAATGTTAAAATTATTGGATTTCATCACTATATTTGGAATCACCATGAGAAATGCATTAACATAAGTACAAACATGCCTAGTGTTGGTTCAGTAATCCTTGAGAGAGACCCTCACAGTTTGGAAAGGTTTGTGACAAATCTGTTGTATTAATGGTAAAATCAATAAATGCTACTCTTTTCCCCTGACTATACTGGAAACGTAGGAAGCAACTTCAAATTCTATCTATCTAGCCTATTTCACTCCACTGCAGAAGGAAGGCCTCTTCATCAATTTTCCATTTCACTCTGTCCTGAGCTGTCCTTTTCCAAGTAACGTTGCTATACTATTTGATGTCGTCTATCCACCGTCTGTTTGGCCTGCCTCTGGTGTTTTAAAAAACAAACAAATGACACTCGAGAGTTCAGTAAAGCATATACTTAACAAGCATTCTCTCCTGCTTATTAGGAAAAAGGAATGACACAAATTGAGCATTGCTAAGAGGAGTTATGTCTATTTTAATAAAGGTACTCATTTTGCAAGCTGTCCACGGAATACTTGACCAAACAAATGTAAAGTATGCATTTTAGCTGCGTACTTCCCTATTGACCGAGATTGGTGATGTTTTTCAAAACAAATAAATGACACTTAAAAGTTCAGTAAAGCATTTATTTACCAAACATACTCTGCTGCTTATTAGAGCAAATCAATGAAGCAAATTGATCATTCCTAAGAGAAGTTATGCCTGTTTTACTGAAAGCGCTCACGTTTTGTCAAGCTGAAATGCTTACTTTACATTTGTTTTGTCAAGTATTCCGTGGACAGCTTGCAAAATGAGTACCTTTATTAAAATAGGCATAACTCCTCTTAGCAATGATCAATTTGTGTCATTCTTTTTTCCTAATAAGCAGGAGAGAATGCTTGTTAAATATATGCTTTACTGAACTCTCGAGTGTCATTTGTTTGTTTTTTAAAACATCACTAATCCGGGTAAACTTCTTTCTGACTCACCCTGTAGAGGATCAAAGAAGAGGACGAAAATTCTTTAGAGAGCTGATGAGATAACCCGCCTACCCCAATAAAGAATCTGTGACATTTGTTCACAGATTTTAAAATCCCAAAGTTGTGTACACTTTCTTTTGACTCACCCTGTATACAACAATAATTCGCCATAGAGGTGTGAGATATACTTAGCGACGACCAAAGCTAATAAAGCTCGTTATATTACCTCCTTGGTTTTATATTAAAAGTAATATAACTTAAATATCATGCCTGCATAGGTCCGTAATTACAAAATATGCTTAACTGGTCTTTTTAATTGACACGCAGATGGTATCTATATCACAATTGATGCATGATAATAATGGGTGGTTTTGAAGATTTTAACGTTTTCGGAGAACACCTTCAAGTCAATCGCTTCAGTGAGCGGTATAGTTCTTGGGCCAAGTGACGATTTTTGATGATCCAGTATCAGCTAGCTACATGTTCCTTAACTTCTACTTTTTTTGCTTGTTAGACCTTCCAAAGGCTGCTTTCCGAGGTCAAGGGTCATATACTGTAAATCTAGCTAAATCGGTTGTGTAAGAAAATTACACAACACTGTTTAATATATGAACCAAGCAACTACGGTATTATAATTGTTTAAACAATTACACAATTGTGTACATTTTCACACAACTTCTTGTAAACTTTCACAAGGTTGTGCAGCATTTTACACAAGTAATTTTTACACAAGCATTTTACACAAGTAATTTTTGTTAAACAACCGGCTGCTAGGTTCATATATTAAACAGCGTTGTTGTGTAACGTCTTTTTTACACAACCGGATTTTACAGTGTATCAAATTGCAAAAATGTTCGGATGATACGTACTGCAAATTGAAGAAAATGTCATTGGCTGTATATTTACCAGATGTCTAGTTACTAGGATATAGGCAAAATAGGTCAAGGGTCAACATTGTGCTAAAGTTCTTTGAAGGGTGCACACCACTATTACGATCAATGCACGACCTCATTACGATTGCCATCTCGCAGCTAGTCCCTAAATAACGGAAATAATTGTTCATATTGATATTATTTGGCATTAAACATGATTGAATTTCGTCTGTATTTGCTCCCTGAATTGTAGCCGATATATTTTGAACAAAAAGAGTATACATCGAACGTTTTATTTAAACAATACTGGCGGATGGATACACATTGATCACAACTCGCTACAACGTGTGAATTCTTGTTCAAAATGCCTACCCTGTATGAAGGGCAAAATATTGACAAATGTAAAAGGGCATCTCGGTCTGAATTGTTGACCCAAGTAAGATCTATCTGCGTTTATAACTATTCCAAAATTGTATAAAAGGAGTTGCATTGTAACTCAAGTTATCGTCGTTTTCAGAAGGCATCTTTTCAATAGAAACACACTTCAGTGCGTAATAGTGGTGTGCACACTTGAACAGGTTTAATTTCTCGAACTTTGCTCATATTTCACGTTGTTCATGGGTAGAACAAGCCAAAAAAAGAATAGTTTCACACCTGATGACCTTTGACCTTTTGATGGGTAGAACAAGCCAAAAAAAGAATAGGTTCACACCTGATGACCTTTGACCTTTTGATAGCGACCTCAGCTGAACAATTGAAAATTCTAACAAGCAACAATATTTTAATAAAGAATTATTTAATGAAATCTAAATTATTCTGGTTTGCTTATAGCGATAAAGCCCAGCGCATTGATTTTTGGGATGCTCAAGTGGGTGTTTGAAACCCACTCTGCTATTCAGGTTTGGTGTTTACTGGCCCGCGAATTGCCTTTGTTCGAAGGTCAGTGTTGCTACTTTGCTGTTCTCACTGTGTACCACTCTCTCTCATATTGCGTTTTGTCAGCATGCCATACGGATGTCTAAAAATGTTCCTCGTCTTGTCATCTTCGACAGGGGCTGGTTTATCTATTTTTGTTTGTGGATAGGACGAATCGTCCTTCTCTTACTAGTGTTAGACACCTGCAATAGTTACTAGCACCCAGCCTGCTGTTTTTGATAAGTATCGTGAATCTTTATCTCGTTGGAGGATCGACTAAAAATAATGCCATCCGTTGGTTTGTTCAATTTTCAACCTTTATGGAAACATTTCATTGTTGTGCCGACGAGATTTGTTTTTTCATAATGTGACTTAAGGCGGTAGTGGATAAGGTACGACTACAAGTCGGGTCATCTATCATAGCATCTTTATAGCAACGTTCAGTACAGTATCTAGAGTCATGGGCCAATAAGGCTCTTCCCGCAAAATATTAACCCATGGACCAGGGACTCGGAAAATGGCGGGCTGTTCTGTGAATGTGGGCGAACGGGATTCTTTGTTTTTAAACGTAGTTTCGGAGGATTCTCTGCACCAGGAGTTGGATG
>CM069449.1:2572996-2781584 GCA_035610835.1 Ophiura sarsii | reverse complement strand
TATTTACAAAATAAATAAAGCCACATAAACAGAATGGCTAATACAAACAAAGATAGAAGAACGAAAAGTCACTTTGTGTATTAGGGACTGGTTATTATTTACTAACGCTGTCTCTGTATGTTAATTGTGTGCGACTATAGGTGTATAATAGGCCTTGTCATTGTTATAGTTCATGCAAACATTACTATCTTCAGAAGATGACACGTTATGTTCTTATCATTTAAATATGAAATTATGGAAAATAAATAAAGTCACATATATCAAATAATGCGCCATGAAGACAAAACTCTAAGATAACGTGCCGATTATTTAAAAAATGGACTTTATGATCGTTTAGAAATAAGCTTAGAGGCACACACAAGAAGAAGAAAAATAGAAGATTGGGCAAGGATTCGAACCTGGGGCCGCGGCGTGGAAGTCTCATATGTTAACCACTACACCAACCGGGCGTGTGTGCATGTTGTAATTGAATTATACGCTATCAATACACGTGCATTGTTATTGCAGCGGTGAATCATTGCAACGGTACACCATTACAACTCATCAAATTTCTCATTATTATGAAATGCAAAACTTTTTTTCTCAATGGATTAGTGTTTAGTGGACAATGTGAAACTCATAGGCTATCTTTTAGAAGAAATGAATCGCATCTTCGGTATGTTTCAACGGTTCACCCCTGCTGAATTTAAACATATATGACTATAGATTTATATTATTTCACCAATGGTACACCGTTGAAAGGTAGGTATGCGGTGCTTAATCTTTGCTTAAAAAGGGTCTATATGAACGGTATTTGTCCTCTAATCCCTTATCCATTGAAAAATCAGTTCTGTATTTCGTAGCAATGACACATTTGATGATTTCTTATGGTGAACCGATGATATTGATTCACCATTGCGATGACGATACACGAGCATTGATAGCGTATAATTCAGTTACAATATGCACACACGCCCAGTTGGTGTAGTGGTTAACATATGAGACTTGCACCCCACTGTCCCGGGTTCGAATCCTTGTCTAAGCTTCTATTCGATAATGATTTATTTGTTGCTTCTTTTTTCTAACAATCATGATTTGCATTATTTGTTTTAATCAGCACTATCATTGTGTCTTCTATTTCTTGAATAATCATAATGTCCTAGATTTTGGTACCGAAAGAGTGCAGATGTACTCATTCTTATAAATGGGCGTAATGGCTTGATCCGAGTCATATTATCAGAAGCCATGGTAGGTCCCCCAACATTGATTGATGGGGGATGGGGAAGGATATAAGAAAGGGGGAGACTTTTGCTTTCTATTAAACAGTGCTATGTCCCAAGTCTGATCTCAATTGCGAGCACAGGGATATTTGTAATAAGTTGCGTCAAGTGTGCCAACTATTATTTTCCTTGATTGTCTGAGCGAAATCCTAAATTCACCATGTGGGATTGGTTTTTTGGCTATAACTTTAGAACCAAATGCCCGATGCTAACGAGGTTTTGCACGATTATTGTAGGGTATATTGTCAACATTCCCAAAAAGTTACAAGTATCAATTACGTCATTTAGGGATTGGTTAGTCAATACTTAGGCAACATATACGTCAAAACATGTTATTTTTACAATTTATTTTCATGGATGTGGAACAAAATGTTGAAGAACAATTAGAGTTCGTATATGTATTAATTGATTTCTAATCAACATTTGATAGACGGCATATTAAGTCAGACAAAAGTGTATTAGGGACTGGCCATTAATTACTAAGGCTGTCTCTGTATATTAAATGTGTGCGACGATAGGTCTATAATAGGCCTTGCAATTGTTATAGTTCATGCAAACATTACTATCTTCAGAAGATAGCAATTAATGACACGATGCCATGTTATGTTCCTAGCATTAAAATATATAATCATGGAAAATAATCATAATAACATTTATTTACAAAATAAATAAAGCCACATAAACAGAATGGCTAATACAAACAAAGATAGAAGAACGAAAAGTCACTTTGTGTATTAGGGACTGGTTATTATTTACTAACGCTGTCTCTGTATGTTAATTGTGTGCGACTATAGGTGTATAATAGGCCTTGTCATTGTTATAGTTCATGCAAACATTACTATCTTCAGAAGATGACACGTTATGTTCTTATCATTTAAATATGAAATTATGGAAAATAAATAAAGTCACATATATCAAATAATGCGCCATGAAGACAAAACTCTAAGATAACGTGCCGATTATTTAAAAAATGGACTTTATGATCGTTTAGAAATAAGCTTAGAGGCACACACAAGAAGAAGAAAAATAGAAGATTGGGCAAGGATTCGAACCTGGGGCCGCGGCGTGGAAGTCTCATATGTTAACCACTACACCAACCGGGCGTGTGTGCATGTTGTAATTGAATTATACGCTATCAATACACGTGCATTGTTATTGCAGCGGTGAATCATTGCAACGGTACACCATTACAACTCATCAAATTTCTCATTATTATGAAATGCAAAACTTTTTTTCTCAATGGATTAGTGTTTAGTGGACAATGTGAAACTCATAGGCTATCTTTTAGAAGAAATGAATCGCATCTTCGGTATGTTTCAACGGTTCACCCCTGCTGAATTTAAACATATATGACTATAGATTTATATTATTTCACCAATGGTACACCGTTGAAAGGTAGGTATGCGGTGCTTAATCTTTGCTTAAAAAGGGTCTATATGAACGGTATTTGTCCTCTAATCCCTTATCCATTGAAAAATCAGTTCTGTATTTCGTAGCAATGACACATTTGATGATTTCTTATGGTGAACCGATGATATTGATTCACCATTGCGATGACGATACACGAGCATTGATAGCGTATAATTCAGTTACAATATGCACACACGCCCAGTTGGTGTAGTGGTTAACATATGAGACTTGCACCCCACTGTCCCGGGTTCGAATCCTTGTCTAAGCTTCTATTCGATAATGATTTATTTGTTGCTTCTTTTTTCTAACAATCATGATTTGCATTATTTGTTTTAATCAGCACTATCATTGTGTCTTCTATTTCTTGAATAATCATAATGTCCTAGATTTTGGTACCGAAAGAGTGCAGATGTACTCATTCTTATAAATGGGCGTAATGGCTTGATCCGAGTCATATTATCAGAAGCCATGGTAGGTCCCCCAACATTGATTGATGGGGGATGGGGAAGGATATAAGAAAGGGGGAGACTTTTGCTTTCTATTAAACAGTGCTATGTCCCAAGTCTGATCTCAATTGCGAGCACAGGGATATTTGTAATAAGTTGCGTCAAGTGTGCCAACTATTATTTTCCTTGATTGTCTGAGCGAAATCCTAAATTCACCATGTGGGATTGGTTTTTTGGCTATAACTTTAGAACCAAATGCCCGATGCTAACGAGGTTTTGCACGATTATTGTAGGGTATATTGTCAACATTCCCAAAAAGTTACAAGTATCAATTACGTCATTTAGGGATTGGTTAGTCAATACTTAGGCAACATATACGTCAAAACATGTTATTTTTACAATTTATTTTCATGGATGTGGAACAAAATGTTGAAGAACAATTAGAGTTCGTATATGTATTAATTGATTTCTAATCAACATTTGATAGACGGCATATTAAGTCAGACAAAAGTGTATTAGGGACTGGCCATTAATTACTAAGGCTGTCTCTGTATATTAAATGTGTGCGACGATAGGTCTATAATAGGCCTTGCAATTGTTATAGTTCATGCAAACATTACTATCTTCAGAAGATAGCAATTAATGACACGATGCCATGTTATGTTCCTAGCATTAAAATATATAATCATGGAAAATAATCATAATAACATTTATTTACAAAATAAATAAAGCCACATAAACAGAATGGCTAATACAAACAAAGATAGAAGAACGAAAAGTCACTTTGTGTATTAGGGACTGGTTATTATTTACTAACGCTGTCTCTGTATGTTAATTGTGTGCGACTATAGGTGTATAATAGGCCTTGTCATTGTTATAGTTCATGCAAACATTACTATCTTCAGAAGATGACACGTTATGTTCTTATCATTTAAATATGAAATTATGGAAAATAAATAAAGTCACATATATCAAATAATGCGCCATGAAGACAAAACTCTAAGATAACGTGCCGATTATTTAAAAAATGGACTTTATGATCGTTTAGAAATAAGCTTAGAGGCACACACAAGAAGAAGAAAAATAGAAGATTGGGCAAGGATTCGAACCTGGGGCCGCGGCGTGGAAGTCTCATATGTTAACCACTACACCAACCGGGCGTGTGTGCATGTTGTAATTGAATTATACGCTATCAATACACGTGCATTGTTATTGCAGCGGTGAATCATTGCAACGGTACACCATTACAACTCATCAAATTTCTCATTATTATGAAATGCAAAACTTTTTTTCTCAATGGATTAGTGTTTAGTGGACAATGTGAAACTCATAGGCTATCTTTTAGAAGAAATGAATCGCATCTTCGGTATGTTTCAACGGTTCACCCCTGCTGAATTTAAACATATATGACTATAGATTTATATTATTTCACCAATGGTACACCGTTGAAAGGTAGGTATGCGGTGCTTAATCTTTGCTTAAAAAGGGTCTATATGAACGGTATTTGTCCTCTAATCCCTTATCCATTGAAAAATCAGTTCTGTATTTCGTAGCAATGACACATTTGATGATTTCTTATGGTGAACCGATGATATTGATTCACCATTGCGATGACGATACACGAGCATTGATAGCGTATAATTCAGTTACAATATGCACACACGCCCAGTTGGTGTAGTGGTTAACATATGAGACTTGCACCCCACTGTCCCGGGTTCGAATCCTTGTCTAAGCTTCTATTCGATAATGATTTATTTGTTGCTTCTTTTTTCTAACAATCATGATTTGCATTATTTGTTTTAATCAGCACTATCATTGTGTCTTCTATTTCTTGAATAATCATAATGTCCTAGATTTTGGTACCGAAAGAGTGCAGATGTACTCATTCTTATAAATGGGCGTAATGGCTTGATCCGAGTCATATTATCAGAAGCCATGGTAGGTCCCCCAACATTGATTGATGGGGGATGGGGAAGGATATAAGAAAGGGGGAGACTTTTGCTTTCTATTAAACAGTGCTATGTCCCAAGTCTGATCTCAATTGCGAGCACAGGGATATTTGTAATAAGTTGCGTCAAGTGTGCCAACTATTATTTTCCTTGATTGTCTGAGCGAAATCCTAAATTCACCATGTGGGATTGGTTTTTTGGCTATAACTTTAGAACCAAATGCCCGATGCTAACGAGGTTTTGCACGATTATTGTAGGGTATATTGTCAACATTCCCAAAAAGTTACAAGTATCAATTACGTCATTTAGGGATTGGTTAGTCAATACTTAGGCAACATATACGTCAAAACATGTTATTTTTACAATTTATTTTCATGGATGTGGAACAAAATGTTGAAGAACAATTAGAGTTCGTATATGTATTAATTGATTTCTAATCAACATTTGATAGACGGCATATTAAGTCAGACAAAAGTGTATTAGGGACTGGCCATTAATTACTAAGGCTGTCTCTGTATATTAAATGTGTGCGACGATAGGTCTATAATAGGCCTTGCAATTGTTATAGTTCATGCAAACATTACTATCTTCAGAAGATAGCAATTAATGACACGATGCCATGTTATGTTCCTAGCATTAAAATATATAATCATGGAAAATAATCATAATAACATTTATTTACAAAATAAATAAAGCCACATAAACAGAATGGCTAATACAAACAAAGATAGAAGAACGAAAAGTCACTTTGTGTATTAGGGACTGGTTATTATTTACTAACGCTGTCTCTGTATGTTAATTGTGTGCGACTATAGGTGTATAATAGGCCTTGTCATTGTTATAGTTCATGCAAACATTACTATCTTCAGAAGATGACACGTTATGTTCTTATCATTTAAATATGAAATTATGGAAAATAAATAAAGTCACATATATCAAATAATGCGCCATGAAGACAAAACTCTAAGATAACGTGCCGATTATTTAAAAAATGGACTTTATGATCGTTTAGAAATAAGCTTAGAGGCACACACAAGAAGAAGAAAAATAGAAGATTGGGCAAGGATTCGAACCTGGGGCCGCGGCGTGGAAGTCTCATATGTTAACCACTACACCAACCGGGCGTGTGTGCATGTTGTAATTGAATTATACGCTATCAATACACGTGCATTGTTATTGCAGCGGTGAATCATTGCAACGGTACACCATTACAACTCATCAAATTTCTCATTATTATGAAATGCAAAACTTTTTTTCTCAATGGATTAGTGTTTAGTGGACAATGTGAAACTCATAGGCTATCTTTTAGAAGAAATGAATCGCATCTTCGGTATGTTTCAACGGTTCACCCCTGCTGAATTTAAACATATATGACTATAGATTTATATTATTTCACCAATGGTACACCGTTGAAAGGTAGGTATGCGGTGCTTAATCTTTGCTTAAAAAGGGTCTATATGAACGGTATTTGTCCTCTAATCCCTTATCCATTGAAAAATCAGTTCTGTATTTCGTAGCAATGACACATTTGATGATTTCTTATGGTGAACCGATGATATTGATTCACCATTGCGATGACGATACACGAGCATTGATAGCGTATAATTCAGTTACAATATGCACACACGCCCAGTTGGTGTAGTGGTTAACATATGAGACTTGCACCCCACTGTCCCGGGTTCGAATCCTTGTCTAAGCTTCTATTCGATAATGATTTATTTGTTGCTTCTTTTTTCTAACAATCATGATTTGCATTATTTGTTTTAATCAGCACTATCATTGTGTCTTCTATTTCTTGAATAATCATAATGTCCTAGATTTTGGTACCGAAAGAGTGCAGATGTACTCATTCTTATAAATGGGCGTAATGGCTTGATCCGAGTCATATTATCAGAAGCCATGGTAGGTCCCCCAACATTGATTGATGGGGGATGGGGAAGGATATAAGAAAGGGGGAGACTTTTGCTTTCTATTAAACAGTGCTATGTCCCAAGTCTGATCTCAATTGCGAGCACAGGGATATTTGTAATAAGTTGCGTCAAGTGTGCCAACTATTATTTTCCTTGATTGTCTGAGCGAAATCCTAAATTCACCATGTGGGATTGGTTTTTTGGCTATAACTTTAGAACCAAATGCCCGATGCTAACGAGGTTTTGCACGATTATTGTAGGGTATATTGTCAACATTCCCAAAAAGTTACAAGTATCAATTACGTCATTTAGGGATTGGTTAGTCAATACTTAGGCAACATATACGTCAAAACATGTTATTTTTACAATTTATTTTCATGGATGTGGAACAAAATGTTGAAGAACAATTAGAGTTCGTATATGTATTAATTGATTTCTAATCAACATTTGATAGACGGCATATTAAGTCAGACAAAAGTGTATTAGGGACTGGCCATTAATTACTAAGGCTGTCTCTGTATATTAAATGTGTGCGACGATAGGTCTATAATAGGCCTTGCAATTGTTATAGTTCATGCAAACATTACTATCTTCAGAAGATAGCAATTAATGACACGATGCCATGTTATGTTCCTAGCATTAAAATATATAATCATGGAAAATAATCATAATAACATTTATTTACAAAATAAATAAAGCCACATAAACAGAATGGCTAATACAAACAAAGATAGAAGAACGAAAAGTCACTTTGTGTATTAGGGACTGGTTATTATTTACTAACGCTGTCTCTGTATGTTAATTGTGTGCGACTATAGGTGTATAATAGGCCTTGTCATTGTTATAGTTCATGCAAACATTACTATCTTCAGAAGATGACACGTTATGTTCTTATCATTTAAATATGAAATTATGGAAAATAAATAAAGTCACATATATCAAATAATGCGCCATGAAGACAAAACTCTAAGATAACGTGCCGATTATTTAAAAAATGGACTTTATGATCGTTTAGAAATAAGCTTAGAGGCACACACAAGAAGAAGAAAAATAGAAGATTGGGCAAGGATTCGAACCTGGGGCCGCGGCGTGGAAGTCTCATATGTTAACCACTACACCAACCGGGCGTGTGTGCATGTTGTAATTGAATTATACGCTATCAATACACGTGCATTGTTATTGCAGCGGTGAATCATTGCAACGGTACACCATTACAACTCATCAAATTTCTCATTATTATGAAATGCAAAACTTTTTTTCTCAATGGATTAGTGTTTAGTGGACAATGTGAAACTCATAGGCTATCTTTTAGAAGAAATGAATCGCATCTTCGGTATGTTTCAACGGTTCACCCCTGCTGAATTTAAACATATATGACTATAGATTTATATTATTTCACCAATGGTACACCGTTGAAAGGTAGGTATGCGGTGCTTAATCTTTGCTTAAAAAGGGTCTATATGAACGGTATTTGTCCTCTAATCCCTTATCCATTGAAAAATCAGTTCTGTATTTCGTAGCAATGACACATTTGATGATTTCTTATGGTGAACCGATGATATTGATTCACCATTGCGATGACGATACACGAGCATTGATAGCGTATAATTCAGTTACAATATGCACACACGCCCAGTTGGTGTAGTGGTTAACATATGAGACTTGCACCCCACTGTCCCGGGTTCGAATCCTTGTCTAAGCTTCTATTCGATAATGATTTATTTGTTGCTTCTTTTTTCTAACAATCATGATTTGCATTATTTGTTTTAATCAGCACTATCATTGTGTCTTCTATTTCTTGAATAATCATAATGTCCTAGATTTTGGTACCGAAAGAGTGCAGATGTACTCATTCTTATAAATGGGCGTAATGGCTTGACAACTTTGATTTATTGTCAAAACAAAACAGGCATATTTCATGTTGGGTCTATATTTTTAAGTTATATAGCCACTGGTATTAAGATATATAGATATAGATACTGGTCTTGAGATATATATAAACGACAGGAAGATGTTTTCTCAACGTTTAGCTGATGATATATGAGGTCGAGCATCCATCTGAATTTAAATAACTGGTCATATCTATAGTTTCACTGCCATTTTAAGTGAAAAATATACCTCCGTATTTAAAAGTGACCGGTCCCTAAAAGTACGTTGACGCATATTGTTTGAACACGTGACCAGTGTTATAACCTATCTGTCGTCCAAATCTGGTGAAGAAATCTTTGTTTAATCTCATGTTATAGCCAAAAGACTTAACACAGATGATTTTTTTAGCAAATGACTCAGACAATGTCTGAGCGAAATCCTAAATTCACCATGTGGGATTGGTTTTTATGAGTTATGAGATGACTACAGTCTCGAATACTGTGTACGGTAGCATGAATCTGAACATGGCCATTTGTAGCCATTTTTAGGGGGTTTTGTCCGTATGTGTTGTGTTATCCCAGACCAGTTACTGCCTTTTATCGTGGCTTTTTATCGTACTTTTTGTGGTACAAGAATCTTGAAAAGTAAGGACGTTGGTTGAAGGAAATTTTGATAAGTTGTGTATTATATTGATACCTACTGCATGAGCATATTTTTTTGGTCTAATGTATTTTAAAATTAGGCGTTACTAAGGTGTTTTTGGGCCCGTATCGAAGGCACGTCTCTGTTTCACATTTTAGTCTCACGCTAGGCCATTAACAGCAGCCTTAACAGCAGCCTTGTGCTCTTGATTTTATCAGCTGGTTCCCGTTTTTACTATGATTTTTAACCATTAAAATAAACTACCGGGTTCCAAATTGTCGTTTTCGGACTGCCGTTAACACTTATCGATTTCCGTCTCTGTTTCACATTTTAGTCTCACGCTAGGCCATTAACAGCAGCTTTGTGCTCTTGATTTTATCAGCTGGTTCCAGTTTTTACTATGATTTTTAACCAATAAAATAAACTACCGGGTTCCAAATTGTCGTTTTCGGACTGCCGTTAACACTTATCGATTTGTGATTTTCGCAATTGTGTGGATGTGCTAGGGTGTGGTGTATCGTGCGCACGAAGAAGTAGACCCGAAGTACATGGAATAAATATCGGGCTTATCGTTGATTTGTCTCGGAGATATTGTCTTTTTTTAAAATAATTTACCTATTTTTGTTGTTACCTCTACACTATTTTGATACTATAAAGTTATTACTTTCATTGTGATGGGGAATTGTTGCGGATGTATATGTAATCCAAGGGAAGCGGCCGGCTCGATGTTTATATCGATTGGTGTTTTTCGAGAATCGAAATTTGTTTAGCTGACTTGAATGAACATTTGACTGAGAGGAAACTGGCTGGATTTTACCGTTTTACGCGAATGAAAGAATCGTGGTCGTCAATTTTTGTGTGGCATTGTAACCGACCATCTGGAGATTTAGCTGTCTGTTGGGTGAGCACGAAGGTAAAATTAATTTTTAAGAACTTATTCTGTTTTGAAATTAGTCTGTAGATGTATGTATTATACTATAATAATAGAATCAAGAATGCGTGTCGATATTTTGCCACATTTAGTTTTACATTTCGAGGCCTCATCTCGATGTTTTCAAAATGTTGATTTTCTGAAAGAAATTCGATTTCTTTCAGTAACACACACACCCCGCCTTATCTCCATAACACAACCCCTTTCAAAGTTATAGCCAGTATCACAAGGCTTCATCTCCACTCTCCCCAAGGCAAAGGCAATGTGTTTACAAATCTTCAATAAATCTCAAAATGGAGATCAGATGGGCTTTTTGTCATTGTTGTCGCGTCGCGTGCTGTACATGTATTCAGATTCGAATGGCTATGAGTATGACGCTATGTAGCCTAATTACCGTATAGGTTGGGGCGGACCTACGTCATGCCGGTGAAAACAATCCGATGCCGGTGAAAACAAAAACAAAAACAACTTGCGCAGATACCATTCAGATTGGCTATGAGTATGACGCTATGTAGCCTAATTACCGTATAGGTAGGTTGGGGCGGACCTACGTCATGTCGGTGAAAACAATCCGATGCCGGTGAAAACAAAAACAAAAACAACTTGCGCAGATCAATCAATTAATTAAGGCATCCGCACATTGCGCCTACTGCGATTCAAGTGCGTAACGCTCAGCGTTGAGTGCGTGCATGGAATGTTTTGCTTTTGAATCACTGGTTGCCAAGCAAATTTGCTATAGTAAAAATAACTCAATGTTACCGGCTATGTCTTGCCTCACGTCCCGTACGGAATAAACCGTGTATAGCACCAACGTATTTTAATTGGTTTGAGCATGCGCACTTGAGTTACGGGACGTCTAGCAAGACATTGCCAAGTTCCCGTATGTCCGCGCCTTCGTATGTATAAATTAAGTTTAGTTTAACGATGATTCCTACCTTTGTAGATGTGATCGGGTCATCTACCTTTAAATATAGGCCTAGGCGAAATCAATCATGCACTCAATTGGTCAATTGACTAGATAGATGTCTTACTCTTAGTAAATCATTTGAGTTCATTAATTTCCTATTAGGAACTGTTGGTGAAGTACAGTTTATCTGCGCATACCGACTTAACCGAAACAGAAACAGAAATGTGGCTTTACTAGGGATGTTCATATCATTGACTATAATAGAGGGCGACATTTAAAAAAAAAAGTTGACCAAAATATGTAGAAAACTCCACGTTCTCTTTTAAATCCAGCGGAAAAGTATGAAACAAGCTGGGTGTATTCACTGATGTCTAAATAACACCACACAAGCAACTGGACATCATGAAAGTAAACCCTTTTTTACCTAAAATGATTTAAAATGTGCATGACTTGCCCAGTTTTCAGCAATATGAGGCAAACTACTTTTGGTTATAACTTTTTTATTATTCAGCCTGCAGACAAGGTTGAACCATCATTTTTTATTGTAATTTTTTGTTGGCCTTGTATAGTGAAGCATGAACGATAGTAAAGCCACCATTGGGGCTAGGATAAGGCTATATTTAAAAAATCTTTGGTCTCAAAAGCTTCCGCGCATGATGGAATGAAATCAATACTATAATGAGTCGACATTGTAGCTTTAGTGTGTTCGATAGTAAAGCCACCATTTGGGCTAGGATAAGGCTATATTTAAAAAAATCTTTGCTCTCAAAGCTCTCGGGCCCGTTAGTTAATTGATGCGTGTTAGACAAAAAGTTGTGGATTTAAAAAAAAAAATCAAAAAAAAGAAAGAAAAATCCCAAATTTCACAGATTTTTCAGATTTTCATTGAACACATCATTTTAAATACAAATGGTCATATTGTAAGGATTTCAATAGAGGGCGACATTTAAAAAAAAAAGTTGACCAAAATATGTAGAAAACTCCATGTTCTCTTTTAAATCCAGCGGAAAAGTATGAAACAAGCTGGGTGTATTCACTGATGTCTAAATAACACCACACAAGCAACTGGACATCATGAAAGTAAACCCTTTTTTACCTAAAATGATTTAAAATGTGCATGACTTGCCCAGTTTTCAGCAATATGAGGCAAACTACTTTTGGTTATAACTTTTTTATTATTCAGCCTGCAGACAAGGTTGAACCATCATTTGTTATTGTAATTTTTTGTTGGCCTTGTATAGTGAAGCATGAACGATAGTAAAGCCACCATTGGGGCTAGGATAAGGCTATATTTAAAAATCTTTGGTCTCAAAAGCTTCCGCGCATAATGGAATGAAATCAATACTATTACTATAATGAGTCGACATTGTGGCTTTAGTGTGTACGATAGTAAAGCCACCATTTGGGATAGGATAAGGCTATATTTAAAAAAATCTTTGCTCTCAAAGCTCTCGGGCCCGTTAGTTAATTGATGCGTGTTAGACAAAAAGTTGTGGATTTAAAAAAAGAAATCAAAAAAAAGAAAGAAAAATCCCAAATTTCACAGATTTTTCAGATTTTCATTGAACACATCATTTTAAATACAAATGGTCATATTGTAAGGATTTCAATAATTTATACTTATAACCCTTAATAAAACATGCATTCTGCATTTAAGGTTTTGAAACACTGAAAAGCTTTGAGAGAATTTTTTTTTTAATATGCGCCTCAGGGTTGTCGGTCGGAGCCGCCACTCACGATTGACGACCAGCACTCTCAGAAAAAAGGGTAAATAAAACGGCGCTCTAATTTTTTTGTTTTTTAACAATTTGTGGATAAAATCATTAAACTGCCTCATAAAACAAGACATGATGTGGCAGGAACCTTCAAAGTGCATATTATAACCCCTAAGAATTAAGGCCCTCAAGACCCCATGCCATGATCCAATGCACTTCTTTCGCAAAACGTATTCCGTTTGCCATCATCAAAATTAACCGGCACTACATTTTGGTTGGTGACAAAGGCCAGACGTATTGTTATACACCACTGCACACTATCAAAGAATGAAATTGGGTCCATTTAGAAGTTAAAGGCTATTCTGGTCAAAATTAATATTTTGTTCACGATGGACGATTGGTCTGATATTTCAATCCAAAAATGCATGAATTCGATCGTTTTTATTGCAAAATCAGTATTTTTTTCTCAGAAATGTTAACAATGAATTGTGCCGGCACCGGCAGGTGACAGGAAACTGAAAAATCCACCTTGCGGGGCCTAATAATATGTATACATTGGTTCAATCTCAACCCGCAATTATTCCCAAGAAATACTGCCTTATTTTCCCTAGAAATACTGCCTTATTTTCCCTAGGCTATGTACTGTGTTATCCCTATTAGACGCCCAGGGCGGTTAGCAAAGTCAATTTGGGTGGGCGCTTAATATGTTACCTTTTTTAAAATTCATTTATCGTGGAGCATGTTCAAAACCATTCGCTCTACAGGCAGTGGTATCAGCACTACTGTACGTGTGGCAGTTAAGTGCCTAGTGGGATTGCTTTGCTTACTTGCTTAAGGCGTCCCGAAGGATTGGGGAGAGCATTATTGCTTATACTGAAGGACGCTGTGGCGATAAATGTTGTTGTACAGTGCTACGGTAATTGAAAAGGTGGGCGCTTATAAGGGATTGTTTGTTGGTAATCATTGAGAAAAACTGGGGTGGGTGCTTATAATATAAGGGCATGGGCGCTTAATAGGGATAATACGGTAACAGTAAATTGGCAACATGGACTGTGTACAAGACCAAGTTTAAGATCTGAAAATACATGTATGTTACTTGTGTCCTTGATGATCTATCACCCGCCCGGTCAGATTTTTCAATTTTTTTCCCTCTTCATTTTTTTGTTTGTTTTTATGTCTTTTATATTTTGAACAGTTTATTTAGCTTGTGAGACAGGCTTTTACGAAGGGTATTCATAATATAAGTTAAAAGCTTAACGGGTTCGCCGTTGGACGAGTTTTAATCTGTCAAGCTTTCGTTAGGATTAGCTCTGACTTCTTCAGGACCAAATTATGTTTATTTAGCA
Organism: Ophiura sarsii; assembly: GCA_035610835.1. Classification (NCBI taxonomy): domain Eukaryota; kingdom Metazoa; phylum Echinodermata; class Ophiuroidea; order Amphilepidida; family Ophiuridae; genus Ophiura; species Ophiura sarsii. The sequence continues at coordinate 2,767,200 of CM069449.1, read as the reverse complement.
TTGACTATTAAACTAAGTGTTTATAACTTATATGTGTGACTCTTTGTGTGATTTTATCTCCATGTTGGTCAACCTTTGAGCTTATGCTGGTATAAGAAAATAAAAATAATAAAAAAACTGCACACTTTCAACAGGGAACTTTTAACTTATTATATTAATTCTTCAACATTCAACATACGGCCGGTTGATAGGTAACAGTAAGATCGACAAATGCAAGTTGAAAATTATCACTTTACATTTTTGTTTTTATAAAGCACCTTGTGGTTGTTGTTGGCAACATACGGTGCTCGATACATACATTTTTTATTATTATTATTGTTGGCAGCGTTTCAGTATATGGTCGCATGTCATAAGGTGGGCATGCTAAAAGGGTGGCGGTGTTACATTTTTCGGAATGGATTTGTCATTCAAATATTATAGCTTCACAACCCCTTGGCCTGGTTGATGCATCATTTTAAAGCTGAGAGATGGATCTATAACTGTGTGAAATCTCATTGAAATTTAAATGACATAGTAACAGCAGTTTAAATCTGAAAAAGTTGGGGTGGCGGCTCAGGCGGGTGCGGCTCAGGCGGGTGCGGGTAATGTATTAGTATAGGGAAATACATGATTTTCGTCATGTCGATTTGAATAAATTGTTGTATTTTCATAACCCCTTGTCCTATCAACCTCATCAATATCTCATTTTAAAGATAAATTTGTAATAAATACAAATTCCTCTAAAAAGAATAATGATTGCCATTTATCAAAACATTAGGGCATGCTGAAGTTCTGTTTCCTCTGGTTTATAGCGTTGGGAATTATTAATTAATTGGTGGATAATTAATTAATAATGTGTTATCAATCATGGTTTAAAATGTTTTAAAGATACAAGTACATTCAATCATGTAGGACCTATTTAGTAATGCTTTAAAGAAATGCTAAAGCATTTCAAAGTCATTTACCTTTAGATAAATAATACATATCAAAAGAGGATGTAAAAATTCTTGAAGCCACTTAGTAAGATCGCTTAATTAACTTAATTAGCTAATTACAAAAGTATCCTTCACCACAATGTTACTTCTTATGTATCTATTTATCATATGCAGTGGAATCAAACTTGAAACTTGACTACTTTGGTAATTTTACATAGTGATAAACAATAATTTTATTCTGGGTTTACCGCGTAAATTAAGGTTATAATTAAATTGTAATTAATATGCAAATTACAATATTTCTTACCAAATTTCACTGCTCAATTTGTGTATTAGTATGTTTTCAATATATTTTGTATGTATCAGTTTGATACAACCAATTACTTCAACTGTGTGCTTCTTTTAGTACAGCAGGTCCAATTTGAGAAAAACGCATTTGAAAATTCTTGTTTACATTGCCAACAATGGACTAATTAACTCTTAATCAGCCGATTTTGCCTTAACGAAAGGAATTTTTAACAAGAAAGTGGTATGAATTAGTAGAGGGTGACAATACCTAAAACATATAACAAAATACCTTTTTTGGCAATTTTGACCATGTAACACAAATTACACCACCTTGTGACATGGGACCATATTCTTCTTTTTTGTATAGTCATGAACTGTTTGCGCCAACAAGACAAACCTCTAGAGCTTCGTGTGTGTCCTTTGCACTAATGCGTGTGAAATTGTTGTGTACAGTTTGCGCCAACAAGACCATCCTCTATTTTGTGTGTGATTCCTCATACCCTTGCTTGTGAACTTGTAGTGTGCATTTTGCGCCAAACAAGACCATATAAGAATGTTATTGGTTATACTTCTACAAATGTATGGCAAAGTTGGTTAAGTCCCATTTAAAAGAACAACTTTTTGGTTTGAGCCAGTGTTACATTGTTTTCACTGTTCCATAAATATTCCTCTTTTTTTTCTCTTGCCAGTGAACTTGTACTGTAGTGTACAGTAAACAGTTTGTGCCAACAAGACAATTAGGTGTTTAATACTCCTAAAAGCTAAAACAGTTCCATAAACAGTAAGCCTCGGAGTAAAATGTGATTGTGTTTTTCATGGCGTGATTCTAGCTTTTGATTACATTTCTCGGTATTTTGAAAGTCACCCATGTTTTCTCGGTATCGCGGGTTTATCAATGAAAAATCCTTGAAGCGCCTGTGATCTTCGGGTTTTTGAAAGAAAAATGTCAATCTTTTTTTTCATCAACTAAAACATTAGTAGAGATCAACAATTTTAACAATCCAGGAATGAGATTAAATGTCAAGTTAGCATACATGTACATGTACATGTAGATGTAGATCATACTTAGCATACACTGATTGACTACATGTAAATGAAAATGAACTGTGCATCCTCGATTATCCGCAATCGATCACGGCAGAATACAATTACATAGCATGATGAGCACAGGGCCTCGCCTAAACGATAAAGCGTATTGAATCACATGGAAATTTATGATTATGAAATGGCACCATTAACTTCCTAATAGTAATCGACGATATCACACGCACAGAGCTCAAAGTCCAAATCTGAACCATAAATTGCCAAAGTTGGTTAAATAATTTAAAAAAATGTATTAAAACTAGAAAGATTGCTTTGAGCTCCTGTTACCCTCAACCTTTTGTTATGATCGCGAGCTTCAGATGATGAAGCTGTGATCAACAAATTTTTGTTTTAAGTTGAAAATCTGGTCAGCAATCAGAACATCTACATGTACCTTTAATATTATTGTTATAATGTATGTGACCACATGGGAAATATCACCATGCATGGTTTTCTGTCTGTGTGGATCCCAGCCTTTACAGTTGAGTCACAATATTCTGGTTAGGCAACCAAATTTGTTTTAGATTTAAGACAGGAATCTTTGCATTAATTTACTTTTTTATTCTTTTTATTTCCACAGAAAATCAAAGCTCCATGATCGTCCTGATTTCCAGAAAGAGAACAAACCTTGGCTACCACACAAATTTCAACACCCTGCAGTTCCAGCAATACACTTGATTGTTGAGGTAGGAATTAAATTAAATGTAAAATGATTGAATTCTATACCATTTGAAAGCCCTCTCTGATTCAGAACTTTCAGAAGAGCAAGAAGGTATACATGTAGTAGTGAGAAAAAAAAATAGAATGGAAGTTTAATAAGAATATGTGTGCAGTACATGCAGAGAATTGATATAAATCGAGCATCAGTTCTCGGCGATCGCAGAGCTTTGAATTTGTTCAAAAATTTGATTTACTTAAAATTAGAAAAAAATAAACAACTTTAGCATAAAAGGCCATTTTTTCCGCGCTCCGCTCACAATTTCTTCCAAAATTAGTTTAAATTAGACCAAATGTTGACAATCTTAGCATAAAAGAGCTACATTTGGTGTGCAAATGCACATTTTCATACCATATTAGTTACTAGTTAGTATTAGACCAAATTTGTCAATTTTAGCGTAAAATGGCCCCCAAAAATTATGAGGCTGGTGCTGCCACTGACCATGTCAGGTTGTTTAAGACTCGAAGTCACAAAAGGCTCAATCAAGTCGAGGGGTCAAATTAATACATCAAATCTGGTTGAAATTGGACCTTGGCTTATGGGTCCATCGGCCATCTGAAAAGTTGCCATTCATTTGGATGCCACATGCATTATATGACCCCATGCATTTGAATAGGAGCAGTGCAAAGAACATTCAAATGAGTGCTTCGGACAAACTAATTGTGAAAGAACGCCCAGATTTCTTGAGTAGGCCAAACTTGTGATCATCTTCGTAGCTGTAAACTTTAAAATAGCGAATGGCAGAAAACTTGCACACAATCTTGAAAAGCACCCTCATGGTCAATTTTGACACAAAATGTCAATTTTTAAGAAAACACAATGTCTCTATTTGGCTTCCTCTGGACTGTGATATAATCATATAACTTAACAGTTGGCAGCTTTTACGCACGCGTATGTATCCTCCGTCTTTCAACGCTCTTGTATATACGCCAGTGCCTCAAGTAGGCGCGTGCGTTATATGCTTTAATTAGTACAATACGCAGTTACGTAACTGTCTCGTGATGGCCAAATAGACTATAAAGCAACCACTCAAAATCCATCCAAATTAGCAATGCATAATAATGTGTGGCATTAACCCAAGCTTCTAATGTTTCTGTTTCCCTATGCAGGTTCATCTATTTCGGGTAGTCTGTAATTCTGGATTATTCAACCCATCTGTGCCAGCCTATACCTACCAGTTTAAGCCTGTTGTGCATCAAACTTAAAAACTCAAGTGCCACTAAAATGCTGTTTCTATGGATGACTCATCTTTCACGCTATGCTGACCTAATGTTCATTTTAAGGACCCATGGATAATTTTCAATGGTCATCTTTCCTGTCCACTGACAAAAATGTGGATCATTATTGTGTTTCAGAGAAACAGTGCGACCCTCATAGAGACTTATAGAGAGGTGTTTGTATCACACTCTTGACTCAATTGTGGAGCTCATCATTTTGTGAATTTGTGAGTGCTGTAATTATTGAACTATGACTCAAATGTATATAAAAGTGTACATTTTTCTAAAGGAAATGGATCAGAGAATCCAAATTTGGCATCAATTTTGACCAAAATGTTGATTTTTTGAGGAAATCACAAAATTCACTTTTTTGACCCAAACGTTTTTTTACACAGCTAACAAAGATAATTTTGAGTAAAAATTGCCCAAATCGCTTGATTATGATGTAAAGACACTAACTTTGGTACGAATTTCTCATTTTTTAACTTATCTAATATATTTTGAAATTTTGACCAAAAAGTATACCAAAAAAATGAAAACAGTTTTCGCCAAGTTAACCTGGGGTCATTATTTCATCGAAAAACTGCCAAACCGGGTGACACAAGCACACCGCATCGTAGTAACTGGTAGTACCGGTTTGGCAGTTTTTCAATGAAATAGTCCAGGGTTAGTATATACTTGGTGAAGTATACTAAGGAGTTATCATACTTAAGTCCCAGGGGGGGGCAGTCAAACATAATGGTGTACACATGCGTGACCAAAAATTTTCCAGACACCCCCTAAACAAGTCTTACCCTGCAAGCAAAATTACCCCCTAAACAAGTTTTTAGCACGCTTTCCTTGCAAATTTTGACCCCTAAACAAGTTCTTGCCAGAACATGACCCCTAAACAGAATTCCCGGGTCAGAATTCTACCGCTGTCAAAATTATCAGCTGAAATGTCAGCCCGTTGCAGTTCGTCGGGATTTTCCAGTCTCTAGCGCATATTGTGAACGCTACAAAACGACGGTCTTTGCTATCTCGGTTTGCTATGGCGATTATGACGCTAGAAACAAGTTACCCTAAACACGTTCGACCGGTATTTTAAGCCACCCTTTTTCTTGAAAATCAGCGTTTTTGATACCCTTAACGCGTGACGCGTCCAACACTGAAAAAACACCCCTTTTTACGCGTTTTTTTGGTCACGCTATTATGCTTGACTGACCTTAAGTATGATAACTCCTTGAGTATACTGAACCAAGTATGGTTGACCCCCGTGGCCTAGCGGGAAGTTGTTTGCCTCTGAACCCAGAGGTCCGGGGTTCAAGCCTCAGGGATGTGGGGGCCTTTCCCCCCTCGCTTTTTGGCCGTGAGAAAAAAATCTTTGGAAAATGTGCCTCTGTGTTAGGGTTATTTCATTGTGAATTATGAGCCATATGTGACAAAATTTGATGCAAATCAGGTGTTAAAACTAGAAGAAAAAGCAACCTTCAAAATGTTCAAGTGCGTACATGTACATACCCCTTAGAAAAAAAAGGGAATTAATGTGGCCTCTTATTTCAGAGTCTCAATGGCATGTTGTCTCACACCTTACAATTATTTTGTTTGCAGAACCTTAAAAGTGTCTCCAAAGGGTTCTTAAAATATGAAGAACTGCATTTTGAGAAATCATTTTCCCTATTTGAAGGTTTATTGTAAATCTCTACTGAACCCTAACAAATTGAGAACTTTAGGGCAAACCACTAAAGGGCTCTCTAAAAAGAACAGACAAAAGGTATGAATGTCTAAACAACAATTTAGTTCCTCTTAAAATATTCTGAAAGGTGTGTAGGCACGCAGAACAATTTGGTTCTAAGAACCATGAAAGGGTCTAGATAGAAAACAAAAATGACTGTTTATAATTATGATCACCATCAGTACTGATCACCACTACATTTTTGTAAGGTCAACAAAAGGGTCTTTTTGTTAAATTGTTTGCCAATTTTGTAAAGATTATTGTGTTCATCATTATAATGGGATTTATTTGGTATAGTTGTCATTGATATTATTTAAAAAATAAACTCGATATTATAAATTCATAAATAGAAATTGTGTGTGTGTTGATTAATTGTGTAGTAAAAAGTAAACCCTATGCTAATGCTAACACTAACAGAGCTCTGTGACCACGTCACTGGGTGGTTTACAGACATATCTTGCACTGCTGACAGTGGTGTATATGGCAAGCTTAATGTATAGAAATTGGATAAACACGGTTTATCGAAAAACAGTGTTTATCAATAAACTTGTCAATGAACACTGTTTTTCGCTTGAAAACAGGGTGTGTTTTTTCAATTTGATAAACTGAGTTTATCGATAACTATAAACTAAAGGTCCGTATGCACAAAAGAGTTAGACCGGGTCTAAAGATAGACCTTGTCTAAGTGATTTTTGGTTTTTGTGAAATGCACACTTTCATTACATTCCTTTCTCAAATTTGCTAACAAATTGAAAAGATTTGGATGCAAAGTTCAACAATGGCACAAAATATCTAATGAAAATGCAGAAGAAAACAGCTTTTGACGCATGAATCAATTTCATTTAGACCAGGTTTAACTTTAGACCCACCTTTTGCGCATACGGACCATATGTGTGTTTATCGACCGATAAACTGAGTTTATCAATAAACACTGTTTTTCGCTTGAAAACTGTTTTTTTTCAATTTGATAAACTGAGTTTATCGATAAACTATAAACTATGTGTTTATAGACCGATAAATTGAGTTTATCAATAAACAGTGTTTTTCAATTTGCTAAACTGAGTTTTTTGAGCGTAAAACACTGTTTTTCGATTGAAAAACAGTTTATCGATAAACAAGATTTTTTTGAACGTAAAAACAGTGTTTTTCAAGCGAAAAAAACTGTTTTTCAATTTGATAAATTATGTTTTTCGCTCGAAAAAACCCCAGTTTATTTATTGGTTGAAAATCATTGTTCGACTGATTGACAGTGTTTATCAGCGATAAACCGTGTTTATCAAATTATTATACATTAAGCGTGCCAATGGCAATTTTAATGTATAATAATTCGATAAAAATGGTTTATCACCAAATAACTTTGTTTATCACCGATAAACACTGTCTATCAACCGATAAACTGAGTTTATCGAGATAAACTATGTTTTTCAAGCGAAAAACAGTGTTTATTTATAAACATTGTTTTTCGCTCAAAAAATAGTTTATCAATTTGATAAACTATGTTTTTCGCGCGAATAACAGTGTTTATGGATCAACTTTGTTTTTCAATCGAAAAATAGTGTTTTTCAGTTTAATAAACTGAGTTTATCGAGCGAAAAACACTGTATCTATAAATTCTGTTAATATAAATATAAACTCTGTTTTTCGAGCAAAAAACAGTGTTTTTCAATTTAATAAACAGTGTTTATCGATGAAGTATGTTTTTCGCTTGAAAAACATATTTTATCTCGATCAACTCAGTTTATCGGTAAAAAAACATTGTTTTCTGACCGATAAACAGCTTGCCATATATAACTAAATCAGTTTCGTAATTTTATTTCAAAAAGCTTGAAGCTTGAATTAACCAGTCTGACACCTCCCTGAATTGATAAATAACACAAATGAGCCTCACATTTTCACAATATTATTAACTCACAAGATGGTTGGTATGTACATGTACGTATGTGCATGTCTGAAACAACTATGTGATATGATTACCATGACAGTCATGACCAATGAAATCCATAACAGGTAATTTTCCACAAACTTCTTCTCTATTTGACTTCAGTGGCGTGCGCAGGATATTGTGAGTTGGGGGCCACCTGGCCTTAAATAAAATGCCCCCGACTATTTGATTAAAGAACTGCTCGCGTAGCGCGCAAACATTTTCGAATTTACACCTTTTTTTTGCACGATTGAGCTACATTTTGGCTTTAAATAAGCTTGTACCAAAGAATATTGCATTTTGGGAAGACATATGCGCGCGTAGCGCGCGAACATTTGTCATCTGTGTTTTTGACTCATAATTCCATGATGCCACTGACCAACACTCCTTCTCAATTCCCCCGACTGGCCTAAGTTTCCCCCGACTGACTCAATAGTGGGGGGGGGGGGGGGGGGGGGGGGGGGGCGCACGCCACTTTGCGCACGCCACTGTTTGACTTCCTCGCGCGTGTACTGCAATTAGTTAGGACAATACGCAGTTCAACAATGTCTCGTGATGGCCAAATAAGACTATAGCTTAACCGTAATCCATTCAAATACAATGCAAGTCAACAAACACAAACTGGTTGCCTCTACAACATGCCATATTGGTCTTTGCCAATGATCATATTTGTTGTTTTCAATGCAAACACATGACGCAAAATGTTGCTGAACTCGTCCGTAATTTTCGCCATTTTCACATACAAACATAAAACCAAGACATTTCCTCCATTTATTATCCATGCTTACATTTATAACTTAAAAAACTCCATTCATTACGTAACTCAAGGAAGGAGAGGTACCAAGTTTTTGACAACCCTAACTGATACCATTTCTGTACACCAGTTAAATAAGCGAGAACAATACTACGCTCAATACAACAATTACTCAACTAAACTATACATTCGTATTCAACAGCCACAAGATTATCCCACATTTGTCCTGTTTATGCACGTGCAACCTCCCATTACTGCCCTCCTTTCACCAATGACCCCCTCTCGATAATATCCAACTAAAACAATAAGTTAGCTGCCTGCTAATTCAATTTGTCACCACATCAATACATTCTACAACACATTGCTAACATAGTGACAGTCATCGAATCTGGTTCCCCTGGGATCCCAAAGTACCAACCAAAACCATGCAACCCAATAACCGCAAAACCCGCAAACCGCAAAACCCACAAACCGCGAAACCCGCAAACCGCGAAACCCCGAGAACCGCTCTAGTTTGGCTATAACTTTAGAACCAAATGCCCGATGCTAACGAGGTTTTGCACGATTATTGTAGGGTATATTGTCAACATTCCCAAAAAGTTACAAGTATCAATTACGTCATTTAGGGATTGGTTAGTCAATACTTAGGCAACATATACGTCAAAACATGTTATTTTTACAATTTATTTTCATGGATGTGGAACAAAATGTTGAAGAACAATTAGAGTTCGTATATGTATTAATTGATTTCTAATCAACATTTGATAGACGGCATATTAAGTCAGACAAAAGTGTATTAGGGACTGGCCATTAATTACTAAGGCTGTCTCTGTATATTAAATGTGTGCGACGATAGGTCTATAATAGGCCTTGCAATTGTTATAGTTCATGCAAACATTACTATCTTCAGAAGATAGCAATTAATGACACGATGCCATGTTATGTTCCTAGCATTAAAATATATAATCATGGAAAATAATCATAATAACATTTATTTACAAAATAAATAAAGCCACATAAACAGAATGGCTAATACAAACAAAGATAGAAGAACGAAAAGTCACTTTGTGTATTAGGGACTGGTTATTATTTACTAACGCTGTCTCTGTATGTTAATTGTGTGCGACTATAGGTGTATAATAGGCCTTGTCATTGTTATAGTTCATGCAAACATTACTATCTTCAGAAGATGACACGTTATGTTCTTATCATTTAAATATGAAATTATGGAAAATAAATAAAGTCACATATATCAAATAATGCGCCATGAAGACAAAACTCTAAGATAACGTGCCGATTATTTAAAAAATGGACTTTATGATCGTTTAGAAATAAGCTTAGAGGCACACACAAGAAGAAGAAAAATAGAAGATTGGGCAAGGATTCGAACCTGGGGCCGCGGCGTGGAAGTCTCATATGTTAACCACTACACCAACCGGGCGTGTGTGCATGTTGTAATTGAATTATACGCTATCAATACACGTGCATTGTTATTGCAGCGGTGAATCATTGCAACGGTACACCATTACAACTCATCAAATTTCTCATTATTATGAAATGCAAAACTTTTTTTCTCAATGGATTAGTGTTTAGTGGACAATGTGAAACTCATAGGCTATCTTTTAGAAGAAATGAATCGCATCTTCGGTATGTTTCAACGGTTCACCCCTGCTGAATTTAAACATATATGACTATAGATTTATATTATTTCACCAATGGTACACCGTTGAAAGGTAGGTATGCGGTGCTTAATCTTTGCTTAAAAAGGGTCTATATGAACGGTATTTGTCCTCTAATCCCTTATCCATTGAAAAATCAGTTCTGTATTTCGTAGCAATGACACATTTGATGATTTCTTATGGTGAACCGATGATATTGATTCACCATTGCGATGACGATACACGAGCATTGATAGCGTATAATTCAGTTACAATATGCACACACGCCCAGTTGGTGTAGTGGTTAACATATGAGACTTGCACCCCACTGTCCCGGGTTCGAATCCTTGTCTAAGCTTCTATTCGATAATGATTTATTTGTTGCTTCTTTTTTCTAACAATCATGATTTGCATTATTTGTTTTAATCAGCACTATCATTGTGTCTTCTATTTCTTGAATAATCATAATGTCCTAGATTTTGGTACCGAAAGAGTGCAGATGTACTCATTCTTATAAATGGGCGTAATGGCTTGACAACTTTGATTTATTGTCAAAACAAAACAGGCATATTTCATGTTGGGTCTATATTTTTAAGTTATATAGCCACTGGTATTAAGATATATAGATATAGATACTGGTCTTGAGATATATATAAACGACAGGAAGATGTTTTCTCAACGTTTAGCTGATGATATATGAGGTCGAGCATCCATCTGAATTTAAATAACTGGTCATATCTATAGTTTCACTGCCATTTTAAGTGAAAAATATACCTCCGTATTTAAAAGTGACCGGTCCCTAAAAGTACGTTGACGCATATTGTTTGAACACGTGACCAGTGTTATAACCTATCTGTCGTCCAAATCTGGTGAAGAAATCTTTGTTTAATCTCATGTTATAGCCAAAAGACTTAACACAGATGATTTTTTTAGCAAATGACTCAGACAATCAAGGAAAAAAAGGTTGGCACACTTTGTCTTAATTACGGAAAAAACCCGCCCCTCTCCCCGGAGGCAATGTTGATCCGAGTCATATTATCAGAAGCCATGGTAGGTCCCCCAACATTGATTGATGGGGGATGGGGAAGGATATAAGAAAGGGGGAGACTTTTGCTTTCTATTAAACAGTGCTATGTCCCAAGTCTGATCTCAATTGCGAGCACAGGGATATTTGTAATAAGTTGCGTCAAGTGTGCCAACTATTATTTTCCTTGATTGTCTGAGCGAAATCCTAAATTCACCATGTGGGATTGGTTTTTTGGCTATAACTTTAGAACCAAATGCCCGATGCTAACGAGGTTTTGCACGATTATTGTAGGGTATATTGTCAACATTCCCAAAAAGTTACAAGTATCAATTACGTCATTTAGGGATTGGTTAGTCAATACTTAGGCAACATATACGTCAAAACATGTTATTTTTACAATTTATTTTCATGGATGTGGAACAAAATGTTGAAGAACAATTAGAGTTCGTATATGTATTAATTGATTTCTAATCAACATTTGATAGACGGCATATTAAGTCAGACAAAAGTGTATTAGGGACTGGCCATTAATTACTAAGGCTGTCTCTGTATATTAAATGTGTGCGACGATAGGTCTATAATAGGCCTTGCAATTGTTATAGTTCATGCAAACATTACTATCTTCAGAAGATAGCAATTAATGACACGATGCCATGTTATGTTCCTAGCATTAAAATATATAATCATGGAAAATAATCATAATAACATTTATTTACAAAATAAATAAAGCCACATAAACAGAATGGCTAATACAAACAAAGATAGAAGAACGAAAAGTCACTTTGTGTATTAGGGACTGGTTATTATTTACTAACGCTGTCTCTGTATGTTAATTGTGTGCGACTATAGGTGTATAATAGGCCTTGTCATTGTTATAGTTCATGCAAACATTACTATCTTCAGAAGATGACACGTTATGTTCTTATCATTTAAATATGAAATTATGGAAAATAAATAAAGTCACATATATCAAATAATGCGCCATGAAGACAAAACTCTAAGATAACGTGCCGATTATTTAAAAAATGGACTTTATGATCGTTTAGAAATAAGCTTAGAGGCACACACAAGAAGAAGAAAAATAGAAGATTGGGCAAGGATTCGAACCTGGGGCCGCGGCGTGGAAGTCTCATATGTTAACCACTACACCAACCGGGCGTGTGTGCATGTTGTAATTGAATTATACGCTATCAATACACGTGCATTGTTATTGCAGCGGTGAATCATTGCAACGGTACACCATTACAACTCATCAAATTTCTCATTATTATGAAATGCAAAACTTTTTTTCTCAATGGATTAGTGTTTAGTGGACAATGTGAAACTCATAGGCTATCTTTTAGAAGAAATGAATCGCATCTTCGGTATGTTTCAACGGTTCACCCCTGCTGAATTTAAACATATATGACTATAGATTTATATTATTTCACCAATGGTACACCGTTGAAAGGTAGGTATGCGGTGCTTAATCTTTGCTTAAAAAGGGTCTATATGAACGGTATTTGTCCTCTAATCCCTTATCCATTGAAAAATCAGTTCTGTATTTCGTAGCAATGACACATTTGATGATTTCTTATGGTGAACCGATGATATTGATTCACCATTGCGATGACGATACACGAGCATTGATAGCGTATAATTCAGTTACAATATGCACACACGCCCAGTTGGTGTAGTGGTTAACATATGAGACTTGCACCCCACTGTCCCGGGTTCGAATCCTTGTCTAAGCTTCTATTCGATAATGATTTATTTGTTGCTTCTTTTTTCTAACAATCATGATTTGCATTATTTGTTTTAATCAGCACTATCATTGTGTCTTCTATTTCTTGAATAATCATAATGTCCTAGCTTTTGGTACCGAAAGAGTGCAGATGTACTCATTCTTATAAATGGGCGTAATGGCTTGACAACTTTGATTTATTGTCAAAACAAAACAGGCATATTTCATGTTGGGTCTATATTTTTAAGTTATATAGCCACTGGTATTAAGATATATAGATATAGATACTGGTCTTGAGATATATATAAACGACAGGAAGATGTTTTCTCAACGTTTAGCTGATGATATATGAGGTCGAGCATCCATCTGAATTTAAATAACTGGTCATATCTATAGTTTCACTGCCATTTTAAGTGAAAAATATACCTCCGTATTTAAAAGTGACCGGTCCCTAAAAGTACGTTGACGCATATTGTTTGAACACGTGACCAGTGTTATAACCTATCTGTCGTCCAAATCTGGTGAAGAAATCTTTGTTTAATCTCATGTTATAGCCAAAAGACTTAACACAGATGATTTTTTTAGCAAATGACTCAGACAATCAAGGAAAAAAAGGTTGGCACACTTTGTCTTAATTACGGAAAAAACCCGCCCCTCTCCCCGGAGGCAATGTTGATCCGAGTCATATTATCAGAAGCCATGGTAGGTCCCCCAACATTGATTGATGGGGGATGGGGAAGGATATAAGAAAGGGGGAGACTTTTGCTTTCTATTAAACAGTGCTATGTCCCAAGTCTGATCTCAATTGCGAGCACAGGGATATTTGTAATAAGTTGCGTCAAGTGTGCCAACTATTATTTTCCTTGATTGTCTGAGCGAAATCCTAAATTCACCATGTGGGATTGGTTTTTTGGCTATAACTTTAGAACCAAATGCCCGATGCTAACGAGGTTTTGCACGATTATTGTAGGGTATATTGTCAACATTCCCAAAAAGTTACAAGTATCAATTACGTCATTTAGGGATTGGTTAGTCAATACTTAGGCAACATATACGTCAAAACATGTTATTTTTACAATTTATTTTCATGGATGTGGAACAAAATGTTGAAGAACAATTAGAGTTCGTATATGTATTAATTGATTTCTAATCAACATTTGATAGACGGCATATTAAGTCAGACAAAAGTGTATTAGGGACTGGCCATTAATTACTAAGGCTGTCTCTGTATATTAAATGTGTGCGACGATAGGTCTATAATAGGCCTTGCAATTGTTATAGTTCATGCAAACATTACTATCTTCAGAAGATAGCAATTAATGACACGATGCCATGTTATGTTCCTAGCATTAAAATATATAATCATGGAAAATAATCATAATAACATTTATTTACAAAATAAATAAAGCCACATAAACAGAATGGCTAATACAAACAAAGATAGAAGAACGAAAAGTCACTTTGTGTATTAGGGACTGGTTATTATTTACTAACGCTGTCTCTGTATGTTAATTGTGTGCGACTATAGGTGTATAATAGGCCTTGTCATTGTTATAGTTCATGCAAACATTACTATCTTCAGAAGATGACACGTTATGTTCTTATCATTTAAATATGAAATTATGGAAAATAAATAAAGTCACATATATCAAATAATGCGCCATGAAGACAAAACTCTAAGATAACGTGCCGATTATTTAAAAAATGGACTTTATGATCGTTTAGAAATAAGCTTAGAGGCACACACAAGAAGAAGAAAAATAGAAGATTGGGCAAGGATTCGAACCTGGGGCCGCGGCGTGGAAGTCTCATATGTTAACCACTACACCAACCGGGCGTGTGTGCATGTTGTAATTGAATTATACGCTATCAATACACGTGCATTGTTATTGCAGCGGTGAATCATTGCAACGGTACACCATTACAACTCATCAAATTTCTCATTATTATGAAATGCAAAACTTTTTTTCTCAATGGATTAGTGTTTAGTGGACAATGTGAAACTCATAGGCTATCTTTTAGAAGAAATGAATCGCATCTTCGGTATGTTTCAACGGTTCACCCCTGCTGAATTTAAACATATATGACTATAGATTTATATTATTTCACCAATGGTACACCGTTGAAAGGTAGGTATGCGGTGCTTAATCTTTGCTTAAAAAGGGTCTATATGAACGGTATTTGTCCTCTAATCCCTTATCCATTGAAAAATCAGTTCTGTATTTCGTAGCAATGACACATTTGATGATTTCTTATGGTGAACCGATGATATTGATTCACCATTGCGATGACGATACACGAGCATTGATAGCGTATAATTCAGTTACAATATGCACACACGCCCAGTTGGTGTAGTGGTTAACATATGAGACTTGCACCCCACTGTCCCGGGTTCGAATCCTTGTCTAAGCTTCTATTCGATAATGATTTATTTGTTGCTTCTTTTTTCTAACAATCATGATTTGCATTATTTGTTTTAATCAGCACTATCATTGTGTCTTCTATTTCTTGAATAATCATAATGTCCTAGCTTTTGGTACCGAAAGAGTGCAGATGTACTCATTCTTATAAATGGGCGTAATGGCTTGACAACTTTGATTTATTGTCAAAACAAAACAGGCATATTTCATGTTGGGTCTATATTTTTAAGTTATATAGCCACTGGTATTAAGATATATAGATATAGATACTGGTCTTGAGATATATATAAACGACAGGAAGATGTTTTCTCAACGTTTAGCTGATGATATATGAGGTCGAGCATCCATCTGAATTTAAATAACTGGTCATATCTATAGTTTCACTGCCATTTTAAGTGAAAAATATACCTCCGTATTTAAAAGTGACCGGTCCCTAAAAGTACGTTGACGCATATTGTTTGAACACGTGACCAGTGTTATAACCTATCTGTCGTCCAAATCTGGTGAAGAAATCTTTGTTTAATCTCATGTTATAGCCAAAAGACTTAACACAGATGATTTTTTTAGCAAATGACTCAGACAATCAAGGAAAAAAAGGTTGGCACACTTTGTCTTAATTACGGAAAAAACCCGCCCCTCTCCCCGGAGGCAATGTTGATCCGAGTCATATTATCAGAAGCCATGGTAGGTCCCCCAACATTGATTGATGGGGGATGGGGAAGGATATAAGAAAGGGGGAGACTTTTGCTTTCTATTAAACAGTGCTATGTCCCAAGTCTGATCTCAATTGCGAGCACAGGGATATTTGTAATAAGTTGCGTCAAGTGTGCCAACTATTATTTTCCTTGATTGTCTGAGCGAAATCCTAAATTCACCATGTGGGATTGGTTTTTTGGCTATAACTTTAGAACCAAATGCCCGATGCTAACGAGGTTTTGCACGATTATTGTAGGGTATATTGTCAACATTCCCAAAAAGTTACAAGTATCAATTACGTCATTTAGGGATTGGTTAGTCAATACTTAGGCAACATATACGTCAAAACATGTTATTTTTACAATTTATTTTCATGGATGTGGAACAAAATGTTGAAGAACAATTAGAGTTCGTATATGTATTAATTGATTTCTAATCAACATTTGATAGACGGCATATTAAGTCAGACAAAAGTGTATTAGGGACTGGCCATTAATTACTAAGGCTGTCTCTGTATATTAAATGTGTGCGACGATAGGTCTATAATAGGCCTTGCAATTGTTATAGTTCATGCAAACATTACTATCTTCAGAAGATAGCAATTAATGACACGATGCCATGTTATGTTCCTAGCATTAAAATATATAATCATGGAAAATAATCATAATAACATTTATTTACAAAATAAATAAAGCCACATAAACAGAATGGCTAATACAAACAAAGATAGAAGAACGAAAAGTCACTTTGTGTATTAGGGACTGGTTATTATTTACTAACGCTGTCTCTGTATGTTAATTGTGTGCGACTATAGGTGTATAATAGGCCTTGTCATTGTTATAGTTCATGCAAACATTACTATCTTCAGAAGATGACACGTTATGTTCTTATCATTTAAATATGAAATTATGGAAAATAAATAAAGTCACATATATCAAATAATGCGCCATGAAGACAAAACTCTAAGATAACGTGCCGATTATTTAAAAAATGGACTTTATGATCGTTTAGAAATAAGCTTAGAGGCACACACAAGAAGAAGAAAAATAGAAGATTGGGCAAGGATTCGAACCTGGGGCCGCGGCGTGGAAGTCTCATATGTTAACCACTACACCAACCGGGCGTGTGTGCATGTTGTAATTGAATTATACGCTATCAATACACGTGCATTGTTATTGCAGCGGTGAATCATTGCAACGGTACACCATTACAACTCATCAAATTTCTCATTATTATGAAATGCAAAACTTTTTTTCTCAATGGATTAGTGTTTAGTGGACAATGTGAAACTCATAGGCTATCTTTTAGAAGAAATGAATCGCATCTTCGGTATGTTTCAACGGTTCACCCCTGCTGAATTTAAACATATATGACTATAGATTTATATTATTTCACCAATGGTACACCGTTGAAAGGTAGGTATGCGGTGCTTAATCTTTGCTTAAAAAGGGTCTATATGAACGGTATTTGTCCTCTAATCCCTTATCCATTGAAAAATCAGTTCTGTATTTCGTAGCAATGACACATTTGATGATTTCTTATGGTGAACCGATGATATTGATTCACCATTGCGATGACGATACACGAGCATTGATAGCGTATAATTCAGTTACAATATGCACACACGCCCAGTTGGTGTAGTGGTTAACATATGAGACTTGCACCCCACTGTCCCGGGTTCGAATCCTTGTCTAAGCTTCTATTCGATAATGATTTATTTGTTGCTTCTTTTTTCTAACAATCATGATTTGCATTATTTGTTTTAATCAGCACTATCATTGTGTCTTCTATTTCTTGAATAATCATAATGTCCTAGATTTTGGTACCGAAAGAGTGCAGATGTACTCATTCTTATAAATGGGCGTAATGGCTTGACAACTTTGATTTATTGTCAAAACAAAACAGGCATATTTCATGTTGGGTCTATATTTTTAAGTTATATAGCCACTGGTATTAAGATATATAGATATAGATACTGGTCTTGAGATATATATAAACGACAGGAAGATGTTTTCTCAACGTTTAGCTGATGATATATGAGGTCGAGCATCCATCTGAATTTAAATAACTGGTCATATCTATAGTTTCACTGCCATTTTAAGTGAAAAATATACCTCCGTATTTAAAAGTGACCGGTCCCTAAAAGTACGTTGACGCATATTGTTTGAACACGTGACCAGTGTTATAACCTATCTGTCGTCCAAATCTGGTGAAGAAATCTTTGTTTAATCTCATGTTATAGCCAAAAGACTTAACACAGATGATTTTTTTAGCAAATGACTCAGACAATCAAGGAAAAAAAGGTTGGCACACTTTGTCTTAATTACGGAAAAAACCCGCCCCTCTCCCCGGAGGCAATGTTGATCCGAGTCATATTATCAGAAGCCATGGTAGGTCCCCCAACATTGATTGATGGGGGATGGGGAAGGATATAAGAAAGGGGGAGACTTTTGCTTTCTATTAAACAGTGCTATGTCCCAAGTCTGATCTCAATTGCGAGCACAGGGATATTTGTAATAAGTTGCGTCAAGTGTGCCAACTATTATTTTCCTTGATTGTCTGAGCGAAATCCTAAATTCACCATGTGGGATTGGTTTTTTGGCTATAACTTTAGAACCAAATGCCCGATGCTAACGAGGTTTTGCACGATTATTGTAGGGTATATTGTCAACATTCCCAAAAAGTTACAAGTATCAATTACGTCATTTAGGGATTGGTTAGTCAATACTTAGGCAACATATACGTCAAAACATGTTATTTTTACAATTTATTTTCATGGATGTGGAACAAAATGTTGAAGAACAATTAGAGTTCGTATATGTATTAATTGATTTCTAATCAACATTTGATAGACGGCATATTAAGTCAGACAAAAGTGTATTAGGGACTGGCCATTAATTACTAAGGCTGTCTCTGTATATTAAATGTGTGCGACGATAGGTCTATAATAGGCCTTGCAATTGTTATAGTTCATGCAAACATTACTATCTTCAGAAGATAGCAATTAATGACACGATGCCATGTTATGTTCCTAGCATTAAAATATATAATCATGGAAAATAATCATAATAACATTTATTTACAAAATAAATAAAGCCACATAAACAGAATGGCTAATACAAACAAAGATAGAAGAACGAAAAGTCACTTTGTGTATTAGGGACTGGTTATTATTTACTAACGCTGTCTCTGTATGTTAATTGTGTGCGACTATAGGTGTATAATAGGCCTTGTCATTGTTATAGTTCATGCAAACATTACTATCTTCAGAAGATGACACGTTATGTTCTTATCATTTAAATATGAAATTATGGAAAATAAATAAAGTCACATATATCAAATAATGCGCCATGAAGACAAAACTCTAAGATAACGTGCCGATTATTTAAAAAATGGACTTTATGATCGTTTAGAAATAAGCTTAGAGGCACACACAAGAAGAAGAAAAATAGAAGATTGGGCAAGGATTCGAACCTGGGGCCGCGGCGTGGAAGTCTCATATGTTAACCACTACACCAACCGGGCGTGTGTGCATGTTGTAATTGAATTATACGCTATCAATACACGTGCATTGTTATTGCAGCGGTGAATCATTGCAACGGTACACCATTACAACTCATCAAATTTCTCATTATTATGAAATGCAAAACTTTTTTTCTCAATGGATTAGTGTTTAGTGGACAATGTGAAACTCATAGGCTATCTTTTAGAAGAAATGAATCGCATCTTCGGTATGTTTCAACGGTTCACCCCTGCTGAATTTAAACATATATGACTATAGATTTATATTATTTCACCAATGGTACACCGTTGAAAGGTAGGTATGCGGTGCTTAATCTTTGCTTAAAAAGGGTCTATATGAACGGTATTTGTCCTCTAATCCCTTATCCATTGAAAAATCAGTTCTGTATTTCGTAGCAATGACACATTTGATGATTTCTTATGGTGAACCGATGATATTGATTCACCATTGCGATGACGATACACGAGCATTGATAGCGTATAATTCAGTTACAATATGCACACACGCCCAGTTGGTGTAGTGGTTAACATATGAGACTTGCACCCCACTGTCCCGGGTTCGAATCCTTGTCTAAGCTTCTATTCGATAATGATTTATTTGTTGCTTCTTTTTTCTAACAATCATGATTTGCATTATTTGTTTTAATCAGCACTATCATTGTGTCTTCTATTTCTTGAATAATCATAATGTCCTAGATTTTGGTACCGAAAGAGTGCAGATGTACTCATTCTTATAAATGGGCGTAATGGCTTGACAACTTTGATTTATTGTCAAAACAAAACAGGCATATTTCATGTTGGGTCTATATTTTTAAGTTATATAGCCACTGGTATTAAGATATATAGATATAGATACTGGTCTTGAGATATATATAAACGACAGGAAGATGTTTTCTCAACGTTTAGCTGATGATATATGAGGTCGAGCATCCATCTGAATTTAAATAACTGGTCATATCTATAGTTTCACTGCCATTTTAAGTGAAAAATATACCTCCGTATTTAAAAGTGACCGGTCCCTAAAAGTACGTTGACGCATATTGTTTGAACACGTGACCAGTGTTATAACCTATCTGTCGTCCAAATCTGGTGAAGAAATCTTTGTTTAATCTCATGTTATAGCCAAAAGACTTAACACAGATGATTTTTTTAGCAAATGACTCAGACAATCAAGGAAAAAAAGGTTGGCACACTTTGTCTTAATTACGGAAAAAACCCGCCCCTCTCCCCGGAGGCAATGTTGATCCGAGTCATATTATCAGAAGCCATGGTAGGTCCCCCAACATTGATTGATGGGGGATGGGGAAGGATATAAGAAAGGGGGAGACTTTTGCTTTCTATTAAACAGTGCTATGTCCCAAGTCTGATCTCAATTGCGAGCACAGGGATATTTGTAATAAGTTGCGTCAAGTGTGCCAACTATTATTTTCCTTGATTGTAGCTAATCATCCAAGTCCGACTGGTTTCGATTTATATAATCATTGACATCCCATAGAAAAATAATTTGCTGATGTCCAGATTCTGGACTGTATTAGTATCGTCCGATACTGGAACACCCAATATCGCTCGATACTGGTAAAAATCAGTGTTCCAGTGTCGCGGCGATACTTCGACATATAAAATGTACCAGTATGGAACAAAATTATGTACCAGTATCGCCCGATACTGGAACATAAAAACGTTCCAGTATCGCTCGATACTGGAACACAAGTTGGTGTTCCAGTATCGATCGATACTGGCATGTTCCAGTATCTTTTATGTTCCAGTATCGAACGATACTGGTATACCAGTATTTGGGACCTTAAGTACACCATTTCCGTAATTTGCTCACATAGCCCTTACACTACCAAATCCAACAATATCCACAGTAGCACCGCGCAGAGGGACACCCTTCTCCCAGTCTCATTGCACTATAACGTAAATGTATATAATTAGGCTCCGGAAAGTTATTTTGGGATGGTACACATCATCTGTTATGTCATTATTTCTCCCCAATGTTCGCTTTAGTCCCACAAATCGCCTGTCGGGTTAGTGTTATTGAACAAGTTGTGTCCATGTTCCTATCTATAAATCCAACAGAACAGAAGCACTGTATCTCAGTACCACAAACCGCCTATCTGGTAAGGATTAATGTATCTCATATTTTGGGTACCGATTATTGATTTAGCTTTAGTGTATATTCTTCAAAATAAAATATGGCTACACAAACAAAGCAGGAATGCCCTTCATAATCATCAAAAAACCTATGAACGGGACAGACTGCAATAAAATCGCCACTTCAAACAAGAGACATTCACGATACTTAATGACAATATTATGATAGTAAGAGCCTATGGGATCATTTCAACTTTAAGATATGCCCTATACAACATGGTCGCCAATGACAAATCATACAACTAAACTGCTCAAAATAGTTAGAATATTTATTATCGCCAATTTATCAAATATTTCTTGATCTATTCATATCGTGTTTCATATAAACACGAAGCTGACGTATTCTTCTTTTCAATGATACCTCATTCGTGGCAGTCACCTGTTTTGGTGTTTAGCTACCTACCAGACAACATTACAATATTGGCCCAATATTGATGTTTCATTGGCCCAATATTGGCGCAATATTATTTACTCATTGGCCCAAGCTTGGCGCAATATTGGCACTCGCCAATATTGGGCCAATGTTGGGCGATCTTGGAGAAATGTTTGGTAAGAAGAATTCTATCTTTATATTGTTTTATTTCCCCCAAAGAGGAGTGAGCAGATCCCGGGCCAACCCCTGGCCAGGACCAACTTTGGCAAAGGGCAAGCCCAGGACAAGGGAGAGGACAAGGGACAGGACAAGGCACAAGAAAATCTAAATAAATTAGAAACACTGCGCAGCGCCACATCGGCCAGCTTTTCGCTCTGTTTTTGGCTTCAAATTGTGACTTTTTAATGTACCATTGGTATGTAATTTTTAACTCTGTGTAGGCCTATGTATTTGATGTCCAAGGAGATGACTGGAACGGTGAGGCTATATTTTGAACTATATATTTCATGTATTTTGCAAATGGTTGTGCTCACACAGTGTATACTACATGTAGTAAGCCTACCCATAGTACAAGTAACTACACAGACATCGATCAATAATTGTTACGGAACCCGGGACGGAACCATTGCCTGTGATCAGGCGCCTGACACTCTATTGTTCGAATCGCCGAAAGCATCGACGTACATGAATATACAATGAATAATCATATCAATGAATATACGTCATTTGTGAAGTCGAAAATGAAAAGTACCAGACCATAGTGGACACGAACGGCCGTAATCTTTGAATCTCCGCGGATTTCAATTTTATGTCGGAGTGTTTTACCTAATTTCATACTGACACGACCTGAGTGATAATCAAACGGTCCCCGAACGATGCCCAAGCGCTGTTAAAGTCAGAAATATCATCGTTCCCTACAGTCCGAGCGTTCCCACATCAAATTTCACCTAGAATATTCGTCACACGAACCTATGTCCGCCATCGTCTGAATATCGAAAAGGCCCTCTGGAGAGTCAAGGGGACAACATTTTTTTCTACGCATGCGTCCGATCGCTTTGGATTTGTCCACAAAAAAATTGGACAAATGCCTAATGAGTATGTGCTGCATGGCAAGTGACACAACTTCTTGTAATGCGCTAATCAACCGTAGATCTAACACCCGGGCTCCGGCCAGTTTGGGGGTGGAAAAGCCCAATCAGGAAAAGTTCACGGAAAAGATTCAGGCGTTGACGGTTCAATGGTATATCACAGATAGGCAAAGTGGGTATATCCAGTGACAGTTGTATATCCCTTGGTATATAATATTTAATTTTGACTAAGCAGCCGACAATGCATTGATTGATGATAACATCCAGAAGTGGTTTGATGTGATAATAACTTGCCGCCATGAGGATCGAGCCGTGTAGCGAGGGGCCACGCCGAACTATGATCGAGAGTGACTAATAACGCCGCCGCAATGCGGACCCGACTGGCGCGCGGCGGGCCGGCACCGTCCAACATGCGCGAATCCTGGCGTAGCCAGCTTTAAACAGGGCCATAGGTAGGGATGTTCATATCATTGACTATAGAGGGCGACATATTTGACCAAAATATGTAGAAAGCTCATGTTTACCTCTTTTAAATTCAGCGAGATAAAGAGATAATTTTATTTTCAAAATTTTATGAACATGCCTACCATAGGGAGGGGGAGGGGTGGACTTATCAGACAGTAAAAAGTCCGAGTTGTATACCGACGAAAGGCATGATGTACAGTCAATAAAACTATACGGTATAGTGCCCACATGTTGTGGCGAATATAAGGCCTACACTTACTTGCAACAGAGTGACGGTGGAATCCGGGGACCGACTATACGACCATAACAGAGCGACAGTAGAATCCGGTGTTTTGATTTTTTTTTAAATTGAGTGTATTGTTAATAGTCCCGGTTCTGAGCACTCATAAGCCCGCCCGGCCTGTGGGCCTAAATGAGACACCGTGCACTTTGCGCCGTGCATATGCTATAACCATCTAATGATTGGAAGCGTAGCAGTATCAAGTATTATGAGAAAATGTGTACATATCTCCTAAGATTCTGGAGATTCGGAGTCTACCATCGGACCGGGCTTTCAGTTGACCTACGCATAGGAGCATCGTCGAAGCGAGAATGTCCCCTGTAACCTTTTTCAAGATCTTTGGCACTGAAATTAAAATTTTGGTTCATTATAGAGGGAATCCACTTAAACTCATACGTGCCCGTAATCACCCTTCAAAGGTACAAGACTTGATCGCGTCTATCAATAGTTGTCTGATTGCCTTTCCACATATATTTCGCCCATGAATATTGCGTCTCCCAATTCGTTTATTAAAGCTAGCTACATTTGGTACAAGGACTAACTTTCTTGAAATAAAGTTGTACCAAAGATTTTCTAGAAATTCATCGGTTGTACAGGTTTAAAAAAAATGGTAATCATGGTAGATTTAACATTGGTATAAACGGTCTCCTTTCTCATTGTACGATTGGCTATGGCCTGTTTTGGAAATGTGTTTGCTTTGTGTATCCAAATAGCTTACAGTTGTATATTAGCCTAGCTATAACAAGCTATAAAAATGACATCTCTGAATGTATTTTAAACAAAGTGTGCAAAGGAGAAATGGTTGGGCACACTGGTATGCTATCGTTATCAAAGTGAACTCAACTTCAATCACTTATTTATCGAGCAATAGTATATTGTTTTACGCATTTTAATTTGTTTAGATTATAAAGTTAAATAAATCCAGAGATATGATAGATAGAAAAATAGATTAAAAAAGAATAGAAAAAAACTATAAAAGCATTGGCGGCCTTTATAAATTATAAAAATTGACATAAAAATGATGTTACATACATCCACAATCAAGTTTTTTTTATTTTTAAAAAAACAAAAAAATAGAAAACAACAACGAATACACGGAGATTCGAACCCGTGATTGCCGCTTGCAAACGATATGGCCATTGGCCAACGTGTGCACGCCACAGAGATCGACGAGTGTAATTGTGTCAGTTTTATTATTTAACCATTGATTCTTTTATTTATAACGAACGGATTTTTATCGTGCCATTTTGGACATTTTAAACCATATTTATATGTTACTCTCGCACAAAATGTGTTTGTAATGTGATTATACTCCTTATTTTGGAAAGAATGGTAAAGGCGTTGACATTTCGAACACAATAAATGGCATCTTGTATACTGTTTATACGGTCGCTCGACTGAACGTTGTGTGACCTGTTGCATTGCATTATTCATGTTACGATCTGTTTATGTATGCTTTTGTTATACTTCTCAATCGCTCATCGCCAACTCTGTACAAGAAACTTCATGCGCTGTCCCAACGCTGTCGTTAGAGAACAAAAGAAAGTCCACTTGACTCTCCAGAGGGCGTTATCTGCGACCTTTGACTGGGTTCAGACTGGGTTCGCGGGGTTAATCATATTAATGAGCAAATATGCAAATGAGCTAAGTGTCCCCTCCTATTATATATACTCCTTGCTGTGATTTCAATAGACCTTTTATTATGCATGATGTGCAATCAACTGATACGATGTCAACAGACTTTCTACTACTCAATAGGAGTGCCTGTGATAAAAAAAAAAACTATAAATGAGAAAAAAGGAGTGCCTGTGCACCAGGTTCAACGTGCAATATTTCAGCTGTTTTGATGAAGAACTTAGAATCGCTGAACATTTTATCAAATTGTTGTCATGGACATGAACTTCACACTCATCCCTCTTGTCATCATAATAATAGAGCTGGCCGATTTCGTTCGAGATGGCGCAAACGTGGTGGGAAAAATAAAAGAATTCGCACAATTGCTGACTCGTCTCGTTCCATGAGACCAAATAATAACAGTGTTAGCCTTTCAAATCTCGTTCATATTCGATCCAAACCGAAGAGATATCTTGATATCAACATCTGGAATGCTCGATCAATGTGCAATAAAACTACAACTGTTCACGACTTTATTCTTGATTCTGATTTAGACATACTTGTCATCACCGAGTCTTGGCTTGGTGAGGAGGATCCTGTTGTAATCGGTGAAAGCACACCATCAGGCTACTCCCTTTTCAATTTTTCCAGAATCACTGATAAGTATGGTGGACTTGCAATACTATTCAAGTCTAATTTAAAACTGAGTATTTTTCCAATATCTACTGAACCCGATTTGAACATGTACTCTACTTTTGAATATGCGTGTGTGACTGATGTTACGAAATCATTTAACCTCATTGCAATCTACCGACCTCCGCCTAGCACAGAAAATGCCTTCACTACTACCAAGTTTTTGGAAGAATTTGACATCTTTTTACGTGAAATCACAGAATTACCCGGTAAACCTCTCATTGTTGGTGACATAAATATTCATGTTGATGAGTCGTCCAAACCTGAAGTTTCACGTTATCTGGCATTGTTGTCGCAGTATGATTTGATTCAATTTGTTCATGGCCCTACGCACAAGAAAGGTCATACACTTGATCATGTGATTTGTCATCCTGATGATGACTTGCTGACTGCCTGTAAAGTTTCACCCAATAGATACGGCTCTGATCACCATATGATTGAATGTCAGATAAACAAATTGAAGCCTGTTCAAGTAAGGAAGATCGTGAAGGTGAGAAATGATAAAGACCTTGATCTTGAAGCTTTCAAGGGTGAGCTCTCAAATGGACTCCAAGAAGTTTCCCTTCTAAGTGACCTTGACAAGCAGTCAGAATGTTATAATACCGAGGTTCGCCGTATTCTTGATAAGCATTGCCCTGAACTATCTCGTTCTATAAAAGTCATCAAGAGTCCAGCATGGTTCAACGACGAAGTTAGAGAAGCACGCAGGGAACGTCGAAAACGAGAACGCAAATGGCGCAAGACTTTATCAGACAGTGACCGCGATAGCTACACTGAGCAGAACAAAATTGTTCTTGATTTAATTGTCGCGTCAAAAACCAAGTACTTTAAAGATGAGTTAAATGGTGCAGATGCTAAAACAATTTATCGCACTTTAAATTCATTGCTAAATAATTCTTGTAGAGCACTTCCTTCGTCATCATCAAATGAGACTCTTAGTGATAATTTCGCAGATTATTTTAGTGAGAAGATCAATAATATCAGAGTGGAACTTGATGAATCTGATGTTAACGCTAGTTCTTGTGATTCTCAG
Source organism: Ophiura sarsii (assembly GCA_035610835.1). Classification (NCBI taxonomy): domain Eukaryota; kingdom Metazoa; phylum Echinodermata; class Ophiuroidea; order Amphilepidida; family Ophiuridae; genus Ophiura; species Ophiura sarsii. Next base: position 2,739,845 of record CM069449.1, on the reverse strand, counting down.
GAAGAGTGTAACAATATGTATACCAATAACTTAAGTCGTGTTCATTGTGATAAATCAAAAGACAAGTGCAATACTGATAAATTGACCTTTTTATACACTTTACACATGTTGATGAATTCGAGGTTAGAAAGATAGTGTCCAAAATTCCAAACAAAACTAGTTTCTTGGATCCAATGCCCACCTGGTTGTTAAAAGCGTGTGTTGATATTATGGTTCCATTTGTTATGTCTGTTATTAACAATTCTTTTCGAGTTGGTCTGTTCCCATCTGTTCTCCGTGAAGCAGTGATCACTCCTCTGATTAAAAAGCAGACCCTTGACCCAGACGTACTTAAAAATTACCGCCCAGTTTCGAACCTCCCCACCCGTGGCAAGATCCTTGAATACCCCGCTGTTTCCAGACTCAATGAACACCTAAAATCCCAAAATCTTACTGATGAATTCCAATCCGCTTACAAAGCTGCTCACAGTACTGAAACTGCTCTTCTTCGTGTAAAAAATGACATTATAAATGAACTTGGTAGAGGTAAGATTGTCATGCTTGTTTTATTAGGTATGTCAGCAGCCTTCGATACTATTGATCACAGCGTTCTTGCTAATAGGCTCAATAGTGAATACGGTATCGACGGCTGTGTTTTAAGCTGGTTCAATTCTTATATTACTAATCGTACTAGTAGAGTTTGTGTTTTAGATAGTTATTCATCTGTTCATCCACTGAAATACGGTGTTCCTCAAGGATCAGTTGCTGGTCCACCGATTTTTACCCTGTATTCCAAACCTGTAACTGCCATCCTGCGCCGCTTTAATGTTCCTTACCACGTGTATGCTGACGACACCCAAATGTACGTTAGTTTTGATCCAAAAGTGCCTGGTGATTTCGACGATGCGCAGAGCAGACTAACGATGTGCATTGCCGAGGTGGGAAAATGGATGTTGGCAAACAAGCTCAAGCTGAATGACACTGAAACCGAGTTAATCCTCATTTCCTCGCCTCGACAGGTAGATTTGTTGTCTGAGGTTAACTTGAAGATCGGTGAATCTGTGATTGACCCTTCCCCCTCCATCAGAAATTTAGGAGTTACTTTTGACACTTTTCTCAAAATGGATCTGCAGGTCAGTTCCATATGTCGTACGGTTAATTTTCACCTGCGGAACATTCGTCGTATCCGTCGTTTTATTGATCACGATACTTGTGCACATGCGGTGAGATCTTTAGTCCTCTCCCGGCTGGACTACGGCAACTCTCTTTTAGGTGGCATTTCTAAGTTTAATGTTCAGCGCCTGCAACAACTTCAAAATCTTTTGTAAAAATAGACGCACAAGTGCTGAACCACTCTTGCGGAAGCTTCATTGGTTGCCTGTCCAGCAGAGAATTGACTTCAAGATCTTGCTGCATGTGTACAATGGTGTAAATAATCTAGGGCCTACCTATTTATCTCAGATTTTGATGCCGTATGTCTGTCCAAGAGCTGGTTTGAGATCTTCCAACGACACTTTCCGCCTTGTTGTACCTTTCAACAAACATACTAAGACTGAAACCGCTTTCTCATATATCGGTCCAAGGCTGTGGAATGATCTCCCACTCTCCATACGCACCGTATGCAGTGTCAAATCTTTTAAAAATATGCTTAAAACTCATCTATTTCCGCAGGTGTAATTTGTTGGTCAATTTCGGATGCAATGCACCCTTTAAAAAAAAAATGTGTGTGTTTTTAATCCATGCTTTTAATGTTTAAATTGTATCTGTATATTAATTATTACATTGTATATTTAATTATCTTTTAACCTATTTTTAATGTATTTTGATTGGTATTTATTATTATGCTTATCTTTTATATTATATAATTCCTCTACAGCGCATTGATCGTGTTTTTGGAAATGCGCTTAATAAATCACGTTTTCATTCATTCATTTACAAGATCCTAGCCAAAAGGCCCGGAAGCGATAACTATTGACAGCGGCCGCAATTTTGAGACCACGTCAGAATTTCTATATGAAATCAATGGTGTCATTTTCCGCCCCTGGTATATTGTGCCCATTATTGGATTAATACTGGTTGCCAATATGATGCCAATTGAAGAGCGCCATTGTAAAACCAATATTGATCCAATATTAGTTGGCAACATGATGCCAATTGAAGCGCGCCCATGTAGAACCAATATTGGTTGCCAACATGATGCCAATTGAAGAGCGCCAATGTAAAACCAATATTGGTGACTAATAGAGTGCCAAATGGCAATATTGCCAATGGAAACCCAATATTCGCCAAATATTGGTCAACAAGATAATGCCAATTTCAATATTGCCAATGTTGGGCCAATACATGTATGTTGTCTGGGCTGCCTGTGAATGTGGGAAGGTCTCATTCAAAATGTGCCAAATTCACTAATATTTCGTGCTCAAAAGAACAACTCTGTCATTCTGTTCAATGATGTGTTACATCGAGAGCTACAGTGTAAACACTTTGTTTTAAATCTTTTTAACAATTGCTGTTGTTCAAGCATCCTGCTCAAACGAATGTTTAAATACGAACGACTTGTTTGTTTAAGCAGGGTACATTAACTTAACAACCCCGTTGTTTAAAACCGTTAAACAACAATTTTGCTGTTGTAGAGAAATGCTCTATTGACTTTTGTGGACAAAATAGCGATGATTTTGGCACATTATTCAGATTGAGACCTCCCCATATTCTCAAGCACGTTGCTGAGCCCTGAGACATGTTCATATTGTGTTGCATATCAATTTAAAGCTGATTTGTTCATCTTTCCAGTATCTGCACCCATTTTATACAATACAATAAGCGTATTATTGCCACACGTGACCACCTACACCCAACGCGCGACTCAGATCAATCAATTAGTCTAGCGTACTCTGAGGTTTACCGTAAAACAACACGCGTATTGCTGCAACACGTGACCTCCTATGCAAAGTGCGCAACACAAAAACAGAAAAGGGGATTCCTTTACATACTATGACCGTTGAAGAGAAATACTTACTAAAAACACCCACAGGTGTTTTTTTTTTACACTGGGACACCCTGTATGTACATGTATATACAAATTGTGACTTGGGTACAAGGGTCATAGTACATGGTATATCGATGTGTGCAAATAATAAGCTTTGCATCCCGTTGGCGCGTGTTTTCCCCACTGTTTATTTTTAGTTGCCTGTTTCATGTACAGTATGAATAATACGTCAGTGAATATTATAAGCTTATAGTATCACATTACGGAAAAACAGACACCACAAATATGTATATCATATGGCTTGAATCTCTCCGAAGTCATCTTTAGTTGATACAAATAAATGGTAAGTTATTTTAAAATTGGTATTGACTGAATGTGTTTAATCTACTAGAAAGGTTGTCTAGGCTTATAATTAGAATTGGTGCTTTGTTTAGGGCGAGCGAGGCTACCAGTACTAAGGTATAGGTGAATAGAGCCTTTCCTAAAATGAATTTTGAGGCGTCCATGTTGGATACAGCACTCGCTTAATTAAAACTTTACTGTACATTTCATGTAAAACAATTCTTTAAATAAAGTATGGTACCTTTTTAATATTAAAGTTTGTGCCCAAATGCAGCCATGAAATTTAAGAGGGAAATGAACCCGAAATAGATGGTTTGTTTTCAGCGTTTATAAATTCATAATTTTTAATGATTTTCTTGCGGTTTTAGTCGGTGATTACTTACTTGGAATGGAAATAAATATTGTGAATCCCCCATTGCAGAAATTGTCGGGTGGTGGCAAGTCGATTCCTGCTTCCCTTTCAACTATACCCCTGGTTATGTAATTCCCACATTCAAATGAGCAGAATGGGATTTTAACATGGCACTGTGATTTTACTCAACCCCTACCCTAAGAAAACAACAACAACAAACCACAGGCATATGCCTGAATTCTGTTTTCATTTTAATATTTCAAATGTCATAAGTTTTCTTGTTTTCCTTATTATATAATGATTCGAAATATATTAACATTTTCAGTGTTTCGCGTTCATTTTGGACTAAATTAGTACAACGTTTTACTCCGAATAACTTTACATCACGTTACATGATGTTTTGGAGCTAATAACTTTAACTATAATGTATGTAACTGTTAATATAATTTGTCATCGCGGTGTTTTATTCTAGAAAGAAAGTACCTTAACTATACCGTGACAAGTCATTCTGAATTCCGGCCCGATAGCTGATGCAACTGCTATACTCTTTGGAAGGCGGAAGTTAGGGCACAAAATACTATGATAAGGTAGGTGAATGTAGGAAATCCAGAAACATATCATATCACTTTCAATTGGAACATTACTTGTACAGAGCTTTCCCAAAATGATGTTCAGGTTTATCATTTCAAGAAAAAGAAAAAAAGAAAAAATTATCAATACACGCGCGCTGATTTTGGTATTTGAAAATGGTACGACCGTAGGGAAATGCTATTGTGAGGATGCGGAGTTCAATAGACATAGTCAGTGCGCTTTACGTGTTTCAGTTTCTGGATTTCAGATTAGTTCTTGGCCACTTCGAGTGTATGAATTAATGGTCAATAGATGCTTCGTCCGAACGGAAACACTGCCAGGAGGTAACAGGAAGACATAGTTGCCAGTCTGACAAAGCTGCTAATTTAGTGGTGAAACGTAACTAAAAACGTAGGTAAATTATTCACCTTTTATCGGATTTGGAAATCAAATCACAGATGAATGAATTAGCAGTTTACCAACCCACGGTGTTTACAATTTGACGATAACAACACCTATTAGCAAACACAGGTGAATGTCTGAACCAGAAATAAGCAAGGACATGCACCGGCGGGGACTTGAAACCCGGTCTCCTGAACTCTAGACAGGCGCCTCGACCACTAGGCTACCCGGGCTTTCAAATAGTGACCGCTGCACCCACGAGAGAGGGTGTCAGCACAGTGTAATAATATCAGAAGTGTTTGGACACAAACGTTATAGGACGCGATCAGCAGCTTTTCGTCATCAAAACCAGAATCCCCTGTGAATTTATTTAACACATAATTATGTATGTAGAAAGCCTGTAACTATGAATTGTGATACCAGAAAGAAGTAATCTGCTTCGATCTGAAATGTCACAAACTGTCCTATACTGTTTGTGTCCGAACGCTTCTGATATTATAACATTGGGCTGACATCCTCTCTTTGGGCGTACAGATGTCGCAGTTAGGGAGCACATCAAAACTCGACCGCCCGGCAACCGCCGGTTCCGTGCGGTTGCAGCCGGTTTCTATTGTTCTAAACAATGATATGCGGTTCAACCGGGCGGAACCGGCGGTTGCCGCGCGGTCGAGTTTTGTTGTGCTCCCTTACTAAATACTAAATAGATATTTGAAAGACATAAACATAACATTTTACAGCATTTGACAGTATTCTGTGACATTTATACAAATTATTTACCGATGAAGCGTTGACCATCAAAACCAATATTTGTTAGCAGTTTCATCAATAAATAGATGAACACATTTGTGCATGGTTTGTTTTCTACAGAATGCATCTCACGAAATATGAAGGAGTTAGAATTCCTGGACAAGATTGGTAGAGGGGCAAACAATCGATTAGCAGCAGCTAAAAAGTAGGTGTAATACCTTTAAAGTTATTTCCCGGTAAGTTGCTTTCTTGATTGGTCTTAAATTTGTGCAATGTGTATCCCCAATCACCATCTTGTTAGATAAATGATGTGGACAGAACTGCAGACGACAGTTCCAAAATTTCACAAAATGTTTAAAAACTGTCACAATTATAGAATTTCATTACCATATTTGGAATCACCATGATAAATGCATTGAAATAAGTACAAACATGCCTAGTATTGGTTCAGTAATTCTTGAGGTAAGACTTCGTCTTTCACTCTTTTGTAGGCAAATGAGGTGGACAGAACTGAAATCGCTTTGACCAAGCACTTCTGTCACCCAAACATCGTTCATCTGTTTGGTGAAGTAGAAGAGGGTCCAAACTCTTTTATCATTATGGAACTCGCCAGTAATGGATAGCTTGGTAAATATCTGGAGTCATCGGAAGATGACCTTTCGGAAGAGTTATCTCTTGGATGGATGAAACAGTCTGCCGCTGTTGTTGGCTATCTGCATGGTCAGGGAATTGTACACATGGATATCAAATCGCCACACTTTCTAATAACAGGTAAAAAAATCGTGAGCTGAGAAGTACAAGGTTCTAATCAACATTTCAGTGTATTTTGGAGTTATTCATATTTTTGAAACCGTCATTTTGTAAGCAATATAATGATATACAACTTGGCGAGGTGTTTATAAGATATATGCTTTTTATAGACGCAACTTCCGGTTAAATATTTTTTTCTGTGAACTTACAATGGCCATATTTCAAAATGACGATTAGAAAAAACCGGTTATAACCTTGCAATTTTCAGCTCACGAAATCTGGTTAGGTATTGGCGTGTCGCAAAGGCGTATGTGTAGATAACAGTATTTCGCAAAGGTGTTCCAGTCCAATCTCTCAAAGTATCACTAGAGCGCTCTTCTGTTAAAAAAAAGCCCAGCAAAACACGAAAAACCAAACATTGACGCACCGTAAGGAAAGAGCATGAGGAATCGTAGAGACACGTCAATATCTGGCGTTAAGGCGACAAAAAAGAAACCCTGGTGTACGGGCTAACGAACATCTCAGGTCGGGTAGGGCTGTAGGTTTCTTTTTGTCCTATTCCTTATTTTACCTGAAAATGACCTTCAAATCAAATCCATAAGAAATCTGTCAAAATGCAAACAAGTCTGTAAAAAAATTGCCGTCTTTTGACAAGCAAAAATAATATTTTGGGTCGGTATTCATTTGCACGTGAATTTTTCTCCCACCGATTTCTAAAAAAAATGGGTCGGTCGGGCTAATACAAGGGTTTCTTTTTTCCTCGCCTAAACGAGGACATCAGACACTATAAGCCAATATTATAGAAATGTTTCTCAGTGCTGAACAAACTTTCCATTGCCTTCTGCCTTATTATTGTTTGATAATGTTATAACTTTCCATCATGATTATACCTATACACACAGGTGAGAAGACACTCAAGCTTTGTGACTTTGGTCTGGCACGACATCTTGACGCTACGATTACAACAATTACACGGGGATCCCTTCCATGGATGGCACCTGAAGTGATGATAGAGCATTAAGTCTCAAAACCCGATTATATACGCATTGGCAACTAGAAGATAACACCAGAGAGGCTCCCTATGAAGGTCTAGATTTTCTGCAGATACAAACACATGTGTGTATGATTAAGTATCACTATTGGTTTGAATTAACGATTTCGAATTACAGTTCCAATGTTTCTTCAAATCCTGTTGGATATTTGATTCTGAAAGGCGCAATAGAAAACAACAGGGGCAGTTTTCTCGTACTAAACACTGCTTTATCTTAAAACCCAATGGCCCTGTCTCACCTACGGCGATCAGGCCAGCGATTTCACTGCGCTACAAAATATCAAAATATGAATAATACGCAGGACGAGCGCGGAAAAAACTATTTTTTAAACCCTTTTACTTTCTGCTGCGATCAGACCAGCGCGTTCTTAGCTCTGAAAGATTATCAAAACGCCAATTCCAACGCATCAAGGTCTCCAAGAACGAACCGGTGACGCAGTGGGCACTGGCTATGACGGGAGAGGGTCCCATGGTTTGCCTCTGAGCGTCAGTGCACCACGCTAGTTTTATGCTTGCATACACAAGCGCGTAGGTTCGGCGTTCTGACCAGCGCTATAATAATAAAAGGCATTTGAGGACTCCCCGCGCCTCCTCATATGACTCAGTAGTGTCGCAGTGGAAGCAACGTGACATCCCGTGGACGTAGCAAGGATGCATACAAGCTGCATGAGGTCGCAGCATCTACTTGCGATCGCAGCAAAGGACTCAATCTCGTTCTCTGCGTAAGACAGGTGTGATGCGGTCTTCCTCTTCCACTCCCTCTGCCTTGGGTGCTGAATCATTGCATTTTGTTTTTACCATTTTTTCGATGTTGTTCAATGTTGATAACTAGTCAAGCCCCCAAAAAAGAGTGAGCACGCAGGACGCTCTGTTTATACGCTCTTTGGAGGGTGCATTTCCAACCATGTAGTACCAGTTCGTGGCTCTCCTCAAAAAACAGCGGACCGTGCAAAAGGGCGAATAGGTCGATTGCAGGGTTATAAGTTCATGCATGGATGGAGTACAATATAAAGCACCTGTTAATTGATATTTATCCAAGTGAGACTTGAAACTAGAAATGCAATGGTTCGTACTAAGAGCGCAATATAAACGTGATAAGGGGGATATAAACAAACCATATTTTCCGGGCTCTTCCTCCATGTTATGACAAAAGTGTCAAGCACTAGTTTGCTAAAACAGGATGTAGCGACTATGTCCACTGTTGCTAGAACCATATACTAAGGTCAATAACTCGATATTGTGTTGGTGAAGAGAAGTGTTTACTGTGCATACATCGGTGTGCACTCAAGCTGATCTCGTAGTAACCAGTGTGATGGCCTAAGATCAGCGCACGATATTCTAGTCCGGTAAAGCGAGTAAAATACTGCACGTTGAGTTCGTAATGCTATTCATATGTTTATATTTTTTAGCGCAATGCAATCGCTGGCTTGATCGCAAAAGAGTGAGAACAAACGCGACACTCCATCTGGCGCTCAGTGGTGAACATTGAAATCCTCTTTCGTCCTATCCCGTGTCCACTGCGACACCAATCGGTTAAGAGACCTTACTGCGTTTGGCTTGGCGCTTTAATACTTTTTTGATACTTTCTTTTTTAGTGCGTGACTAAATTAAACGTGGGTTTATCTTTAAACGACGTGTTTAACAAAACCCGATTTTAAACTACCCTTATTTCCATGTTTAAAGTTAGACAATTTTTAATGAGTTAGACGCGTGTTTAAGTTAAACGCGTGTTTAAGTTAAATAATGTATTTTAATTCTCGAACATTTGTTTGACTTAAACACTCGTCTAACGCACTGAAAAATGTATAACTTTAAACTTGGCATGTTGGCTATGGGGGTAGTTTAACTAAACTCAAGTCTGGGGACGAGATTCACAGCGTTAAAAGCAGGTTTGTAAAGACGTCGTTTGAAGAATAGACAGGAGTTTAGTTAGTCATGATTAGCTTAAAACCGCGTTTAAATACGTACGAGAATACGGCCCCAAATGTTTAAACATATAGGGCCATTATCCTTATTTCCATGTTTTAAGTTAGGCAATTTTTAATGAATTATACACGCGTGTTTTAGTTCAATAAATGTTCGAGAATTGCGTTAAGTTAAAAGATGAATTCTAATTCTCGAAAATTTGCTTGACTTAAACAGTCGTCTAACGCACTGAAAAATGTATAACTTTGAACTTGGCGTGTTGGCTATGGGGGTATGGCTATGGGGGTATGGCTATGGGGTATGTTGGCTATGGGGGCTTGAATACTTTCCCAACCGTGCCCGCAAGCATTTGGTCGATATCTATTGTACCCATTCGGACCACAATATATTTAATATCTGTATACATGTACAGTGAATGTTGACCAGACTGGGGACGAGATTCACAGTGTTAAAAGCAGGTTTTGTAATCACATCGTTTAAACAATAGACAGGAGTTTAGTTAGTCATGATTAGCTTAACACCGCGTTTAAATACGTACGAGAATACGGCCCCAGATGTTTAAACATTTTATAGGGCCGTATTCACGTACTACACGCGGTTTAAGCTCAAAACAGTGACTTGTGTTTAAGTTAAACGCGAGCGAGTTTACCTTTTAAACGACGTGTTAGACACTTTTCCGTGAGTTAGACGCGTGTTGCCCTATATCATGACATGTATCCAAAAAAGTGATCGGAACATACACCTTTAAGTTAAACCAAATTTCGAGAATATCGTTTAGTTATACGATAATATGTTTAAAGTCAAAAGTCAAACGTGTGTTTTGCTTAAAACTGTGTTTAAATACGACGAGAATACGGTCCACAACCTTTATTCTCATCTTTTAAGATATGATTATGATATACAATTATATGTCAAAAAAGCAACTTCCATTCCCATCAGAATAAACCCTGTTTACTATACGTCGATCGACATTTCTTTCAATTTTCGACCTCATGTTGACGTCAGTTCGCTGTTTATAACGTTTTTAACAGATGTTAGAATCTCTCTTTTAAAAGTAGATGACCCGATCACATTTTCGTAACACCGAATTATTTCAAACATACGGATATTTTCATATCATATGAAAGCTCATATTTTTCTCATCATCATACTGAAATTTGACGGCCTAAATCGGTATAATTACGGAGAAATCGATGAAATAACGTCGAATTACCGCGAATGGTGGTAACCACCGATATAGTTTGTGTACTACTCAATGGGTACAGTTCACAGCATCTTGTGCGTCTAAAATAAGAATCATTAGAGCTATGCAACTCAAACTTTGGAACACGACTTTTTTAAGGATGACCTTTCATGTAGAATAGAAAACATCAAGTTGAAAATCGGAACATCTACCTTTAAGATAATCTTCGTGTATGGTAATAACGTTACCCTGACTCAATTGACTATTACATTATTTTGTTTTCTCGCCAGGTTGTAAGCAAAAGAAGACGCCCAGATATTCCATATGGCCTGTCAAGACACACGACGAATCTTCTAAAGCAATGCTTGATGGCTGTGGGGAACAAACGACCTACAATGGTCGAAGTCCAATCTCTGATCAACCGAATGGCTTTTGAAGCAGCAAACAGTTAACACAGAACGCGAACGACTTCTTCAGGTGGGTTGTTTCTTTCCGGGTTTTCTTCTTCTTCTTCTTCTGTCATCCATCATCTGTTTTCACATTAGGGGCATTACGTAAAATAAAACAATGTCACACTTCTCACCTAATTGTTAATAATTTTCATTAATTCATTAATCATCTTTCCCTCGTGGTGGTCGAGAAATGAAAACAAATCATTTCTCGACCGGGATTTGAACCCGGGAACTTTTAAACTCCAGACAGACGCTCTTACAACTGAGCTATCAAGACCAATTAGTATTGAAACGTTCAATATACATCTAAAGGCGTAGGGTTCAATTTCCAATATTTTCTCTACCGACAAGCATGATGGAGAAGTAATATTAATTCTATCGAATTAAACACGAAATCAAAGTTGCTTATTTCACGAGTTGGAAGTGATGATAATAATTTATCTTTCCCTCGTGGTGACGAGAAATTAAAAAATACTAATTCCATCTAACTCGTCAAAACATTGAATACATCCACTAATGATCTTCTACAAAACCGTGAAGTGTTTTAGGAAACCTTTTTGTCGTTGAAGGAATAACCATCATCATCATTTCCAACAAACCCTTTTGAACTTATTTACTTCAGTTTACGGCTAAACATTGCGAAGTGCAGCAACCAACATCAATGCTTACATTTAAAGGAGGTGTCCCGCATGCACAACATTGTGCATTATATGTTAGAAAAATGATTATCGAGTCCAAATCGCGTAGTTATATATAACAAAACACCATTACTGCCATCTCTCAAAATGAAAGTCCCGACTTTGACGAGACTTGCACTTGTATTAATTTGAGCACAATAACAATGACGTCATCGACACCGGGACTTTCGATCACCACGAATAATGTAATAATTGTATGTTGAGAGATAATTGTATTTGTTTTTGTGTTAAGTGCAGGACCACTCCTTTAATAGTCATGTGTAAACCATAATAGTATGTTTATAGAGGTTATCCTTGGTACATATTAAATGCTGTGTTCTAGATTTTCAGAAATAAGACACACCGGTCTCATGATCAGTATGCCAATTTGGTAACACGGTTCGGTCACGTAATCAATTGGACATGCACCGATTCAACAGAATGTAAAATAGGCCTGGTGCGATTCCCCTTGCAGTCCATTGCGCATGGCAATATGGATTACCTCTTTAGCGGTGCTCAATCTAAAACTAAATAGGCATTGCGCCTTCGTAAAGTTGTGTGTCAGTTAACTACCACTTAATTTGGATTATGTTGACGGAGTGTGGTTCGTGAATAATTTGTATTGTCATTATTCTTGTTCTCTCTCATGATAGAGGAAACGTGTGGATCGGCAAGTATGGAATTCGGTTACGATGAACTCTACGGGACAAGTATGGAATTCGGTTACGATGAACTCCACGGGGCAAGATGTGTTACATGTTTCCACGAGTATGCTGTTGCTGTCGCAAATCGTGAGAACAACTCGGTTTATGTCTCTACGATTGCACAACCGGCAGCAAAATGTTTGGACTTGGAGAAGAGGAGAATTTGGAGCTTCACAAACCCTATGACGTAACAGTGACGTCAGAGGAAACCTTCCTAGTTATTGAACATAGCGGATCTATTATTGAATTCATTCATCAAGGAAAGTTCCGTCGTAAGATCAACCACAACGGGAACTGTAAACCATAGTTGAGTATAGCAACATATTGCAACGGTAGAGTGGTTATGTGTGCCGGAAATACTCTCTCAATGTTGTCACTAGAGGGCAGTATAGTAGCTATCGAATAAGTTGAAATCAAACCGCATTATATTGACGTACATGATGTATGCGGTAAAAAGAATGAGGTAGTTTTAAGCGGAGACGGCTTCCTGTAGATCGTTGATCTCTAAGCGGGAAAAATAAAGCAAAAATGATCAGTTGCTATGACGGCCGGCGTCTGTTTTAGTGAAGACTCGAAATACCTACACGTTGTCAAACGTCTCATGCCGAACGGTTTTGATGCAGTGAGTGGTGCATTAATCACATGCGAATTTGAAGGACTAGATAGACCCGGAGGAGCCGCTCTTTATAGCAGCAGGACTTTGGCGGTGCCGACTGGAGCTCGGTGAAAATGTTTACGTCATGAAGAACATTCTTTCGTGAATTTTGGTAAAAAGATGTCTTCAAAACAATTTCATTTTTCATTAACTGTAGGCAAAACTGAATGTTTAGGTGGATATTAAACTCTTTCAGTCTCTAGTGTATAATCGTTCCTGTTCAATGCACAGCGCAGTTACAGAGTTCCCATATTTTGAAGCAAGATTTGTAAAATCCATCTTTTTGAAATTGTAATGACAAAAGAAGCCTACCAGGAAAATCAAAAAGTGTGCAATGTAAGGAATGTTATAATCTACATCAAGATGGTGGCATGTGTGAACATTTAGGCTGTGACGATTTGTCTATAGTCTCGAGATTAATGAAGCAATGTTTCCCCCATTACGCCAAAGGTACCGGGTGTCTAGTAAACGTGGCCTAAAAATGGGGTCATGTCCTCCGTTTCACGTCCCCGTTTTCCAGATTGCCCCGCGAAAATATGGAAAACGGGGCTCGAAAAACGGAACGCGGTCCGACGTTTGTGTTATATTTTTCAGTCCCGTTTTCCAGATTACCCCGGTTCTCCCATCATGCATTTCTCAAAGGTTGAAACACAGCATACAAGTTTTAAAAGGTATGTCTCTTATCATATTTTGAAAGATGTATCAACCACCATGTTTTAAACATAAATTTCTTGATGTCAGAAAATAGTATTCCCTGGCGAGGTGTTTATGTGTATAATCCACCATCTGTGGCTGGACCCACTTTCAGTCCAGAACCTATTCGAGCTGATCGCTACTACAATCCTATCGTCTTTCGTAGCATCCTAAGGCGCGTGGTACCGAATTGCCATGTAATCATATCGCCAGAGAATTCAATTTAGATTTCAATGTCACATTTTTTTGTCACATGTTTTTTGGGTTTCCCCCTATTACTTTGCGTTCGAAATCACCTTATGTAATAATACATCCTCTAGTATTTCGCAATGTATATATTATCAGTGTATAGTAATGTCCATGCATCAGAATTGGTTACGTTTAATGATTTATTAAGGGTAGCCAATTATATTTGTGAGCTCTGCTCTGATTTTGGTCAGCCCACCAATGTCAGTACTTAAACTGATTGTATGTATTGTTGGTAAATAAAACTGAAACTGAAACTGAGCTTGCTTTACAAGATCGCTAAAAGTTGTGACATCAGATGTCCCCATCTTTACTGCGCATGTGTAGTGGCCTACATACAAGACTGTCGTGTAGCTTAATTGCGCAGACTATATACACGACAGTCGTTAACGCATGCGCAGATACAAATTTAGTATAAAAGACTGTCGTGTGGCGAAATTTCACAGACTATGGACACGACGGTCTTTAACCTGAACGCTAAATCGAGTGATACGTCAATCGAGAGGTCAAGTGGGCCGTGTAGCGAAATCGAAGCTCAAGTGGGCCGTGTGGGGGTGGTGTGTGGGTAAAATTAGGCAAATACAAATATTAGAACATGTTTAGCGTAGAGACTTTCTAAAAAATAGGATGAGGCCTTTTTAAAAAACTTTTAGTACATATAATAATGTTTTATATCATATATATAATATAATATAGAGCCGTTTACCAACCCACGGTGTTTTACAATAGACAATATAACAACAGATATTTTTAGTACATAATCGCCCTTGTATTTATATAGAGATTTTAATAAACTTGACGAGGATGCCTCTATTAAATATGTTGTGGTTCAAATGGGTTGGTCACAACTTGTTTTAAAATGCTTACATAATGTGTCCCCAGTGGCGTAACCAGCGGGGGGGGGGGGGGGGGGGGGGGGGGGGGGGGGGGGCACTTGGAACCCTTGCCTCCCAAATGGAATCAATGGAGCCCCCCCCCCCCCCAATTAGGAGCCCCCCATTTCAAGCCACTGCCCCTTCCTGACCCCCCCCCCCCCCCCATGAAAAAGTCTAGTTACGCCACTGTGTGTCCCAATATGTTTCTTTATCATCGTCAATTGTTTTGCCCCCATAACGAAAGCGATTAATGTAATGACTCACCACTATGTTGCTTATTCTTACGCCCCCCTCCCTTCTTACACACACTGATCTTTTCCAGGCCTATCTATAGTTAGGGTTTGTTGTGAGCCTAAACGCCCGGGCCTAAACGGTCGGAGATGTTATTACCCCGGGGATTACTAATGTAACACCTCCCTGCTGAAACACTAAAAAAGGTTATGACCGTAAGTAAATTAAAGAAACAAATAACAATTGAAGCGAGTCTAAAAATTTGAGGTGGCGGGGGACGCTAAACATGTTTACTTTTATGTGGCCCTATATAAAGCTCTAAGCATTAATAATCGATTGTTAAACAATTACTTCAATAAACTTCAACATCTTTTCTGTTTTACACAAAGGAAATCGATATCATCACTCCAATCACTGCGCGTGTTCAATGTTGTCACGACTAGACCTAATATCACATACATTGTGTGAGCCGTAGTCTAAGACTAAAATACCTAAATGTTGTTGTGGGGCGAGGGGGGTATTTTACTGTATTTTAGTCTCAAGCCACAGCACTCTGCTTTTCACAGCGCACCCAACATAGTAATTAATTTATTTTGATAAATTAGATTATTTATAGGACAATGTAGCTTCACTTTACCAATCATCCACCCATACGCCACCCAATCGGCCGGCCCTCGGGCTCTCCCGAAACGGACAACAAGAAGTGAAGTCACATAAGGACTGGTCACAAGTCTATATCGTACCCGACGGTCTTACAGTCTTTCCGGCAGTCGCAAACCCTCTGAACAGGAATCACGCGAGAATTTACGAGGATTTAAAAGCCGTCGTGTATATAGTCTATAGAAAATCGCTACAAGACAGGAGTGTATAGTCACTCCCCCCGAGCATATATGTCTTCCCATCATGCATTTTTCAAAAGTTTCAATCTAGAGAATATTAAATTTAACCGTGATTCAAACTGTGGGAAGTGGAAGAGGGCAATTGCGTGTAGGGGATCGGGAGAACTGGAACCGTTCCCGAAAATGTGGGGAACGGCTTCGACGAAGAAGGGGATGGGGTCTGGAACAACTGCTCAGTGGGGATCGGGGATCGGGAGAACTGGGACCATTCCCTGCTTGGTTTCCCGCTTGGTTAGGACCGGGAAGGAGAGGTGGTTTGGGATCTAGAGTTACTGGAGGAACTGCTTGGTGGGAATCTGGAGCACTGATGTATGTATCGTAATATGAAGTATGGGTAAGTGTGCATTGGTATAATTTTGCAGCTGAAGCTTTTTTTGATATTTCTGTGTCTTTTGATATTGGATGCTTTTGTATTATACAATACTTTTTATACCATAATCAAGAAAATAAAATATATTAACAATGCTATCTTGTTTCCCTGTGTCATGTGATCATCGGTCTAATCCCTTGATTATCCACTTTATTAACGAAGGTTTAGAATAACATGTCTCAAATATTTAACAAAATGGAAGGCGCGGAGATGTGTTGTCACCAAGTCAAAAGGAGAAATGAAAAGCAATAGTTGGCACCATATAAAATGTATTTCTAAACAATCTAAGGAAAAGTGTACTTTAGGTCCCAGGTATACCAGTATCGTTTGTATCGTTTGTGTTCCAGTATCGGACGATACAGGTACACATGTTACCAGTATCGTTTGTATCGTTTGTGTTCCAGTATCGGACGATACAGGTACACATGTTACCAGTATCATTTGTATCGTTTGTGTTCCAGTATCGGACGATACAGGTACACATGTTACCAGTATCGTTTGTATCGTTTGTGTTCCAGTATCGGACGATACAGGTACACATATTACCAGTATCATTTGTATCGTTTGTGTTCCAGTATCGGACGATACAGGTCCACATGTTACCAGTATCGTTTGTATCGTTTGTGTTCCAGTATCGGACGATACAGGTACACATGTTACCAGTAGGGATTTGTTCCAGTATTAAACGATACTGGTACATAATTGTGTTCCAGTATCGCCCGATACTCGAATCGGCCACACTGGAACATTCTATATATGCCAGTATCGTCCGGTGCTGGAACACTGACTTGTACCAGTATCAAACGATACTGAGTGTTCCAGTATCGGACGATACTAGTACAGTCCAGAATCTGGGACCTAAACTACACTTTTTCCTGATAATGTAGTGTTTACATTTCCATATAAGTAGTGCTATCTAATGTATATACAGTCATCAAAAATGTTGACTTGCTAGGGAATGTGCTGATAACTCCAAGGGTATAACTCTTACATACACATTTTAAATTATAAAGTTGTAGAGAAATATCTCCTCTTTTTTATTGATATATTGCACGAATAGTTGAATATTGAGGAAGTTACACTCCCTATTATAAGGTAAAGTACGATTTCCAGTTTTACATTTTCTTTTCAACACGGGGGAGAGAATGACAGGTGAAGCGTGCCGTATTGATCCATCGGAACAATGCGGTAGACCGACTATTCAACCTGGGTATCGACCGGTGAATAAGCACTACAACTGCCAGTAATCAATAATTTGCCCGTAACTGAGTCCAAGTGTAGAAAAGCAAAATGCGAAAATGGAAACCATACTTTATCTTACGTTAAGTAATGTAACTTCCTTGATATAAAACATTCTTCAAATGCAAATTCCCGAAAAATTGATATACGATATAATGTGATTGGTCGAAAGGAAATACCCGCGTGTTGGCTAGCCGGCTTCACTCCGTTATTATTGCCCACATTATAGCATTGTTAAATGTACTACGTGGGCCTTATTCTCACAGGGGGCGACACAATTGCTTCACTCCGTTATTAAGGCCCACATTGTAGCATTTAATTCTCACCATTTTAGCAGCTGCAATTGTTTGACCTATTTCACACAATATAAGTGATAATTAATATATATAGTTTAACACAATTTCAGTTATAGTGGCTTTTGAGCAATATCATTTGCTAAAGTTCGTCATTACTGACACTATCTTATCAGTCTGGCACTATCTTGACACTATCTTGTCTGGCATTGGGTCGGCTTCGGTATACACGCTAGGTCGCCGAACTATCACTACAGGGGTGTACATTCATTACATTTTCTATTCAACTGTATTTCGTCATTAATGAATTGTTCACTGTACCTCACTTTAATTGTTGTATCAACATTTGATGTTGCAATATTGTGTATTTTTTTATACTAATAAATAATTATTGTGAACAAATTAGTTTTGCTTGAGTTCATTATTGTGTGTATTATGTACTTTACCGCGTTGATTGTAATGGAAGAATCCCGTAGTCCACAGTCCAGTGTTGTAAATTAGGCTCGCTGAAGCGTAGGTTGATTTTATGTGAGACTTTCTGCGTTTAATACTCTCAAAGTTTTTATTTCGAATTTGTCAAATATCTTTAAAAATGTGTAATTGTGATCATATTCTAATTTGAAAAATCAGTTCCTAAGTTTTTAAATATACATGTAGAAAAAAATCAGTTCGCAAGACATTATTTTTGACAGAAATGCATATATCCATTGTTTGACGCACTATACCACCTTGTGAGAGGTGCGTCATTTACCACCACATTCTTGACGCATGGTATGTCATGGGCAACCTTTGGTCCGTCACAATGTTGACGAATGGGTGCGTCAATATCAGTCCTTTTACCTTGGTGCTTGCTTCACAGGGTACGTCATTATGCGTACAACAAAATACGAACATCATATGTTGGCCCTACACACCCCCAACCAGGCTTTATGTTTTAGATATGAAACTCCCTAAGTGCAAAAATCACTATTCCGATACTCTCACCGCGTGTTCAGTGCAAACATTTCATGCGTAAAATCACCGATCGTCATTATGAACTTTTAAATACCCATAACTGAAATGCATATATCAATTGTTTGACGCACTATACCACCACTGGAGGATGGTACTCATGTATACGCCTATAGGACTGGTATGTGTCGCTATTGAAGAAAAGAATAATGGGTCCTAAATTGTGCAGCTCGTCAAATCAACCATTTTTAGGTAAACAAACTAAAGTTGGTTGGAACTTCAACTTCCAGCAGAACACACCGTCAACAATAATTTGAGTACCTCTCCGCGGAGGGGTAGGGGCGTGTTAGAGAAGAGCGAGGCCTAGGTCAAAGAAATATGGCACTTCGGCGTACTGTAAGAACAAGAATTGTTAGTAAAGGTTCGTATCGACATCGGGAGCAGCAACGTTATGAGTGTCAATATCGGCAGAGGCTTAACTTGAGGGGGACATAGGGGACAAGGCCTCTCCCTTGCTGGAAGGTTTGATATTCGAAGGACTGGGTTTGACACCCCCAAATATAGGGGAAGATCCCCTGTGAATCATTAAGTAGTTTAATTTTCAGTATTCATTGGCCACATGTAATATTATATGTATAGCAAACAAAACACCCCCCCCCCCCCCAATAGCGGCACAAACAGGAAACGAGTTGATTTCTAGATATGTATAAAGTGGAATACAGTCGAAAATGGTACAACAATTGCAAAATAACTTTAAACGGGTGAAATTTAGATGTTTAATATAGTCGGCCAACTTTTCTTTCAATCAATGTTTGTTTCACTTTTTACTACAGAGTATTTTCATATATATTACAATCCAGTTCATCATTTGAGTAATAGTCCATCAGGAATCAGGATCAATTAATGTTATGCATCAAATTGACTAAGGGTGCCATCATTGTATAAATAATAGTAACATGACCTGGTCTGGATGCAGTTTTTGTATTCCAATGAATAAATATTAAACATTAGTGTGACCCATTTCATGTCCTTATTTTCAAGATTCCTTACCAGATTACCTCATGGTAATATGGACAAAAATGGGACACGAAACTGGGGCCGTGACCCCGTTTTTCGGACCTCGTTTCCGGCCCTTTTTCTAGACACACAATAGCCAAATGGCCAATGGTACCAACCTCTGGTTGACGTTTTCCTTAAGAAAAATATAGATTGTAAATAAATACTTTTTTCGTAACATCCGTTTGTATTACAAATATCGGATAATTACTATATATGCAATAAAGCAAAATATAGTGATGCACGGTTGTATACGTATCAAGTTCTTTATCATGAGTAATTGGGTTATCTATTGAAAGTCACTCATATCAGCACAAGTTTTTGTCATTTAATTGATACCAATTATACGTGTTTTTTGTAGTAACCAATAACGCCATCAATACAATTTTCCCGGTTGAACCACTTGACCTTGTTTGAATAGTTTGAGGACAAGACAGTTGTGGATAAAGTCATAGTACGTTAATACACTATCGGTAACGTTTTGCATATAATGGGGAAAATCAAGTGTAATGATGATAATTGTTTAGGTCAAAACCACTTTTATTATAGCTTAATATACAGAAAAACTGTCGATTTCTTAGGGCACATTTCATTAGTTCTATGTTGGTTTACCAATATAAAACCTAAAGTCCTAAGGCTGCACTGCGAAGCTAGTACGTAATACTCATACTTATACGTGACTTATACGTTACACTTATACGATATGTCTCTAAACTAAAGTCCTAAGGCTGCACTGCGAAGCTAGTACGTAATACTCATACTTATACGTGACTTATACGTAACACTTATACGATATGTCTCTTAAGTAGTATTGATGCACGGTTTTATACGTATCAAGTTCTTTATCATGAGTTATTAGGTTATCTATTGAAAGTCCTTCATATCAGAATAAGTTGTGGCAAAAGTCCTGGTACGTTAATACACTATCGGTAACATTTTGCATACAATGGTGAAAATCAAGTGTAATGATGATAATTGTTTAGGTCAAAACCACTTTTATTATAGCTTAGTATGCGGAAACTGTCGATTCATAACCAAATTAGAACTAAATGTAAGTTCTAATTTGGTTTACCAATAAAACTAAAGTACTAAGGCTGCTCAGCACTGCGAAGCTAGTACGTAACACTCATACGTATAAGTGACTTGTACGTAAGACTTATACGCCCCCGGGGAGCCAGTCAGGTATAATGTTGTAATCATCCGCGTGAACGAAAACGCGGAATAAGGGTGGTTTTTTTTCGACCACAACGCGGGTCCGCGCGGGCCCGTGCTAAGGGTATCAAAATCGCCAATTTCAGAGAATAAGGGTGTCTATTTCAACCTGAATCCGTGATAAGGGTTGCTTGGGCCGATACTTATGTGTCATCTTTGTAAAAATAGTCGAATGGTTAGGCCTATATAAGACACGTTTTTACACAATACTGAATCACCCTATACTTCAAGTCGTTTGCTGTGAGTATGATTCGTCGAGCTATAATCATTGTTAAGGGTCACTTTTTCCTTCTTTTAGAACCCGCGTGTAGTTTTTGGAAGTGGATTCACACGGATGATTACAACTTTTATACATGAGTGGCTTTCCGGGCTTATACGATATGTCTCTAAAGTAGTATTTTGCACCACCAATGACAGTTGAACTAAACCAACGCAAATATGTCCATTACAATAATATACATATTTACAGTGGCCTCATCAGTTAAATTATATATTAAAATTAAGTTTGCTTGTATGCAAGCTGATGCAAAATATCACTTTGCTGAGTAACGTATAAGTGTTACGTTCACGTCACTTATACGTATGAGCCATACGTATTTTTGTGCAGTGCTTCCTAATACACAATTATGTAAAATATAACAACACAGGGTGATGATATTATCATACAGGGTCATTGAGGAATTGTCAAATCTTATATATAGTTTGTATCGGCGGGAAAACAGTCAAAAACCAATTGGCTGTTGACATCCAAAGCCACACCCATTTTATCAATTATTACAAAAGTTTGCTTATACGTAAGCTGATGCAAACTATCACTTTGTATAGTAACGTAAAAGTGTTACGTACACGTCACTTATACGTGTAAACCATACGTAGTATTTGTGCAGTGCTTCCTAATACACAAGGGTGTAAAGAATAACAGCATAGGGCGATGATATTATCATACTGGGTCATTGAGAAATTGTCACCATCTTAAATAAAAACTCAGAACCAATTTGATATAAATTTCATGTTTGAATAAATGCTTCTACCTACGTAGGAATGGTACATACGCATTTTTTGACCGATGTCGATGTTGGTGTTTTAAAAACGCTCGAGATATCCTCTCAATCGTGATCGGCTACCATATTGTCGTGCGGCATTGTTACGTCATGCGTGAGATGATTGTACTTGTTTTAGTACGAGGGTTAAACAATGAAGTAGAGGGCATGTGGCCATTCAAATGAAAAGATGGAATCGGCATATGGTCGTTTCTTTTTTCAGTCACTGATGTTCCCGAATCTATCAAAAAGGAGACGAAAAACGTATTTGTTGTCTCTTCCTTCCCGACTTATAATATGGCACATCACCATGATACTGTATGTGCAGGCCTAAACCAAACGCAAAATGATCCTCAAAAAATGGATTACTTTGGTTACAATTCTTGTCTTTTCTCGATCAACTTTTAATTAAGTTGAAGTTAATTAAAAGTTGATCGAGAAAAGACAAGAATTGTTTGAATCCATAAATGGTAACGCATTTTACTCCATGAGAAATGACTAGCATCAATGAGATGCCTATATTGAAGGAAACCAATGTCTGAAACCGATGTTTTTAAACTATTTTTGTTCTTCGTGGGCTGTGGGTGTTCGTCATTGTTGGGCGTGAGGGTGGATCTGCAGACGACACAAAAAAAAATTCACAAAATGTTCAACAATATCAACATTATTATAATTTCATTATTTTGAAATAACCAAAATGCATTAAAATAAGTACAAACATACGAAGTATGGGTTTGGTAATTTTCAAGATAGAATTTGAAAATTGGGAAGATTTGTCTAAAAAATATGTTTGTATTATGGTAAAATAGCCGCTTGGAAAGTGTAAAGTTATGGTCTCTAGATTCATTCGCGTAAGAGAGGAAAAGCAGACTGTTGAAGTAAGTGGATCATTGCGAAAGCAGATAATATGATGACCAGGTTGGTTTTAGTTTCTACTTGGAGACTAGTCGGCTAACTACACTATGAGTGACTATGTGGAGGAAGTCTCCTCCCGATCAAATGGACATTAAGCATGTTAAGTAAAGACCATGAATCCTTAGATATGATGAGCTACGAGCTGGAGAACTCTGTGATATTCTACATAGTTTAAACACTTTCTACGCGGATATTAGTTTTACCATATACCAAACAGATGTTTCAGAAACCTTTCCCAATTTTTCAAAGTATATCTCAATGACAATACGAGGCATGTTTGTACTTATGTCAATGCATCTTACCAAATATGGTGATTAAAGAAGTGTTAATATAAATATAATATATATTTATTTATTCCAAATATGGTTTTTAAAGAAGTGTTTTAACACTTCTTTAAAAACCATATCATATATATTTATTTCATGGGACATCAACGTCATTCATTTGTGATTCACGTGTGTATATCGATGTAGTGTCTCTTTAAAGTTGGAATACATGTGTATGCTCTATCTGTTGTTATCGTCAGTTGATTATTTTGCGATAACTTGCATGGGACAATTAATTACATGTCTTGTTGCTTGTATCAAGTGTAATAATGCTTATTATAAAAAATTATATGTTTAACCATGAGTCTAAATTATTTATTTTATTTTATTTTATAACTTTTCTGATTTCAAGATGACCATGGAAATGAGAACTAGTTATGTCTGCTGTTCTGTTAGTTAGCACTAACTCAAGTATAGCAATATTTAATTGAAGCGATATTGAAACATTAAAATTGTCGCAATTGTTTGCACCAATTGTTTTTAAACATCCTCTATTTCGATAATTTTCGCTTCATTCGATGCAGTTTTAATTTACCGGCCTAAATACAAACAGCAACGTATTTTAGCGACGTGACCGTGGTAATACTGCCATGTGTCTACTAAAGACCTTTCTAATATACGTTTTTAGTATAACAAGGACTAATATTTCTGAATCTTTTTTGTAATTTATTATTTAATCGAAATATAATTGCAAAAGTGTAGCATTTCCTGAAATTATCAAAATTGAGGGCGCAGCCTGTATTAAATTCATGTAGGCCTATTCATGAAGTCAGTGCTGGTAATTGACGAGACAACATGGCATCACGTTGTTTTATGTACGTTATTTTCTATCATTTGTTTCTTCCTTTTTGAAGTTTGAATAAAGAATGATGAACAATGAAATAGAGGGTTGAATACCAGAAAGACGTAACTCACTCTTCGGTCACCATGAGGAATATGTAGAATTTCTGTATACCAATACCATGAGGTTTTGGTATGCAGATATTCTAAGGACTAAATAACTTACCCAGTAGGCCTACTCAATAATGACCTCATTTGAATTAAATCATTTTTACCCGAAACTCAATTTAAGTATTTGTGGTTGTCAACCCCCGAAATTGTGTATATTTTTTATTTGGCCAATACATAGAATTAGTTTCCCAGAGAGATTCATAAACTAAGAGCAAGTAAATACAAAACGTTGCTACGGTGCCTTCTTGTGTTTTTTTTAATTTAAGTATACATCGATTTTATATGAAGTTATAATTGAACACTTTTTGACGGTTTTGGATGAAAACGCTGTTTTAGAAATGTTTTAGCTAAAATGATCAACTGTGGCTGATCAGTTCACCCGTGAAAAAGCATAATTGCTCTAAAAATTAAACTGAATTGTTCAAATATTAAAACAACTCTGTTTAAAAATGTGTACAGATTTGTTTAAATATTTTAAAAACAGTTATTTTTCAACTAAATGTAAACAGCTGGTTTGTTTAACGGGAGAACGGAAGTGTATTTTCACTTTAATAATGCGTTGAATTACTTACCTCTGACGTTGTCGTCATATTCTGAGTATAAAGCTTGAATATGAGTGCGCACAAAGACGGTCAATACTTGATATGTATATGCAGAAATGGGACATAGTCCCAATCCATCTCAAGTAAAACATTTGGGTCTACCTTAGTAATCATGTGTCCGCTTTCGATACGTATTACTATGAATGTATGTCACCACGTTTCGCATTTTGACACATATTATTATGAAGTGTATATTGTATTACTCATTTTTTGTATCTGTAAATGTCCTTCTGTTGTTGCAAGTCAATAGAAACATAAATATTCTGATTATATTGAAAATATTAGTTCGTTAAAAATGTGGTGTAATTTACACTTTAGTAATTTACCATATTCGAAGATTGATTGGTCATGAAACATTTAATAATGCTAAAAAAAGTATTTTAGTAGTAAATGTCTGACCAATAGTATTATGATTAGTATAGTCAGCGTAGCAAATATTAACTCTTGTATCATGAATATTCAACGTCTAATGAAACATGAATGAATGACAAATCAATTGACAATTAAACGTATTTTTTTAATCAATGATTTGTCATTTAACATGAATACAAATGAAGTGACATATTAAATGACTAAACTTTGAAATGTAATTTCATTAATAACTTGTCATTTAATTTGTCGATTAATGTGACATGCATTAATTTGTCATTTAATGTTAAAGTAAAGTGAAGGATATGTTTATTATGCTGACAATTAAATATCTATATTGTTCTTTCAGCATCAAAAGTAAATTTGCATAATTAACCGAATATATTGATCAAATTCATAGATAACATAATGGCACAATGTTCGGAGGAAAAGTGAGTCAATCTTAACTGAATATACTGTAGTAGATTCACAACTTTTGGACGGTGTACCATTTCAGTTTATGTTTATAATATCTTTCAAATAAGGGGGTGGCGGTTCAGTAATTTAATCTGATCATTGACACATTATGCTTTCCTTCCCCTTGCATCACATCGTAGGTGTAGACTGTAAACAAAAAAGGGTACAATGTTGATGAGTAATTTATGTTTTGAGTTTTTATGTCATGCAAAGGGATTTTTAGGTTCTTAATACGCTTTGTTTCGTGATAAATGGCAGTCTAAAGTAGTCATGAAATCATCTGGGCCACTTTGGCTAAACAACTGGGATGAACACGATGAACGGAATTGAACCATGCATGTAGAACGCTCTTGTTAGACAATGATTAATTTCAAGTGGATCTTCTGGATGCATACTTTCCAAAGAGACTTCAATATGTACAGTGGATAATTGGGCGCCATTAGCCATTAAGCGCACAGAAATACACCCCACCCCTTCCACAGGCTCACTGATGACCGTCCACATAAAAGACAAACTGCTTGTTTGGCAGGAATCTTTGGTGATGGGACTTTTATTGGCCCTATCTTCATAGATGGGAACATGATTGCTTAACGCTACCTTGATCTGATCAATAACACGATGGTAAGTTGTTGTTAGAACATTGAAGATATCCATTGCACCACAATGGCTCCGTATTCCGTCTGTGGCGGGTTCAGGATGGGGCACAATGTCAGGAGAAGTAATGTTAGTTATGAATTCAAACGAGTTCATCAATATAATTTATTTATATATTTATTAATTTTATGAATCTATTTAGTCGGGCGCGTGTGGTCCAGCGGATTCACCCTCGCTCCACAATGCAAATATTGTGGGTTCGAGCCCCGTTGGTGCCAACGTGTTGTGTCCTTGGGCAAGGTACTTTACCGCACTTGCCACGCTTCACCCAGGTGTATAATTGGGTACCGGCATTAATTCATGTTGGGAAGTAAAACAGACTCGCTGTGCGGGAGGAGTGGCGAACCCCCACAGCCAAGTATTACATGGGGAGTCTGGCCCAAACGCTAATGAAAGAGAGATGGGCACTCCGCGCGCGAGCTTTGCTCGGCACGAGTATTTACTTTTTACTTTATGAATCTATTATATTTTTAAATGAAATAAAAACTATTTGTAAAATAATGATGTTGTTCTCTATTATCCTTTCATAAATACCTAACCATTTAATTTCTAAAATCAAGATTGTACGGTATGCTGAAAGTAGCCCAACCCGATGTCTAGACAGCTTAGTAGATTGTTCTTAATTGTTAAGCAAAAGCAGTTAAAAGATAAAATTAAATTGCTTCTGATACAATACATCACTTATCACCGAGTGTAAAAGAGTTGACGTTGCATCAATTTAGAATAATATTGCAATTGTATAAATTTGTTTGTTACAGTCGGTATTTCAGCATATTTGTAACTGCCCTTTTCTTTCGAAAATATCAGCTTCCAGGCGGGTTTTGTTCATATGCGTGCATTATTTACACATAGGCCTATACATACACACATACATACACCCCCACTCGACACATACACTTTGCATACAATACGTTCATTTTGTCAACGTCTTACATTATACACATTTAGTACTTACATAAGATGACGAGTACACCAATAACAGATAGTGTTAAAATATGACGAGTCCTATCTTTACCTCACTCTACCTCAATAGCAAATTACATTCAAAACCGTACGATGAAGTTATAGTGGACAGTCGTAAAATAAAAGATGTGTTTTAGTAAAAACAGATCGTTGTATTATTTGACAACTCACCAGAACAGCACACCTACACACGAGAGAAACCCTTCCCCCGGTAAGTCATAGAGAAACAAGAGGATACTCACCGCACCAGCGAATATGAACATGTGTTGCACACCTACATTACATGAGAGAACCCCTCCCCGGTTTACTCATATACACACAAGAGGTTAATCACCGCACCCCCGGGCGCACCACAGAAACTGAACATTTGTTTGCACACCTACACTACACGAGAGAACCCCCGGTTAGTCATAGAGAAACAAGAGGTTACTTACCGCACCAGAGAAAATGAACATGTGTTGCAAAAAGATAACTATATCATGCAGACTATTATCGTAATGACGCATATAGAAGTTGCCGATAACGTATCATTGGTACAGCGCTGTGTCAGCATATTTCAGAGCTACGCCGCTTACGTGCAGAATATGGGGTGTTTGGAAATAAGATAGTATATTGAAACGAAAATAATTTTACCGACATCAAGAATAGAGTGTGTTCCAATATGAAAAAGATGGTGAAGTATTGTACTGAGTTCTACAAAAACAAACCCACCATCGAATCCGATGATTGCAGAAGTCCAGTGATGTCTCAATATGTGTGGGAATACGCAGAACAACCAGAGATGATTCGCGTGGGTACACTGTCGATGGTAATATTCCACGGATGAATTCTCAGGCGAGGTTTGTAAACGGTGAACGTGGCCTGGTGTTGCTATCTTCAATTATTGATCGGTGTCTTATAATATTATACTAAGAAGTTATTATAGTAATAATATAATACAATAGAATATTTAGGGATTAAACCATGTATCAGTGTGTGTATCAACAATCTACAACGGTGTTCGCGTCGTCTGCGTGGTTTATTTCATCAGGGTAACGCCCGAGTGAAATAAACACGCAGACGAGCAGATAAGAACATAATTTAATTGTACTTAATTTTTAACAATTTCACTCGCACTATTATTAAAACCGTATCACTTAAATGATCAAATCAAAATAATAGTCAAGTTCCATTTAGTTTCAAAAGTCGATGTAAGCAGCGTATGCAAGATTCCAAAATAACACACACCTGCCGCGGTTGCGTCCGCGTCGCGCGTAAACACATTACCTGCTGCGTAGTGCGGTTCGATCGGCGTGCTGGTTCTTCATAGCAGCGTGGTTCATCTCAAATTAACAACGCTTTGATACTGTACATAATTAAGGTATGGGGGAGTAGTTGAAAATGTAATAACTCCTTGTCTATACTTGGTCGATTAGTTCGTGAAATATCACTACATGTAGGCTGCCAGGTTCCACGAAGCTGCTTTGTCAGGAAACAAGATTATTACACAGAATTGGACATATTTGAGGGACAGAAATTGAGGTTTCTGCGAAAACCATGAATAAAAATGTGGCTCTTGTAATGCAGGATTTGGAGTTAGTTACAAATTTACATGTATAATGTATATCTCGAACAAAATGTCGGCGTCGTCTTCGTTGATGAATACATTACATTAATGATGGACTAGCCAATGTTTACTATTTTGTGATGTTCGATGTAGAAATGAATGGCCTGTTGTTTCTGTTTGTCATGATTTGTAATATCTGGTTCTGGTGCTTGGTATTGGTTAGAGACGGTACAAAGCCGGGTACAAAGCTGATAAACATAGAGGTTATCCGTGTTTTGGATTAGGTGCAATCTGTCGGAAATAAATGTGTTTAATAATTTAGAAAGAGGACACATCTGTTTAATGATATGTAGTACAACTTTGTAGCACGGTTCCTACAATGAATTGGAAGTCACACACCTATGCAATTGAATGTAGAATAGGTCGGGTGCGATCCCTCTTTATAGTCGGTTGCGCATTGCTACATGGATAACCTAAATATTCATTGGTTAATTTTGATTTCTTCGCTTACTCTAATAGAACTGTGTCTACAGTGTGTTCCAAAAACTGGGTCCAAAATGGTAAGCCGATAATTTGGTTGATAATAATGTAATTTTCCTCTTGATATTTGTATGTTTG
Source organism: Ophiura sarsii (assembly GCA_035610835.1). NCBI lineage: Eukaryota > Metazoa > Echinodermata > Ophiuroidea > Amphilepidida > Ophiuridae > Ophiura > Ophiura sarsii. The sequence continues at coordinate 2,710,564 of CM069449.1, read as the reverse complement.
AAATTGCATGTGCGGGTTCTTTCACTGTCTTCATTCCATGTAAATCCAACGCAAACCCGTTGAGAGACACGATGTTTAAATGCTTGGTATTGGTTGGAGAGGGAGAAAACTGCTTTCTTCAAATAAAACGGCAATTCTGTTGAACTTAAATTCGTATTATGTATTCTCTTCAGTCACCTTATCAAATTAGTTTAGGAGTTCCTCTGGAAAAAGTTCTATGATGTAAAATCTGCATACGTTTCATATTAAGAGATGCTACTTTTCAGGTAATTTCTTTAATTCGTTTATTCTAAATTTGCACATTTTAAATTATTTGGATTTGTAACAGGTACTGTCTGGTGTCTCTGATTATTTGCTTACCTTAGTGCGCTGAGTTGTTAGATTTTAATTGTTTCAATAATTATGACATCAATATTTATGTTACAGATGTATTTTTGTTTTGTTACACTTTGTATCTGTGATATCTGTTTTAGTTGTTGAGGTCTGTAAAGAGGTGATGTTATATTAATGGATCGTGATTGGTCAAATGGTGTTGCTACGTGAAAATTGATTGGAATAAAGTCATCGTTTCATACTGGTAGCAAATGGTATGTTCACACCCATATCAAACTATTGTAGATAAAATAATCTTATCCTGGCCGTTAGCCAACTATAAAAGCTGCTGTTGAGAAAATTGATCAGCACATCGAATTGTATTTCTGATTAACATACAACTTCATTTTGGACATCCTTTTACGACAATGGCTCGCTACGTCAACATTATACTAGCAGTTTGTTTGTGGTACTTTGTACCCGGTATGTATTAATGTATTAATTTGTTTGGCTAAATTGTATTAATTTTTACTTCTATTGCTATTTTTAAAGACACGTCAAGTCTTTTTAATTATCTAAGATCTGTTTTTGGTGTAACGTTGTTGAAAAGATATCCTTAATTTAAATGTATTTAGTTCTGTTGCGTTAAGCAAAAAAATGTTTCGAAATTGTAGACTCGCTATGACCCGGTGTCATGAATTGGCGAATCATAACTGAGACTCTTTAGGCCTACCTAAACTGTCAGTCAATACACGTAGAATCACATGGTAGTAACATTGATGCTTGATAATTACCACGCTCAGACTATATCCTCGTATTTTGACGGAATAAACAGTTATAACATGGGATTCTGTATGATTCTATATTCAAGAATACAGAATGTCCATAATCCCATGCATGTTACTACAATGTCACTCTAGTTGTATTGGGTGAAATTGTACGTGGTTCATATTGCACGCACCAGTAGTTTCTTATCTTCTTCTACAGGGATTCGGTGTGAATTAAAGGGAGCTAGAACGCCCATCAAACCAGGCCTAAGACACTGTAATCCCCGTCGGTTTTACTTCAATACAATGTGCAAACCCCCTTCGAAACATTTGACGAACCGCCGAAATCAACGGACAACATTGATTAACGGCCACCGTATGGTTCTTCGTAACTAAAACTGAAAGTCGTACACTTAGAGAATAAAATCTAGTTCGTAGCTGTTTTGCTATAATACGATGGTCTTATAATGTATAGGTACTATATTTGGAGTCGTGTATGGTCGCCGCAGGCGGTCATACACGGCGACACAAATATTCTTATTTAGTTTATTGGTTATTTTTATCTTTTATCATAAAATAATGCATTTTGTTAGATTTATTTTAATCAAACATTTAATCAAACAACAACAAATTCCCCCCTTTATAAAATCGGCGAATCCAGCGAGCTGTTTACCAACTTCCTGTATCGAATTAATCGCGTTCAGCGTTCAAAGCACACGCACACGTGGCAACGCTGCGGTATACGTACAACGCAGGGTTGGGCACGCTACCACACCCACTATACAGGGTGACCCAAACATATTTTAACACTATGTTTACTGAAGCATATCTCCCGTTCTAAATAACCAATTGGAATGTAATAAAATGCAAATGAAAGCTTATTTACTCAGCTTTCATAATACATCAAGATTAGACCCGTGTGTTCCTGTCCTTTTAAGATATCTTATGTGCCCGGAGTGTTAACATTTTTTTGGGTCACCCTAAGAATGGTAAATAAGCGTTAAACCACTTTACATACACGCCGTAAACTCAGAAAATCCAACTGGGGCTACAAAGAGTACGGGGACAGTTTCGCCTGGGGTTAAGCTTTGAAGAAGTTCTCATATTGTAGTTTTTAATTTGTAAAGCAACGCGTTCGCCGCAATACCTACAATCCTACAATCCACCCCACGACACTCACAAGTAAAACACTGACACGTTCACCCCTACACAACCGTGTCTCCATTGTAACCATAGCGTAAATAAAGACTTGGGTAAGTCTAATATGTAGCAGACGACAGCGCCAAATATAAAGAAACCACCTCTAGCGTGAATTTCAAATACTCACAGATTGGGGGTGTGCAGATTAGAATAAGTTTGGTTGAATATTATAGTTCTGTGTACAATGAAGTGGTCAATATACAGTGTGGTTCAAATAAACGTTGAAAGTTTTTCAAAGCCATATTTTTTATAATTGTGGGATTTGGTTTAATTTTTTTTTACATATTCCTCAAAAATATCATTTTGGCCATCTATGCTGAACATCTCAATGTTAATAATGCTATTGCGGCAAAACGATAGCTATTTCACCCACACCACAGTCACAAATCACAGCACCCCCACTCACTCACCCATCACCCACACCACGAATCACAGCATCCCCCACCCCACCTTCCCCCATCACACAACCCAACAAACTCACAAGTATCTGGCCGCCCTCACTCACATTTAGGCATACTAAAAATATATACAGTCATCAAAAAAAGTAACTATACAGGTAATAAATGGGCTCCTACCTAGAAATATTAAATCATAAAGTTGTTGTAAAATTCGTCTTCTTTAATATGAGATATTGCACGATAGGATCGGGTGATTATTGAGGGAGTGGCACTCAAAAATGTAAGGAGACGTCTGATTTTCATTTTCACATTTTTATTTTCTACACGCGGACCAATCTACGGGTACCTTATCGATAACACCGGTAGTGTAATTAGGGGATGCATGCGCAGGTTGGACAGTCAGTCGTATTGTTCCGATGGATCAATACGCCACACACACGCTACCTGTCATTCTTTCCCCCGTGTTGAAATGTAAAATTTGAATTTGAAATTGTGACTTTACTTTACATTTTGGATTGTCGCTTCTTAAATATTCAACCGATCCTAGCCTGCAATATCTCATTTTAAAGAAGATAAATTTTTCGAAAACTTTATGATTTAATATATCGAGGTAGGCTATATGTATTTATAAAAAAACACCATTATATTGCACAAGAAACATCATAAATATTACCGGTATATTGAGAATAACATTATAATATTATATTGCACCATGAATGAGTAAAAAGAACAATTAGGATTTGCTTTTTAACAGGTCAGTAAAATATGGTATGGGGCTTTTTCTTTTCTGAACCGTTTGGTCCTACAAGACAGAAGGGAGATGGAATTGAAATTGCAAAATTCCCTGCCATGCACAGATTGCCTCGTAGGTGGCATGAGGGTACTAGCGGTTACAATCTGGCAGAGATTTGTCAAATTTGTTGCTATAATTTTTCCTACGGTCAGAAAGAGTATAAATAAACCTGGTTTGGGGGTGTTGTAGGTTTTTTTTTGTGGTTTCAGAGGTAGGTAGTGGTATAACCATCTAGCGGGGACCCGAGCGTAACCACGGGAAATGTTTTAGGATAGGGTTAACTTGATGCGGTTTGAGAGGTTTAGGAGGGACATGGTTATAAATCAACCTGATTTTTTTTTTTTGGGGGGGGGGGGGGTTATAGGGGGTTTATAATGCCTTTAGAAGGGATATGGTTATAAATAAACCTGGTTTGGGGGTGATGAGGAAGTTTATGTGGTTTCAGAGGTAGGTAATGTGGCATAACCATCGTAGCGTAGCGTAGCGAGGGTACGCCGCTAGTGGTTCAGTTAACCACAAGCTCGTCTACACGGGCGATAGCTACGAGGTAATTCCCGATAATTAAAGCTATTAAAATTACGGTTGGCGTCTTTGCGCAAATAATTATCTATTCTACAGTGTAAGCAGTAACCATGGTAACTGTCGATCAAACACCGTCGTCATCGTAACACACGACTAGCTCCGCCTAATTCTACTGACGACAACATTTTTATAGCACTTGATATCGATGACGTCTCCCGATATATCATGACATCATTATCAACCAATCAGCAAGCGTAATTGTTCCGGGATAGATCTTCCGTAAAACAATAACAAACATAACACAAAGATTGTTTGCCGAAAGGCGTTGTATTATACTATTTCAAAGAAGGCGCTCAACCTGTTTTAAAGGTGCTTACACCCCACAATGCATTGATGAAAGGCAGCACCGCCTTCAATTTTTCAATTTTTGAACTCATTTGGTGCGATCTGGTGTATACTTTTGACCAAATTGTTATCGAAAAGGCACCTCTTCATTTCCAATAAATATTTTGTTTTTTTTATCAAAGCACAATGCACCTCAGAAGAAGATTTTTTCTTCTTTAATTTTCGAACCCATTTGGTGCGATTTGGTAGGTACTTTTGAGCAATATATTATTGTAAAGCAATCACTTTATTTCCGAGAGTAACTAAAGAATTTCGCGCGTAGCGCACGAATTTTTTTTGACTTTACACTTATTTTTGCTATGATTGGGGTTCAATTTAGCTCTAAACAAGCTTGTATAAACAAATATTGCATTTTGGGGACACATGCGCGCGATCTGTGTACTTTTGACCATCATAATTCCATGATTCATATTGTCAAATGAACCGACAGTGCCAATCTCAATCGACACGACAGTCAATGGTCAATGGGGGACTTGTTGTACCCCTCCTCCCCCACCCTTTTCTTTTTGCTTTTTCGTTTGTCCCTCTCTCTCTTTCCCTTTTTTCCTTTCTCCCCCCCCCTTGTTTTTTCCTTTTTCCTTTTTTTTTGAGGGGGGGGTGGTGGGTGGGGTGGGCGAGCCCGTCGACCTCTCCCCCTGTATCCGCGCCTGGATTTTCAAACAGCCCGCGAGCAAACATAATACTAATAGAGCTAATCAAAACCTGTGGGTATAAAAACATCCAGATCTTGACACCCAAGCACGAATCAATGCTCATTTATTGATCTTTAATCTTGAAACTGAAACCCTGCTTTGAATTGATTTGCACCCAGCAGCTGTATACAGATGTTTGTTTTACTTTGTGATAAGATATGGAAGTGCATTCAGCCATGCATAATGCCCTTCATACCATCTGACTCAAATATATAGAAGAAAAATTGAACTACAAAATGACATTTGTGCAATTGTATGTTTTATTTGTCATGTATGGTTACTATATACGGGAGATCATCTAAAATACCAAGCTATAAAACGGATATAATTACTCAACATAACCTTGATTTTCAGTGCAGTAATTACAATTTGCACTTTACAGCACACAATATCAAAATTTGACAACTCTGCTTTATAGATCTCACATAACAAGCCTTCAAATCTTTCTCTTTTCCCCCAATTTTATGTATAAAGCTATGGGTGCCACATCCACCGGCGCCACATCCATCTGCCCCACCCTTGACTCACTCGACGTTTAGATTGATAACTTCACTGTTGCTAAACATGTGGCTTTAATCCTTTTTTATTCGGTAGCTGGATAAATTGTCTTTAATATGATACCAAATATGTTCTGTTTTTTTGACAACTTCTATTTAAAATAGAGACACGTATCACGATTTTAAGGAGTTTTTGAAACGGCCCCACCTTATTTGATATACCTATTAGTGACCTGTGACCATAAGCCTTTCCTTGCTACGTAATGTCAACACTGGTGATAGAAATCAGTGGTCATTATGATGAAAGTGCTCTAGAAATCTTCTTTGGGTCTTAGCTTTGTCGGTACTGCCTGACAACGGCGGATCCAGGGGGTGCTGCGGTGGCTGCAGCACCCCGGGGTATAAATAAGAAGAACATAAAAAAGGGAAAGGGAAAAAGGGAAAGGAGACAAAAATGGAGACAAAAAAGGAAAAATAAGAGTAGAAAAAGTAAATGGAAAACAGTTGGGCAAAGTGGGGGTTATAGAACAAGAAAATAAGCCTATTGAAGATAGCATATGCGGTAAGCATCTAAAACAACCATGGAGAATATAAAATTGTATATAAATTCCCTTCTCTTTTATAGTAGGTTTGTTCGTTCAAAACAAGTATGAAAGTCGCATTTTTGTAGATAATCAAAAGACGTTGCTATCATGGTTCGTGATAGTCATCACGCAAATCACGACCGCTTTTAAAATTCTGAGCATCTTGTCAGTCGCGTACCCAGGGGGTGTGCCCCCCTAAAATAACCCCGTCGGTACACACAAGGGTACATTTGTGAGCCTAGAAACGGCTTTAGAAATACCCTCAGCGAGCACCTAAATTCAAAATGTTCTCGGGGCTCTTAAGCGGGCCCCGAACCCCACGCCGCATTGGGTGTGCTCAATACCAACACATCCAACTAAAGACGGAACCTCACCTTTGATACCCATCTATATTTAAGCAAATGACGGGAAAAATGTCAGATGACATACCGTAATAAAGGAAAATAATATCATAACATTGGTGAGCCTTTAGAAATGTCTTCGGTGAGCATCAAATGCAATTTCCAGGGGTCATTATAGCAAAAACGATTTAAAAGTTCCTGAAATTTGAAGGAAAATGATATAATAATTAGGTCTGAAATGGCTTAAAAACGCTCTCAGAGAGCGTCTAAATTCATTTTTTCCCTCGAAGCGGGCCCCGAACCCAACGCCGCAAGGACGCTCCCGCTCCACTCGTTTCACTCTACACACGCCAGCACCCCGAAGGTTGGCCATCCTACATCACCGCTTGTAGCCTGTTCACATCATCATACACTAAATCACGTCAAAGCCACGTGGTTGAAAACGTATCGCGATATTCAGGCCATAAATCTCGTCGACCCAAGCGAGGTTGGGAAGCTGTTAGGGGATATTACAATATAAGTGCTGATACATTGTGCGCCGTGTAGGCAGCCAGGTAAATGAAGCGAAGTGATTGTGACGATTTCCTAATGGCAGCAAAAAAGCGTGGTTCGGAAGTCAGTAGAAATGGGGGTCCCGTGCATCGAAAGAGCAATACCTAAGCACGTTAAAAGGTTACAGACTCTTTCGTAAAGAGTATAGAGGATCATTCCGGTCAGGCTTATTGGGTTATTCAGGGTCGTAGGACCCAAATGATATCAAATAAAAATAAAATCATAAAGGTTACACTGCCTGGCCCCTCCCGTATCTGTTGTTCTCAGACATCTAACCTTCGATACAAGCCTAAATGTGTCACTACCTATTTAATTCACAAATAGAGATGACATGTTGGTCATATTTCAAATTAATGACAATGCCCACATTGCCATTGGGCATGTTATATACCTATCAGTTGTAAGACGCACTATACGACCCCCGGGAGAGGTGCGTCATGGGTGCGTCGTAATTACCACCACATTATTGACGGAGGGTACGTCAGTGGCCGCCTTTGGTCTGTCACGAAATTGACGAAGGGTGCGTCAATGTCCATCACTTTACATGAGTGCGTCACAGTGGACATCAGTTTTACGAACAACAACATATGAACTTTATAATTTAAATATATGCCATACTATATACCACTAACCAGGCTTTACATCACTTATACCGCATGTTCTAAAATGCCTGAAATCACTCGATCGCCATGCAAGTGTGCAAGACTTTGGCAAACGAAAAAAAACCCCAAGGAACCGACAGTAGACCGAGAACCTTTCATTTTGAGAGTACTGTCACATATAGTATAGGATATCAGCATTGCGCTATACCACGCAAGCGCAGAACAGTCTAACCACAGCAGATGGTGCGTCACAAAATTGACTGAGGGTGCGTATATTGTATGATGTCATTTTTTTGACACAGGGTGCGTCATGGTACATGAGAAGTTGACACACCTCGGTAAAGTGACGCACTATTGCCGGGGGTCGTCTAGTGCTTCTTACATCTGATAGGTGTATTACTGTCATACAAAAAATGTATATAACTCTTTCTTGTAGATCTGCATGTATATAACAAACAGGTATTGGATGTTTACTCTATAATTAGAGAATAAAGGTATTGTTTTTAGACCGTACCCGTGTTATATTGTGTGACATAAATGCGGATGATAGTATTAATTTAAGTAGAACAACGACGCCGCAGGTGGAGTTGTTCTACGCAAAAAATAATACTATCGAACGCATTTATGTCAGACAATATAACACGGGTACAGTCTAAAAATAATACCTTTATGCTAATTCTTAAACAATCATACTTTAGACATTTATCAAAGAAATAAGTACATTTTATTGTCCACATTTGACAACTTTTACCCCTGCTAGGATCGAATAACCCACAAACATTCCATCCAATCACATGCGATGAGTAAACCATGCGTAAGTGTCGCGGCGCCGGCATAAACGCAGGAAAAGTGCTAAAGACGCACTGCAGAAGAGCGCATTATGGAGCAAACCACGCATTGTGAAGGTCGGGCGCACTGTTAAAACGTAGGCCCCACCTCCCCGTGTTAAGTTGTCTCATCTAGATGTCGCCGATTTCTCTGAGAACCAATGAGATTGCTTAAACTTTCCTAGCTGTTTAAGAATATCCCTTTAAGGGATCGTGCTACAAACATTCAATCGAAAGGTGGGTAGATAGGTAAATATGTGTAGGATGAGAGCAAGTTCTCGAATTAATTTATACAAAAGACTGATCAGTGTACAAGCAGATCCCACACACACATTTATGAACTACTAACGTAGAGATCAGTTTAAGTCAAAGACACGCGTTGATTTACTTAATAACAACATTAGCCTTAAATCACTTTTAGCGAGATCGGATATGAGATTGGGTGGTGGACTATAAGAAATACAGACAGAGTGTAAGTCCTTGGAAAGTTATGATAAAGCTTCAGACTGAAAGAAAAAAGGACTAACAGACAGATTGGATAAAAGAGTATATACATATGCTATGAGCCAGATAGAGACCTCCGGTATTTGTGTGGTTCAAGAGATAGGAGACAAGAATTATCTTTAAATGTACAGAAAAAAGAGCCATGAGAGGTTTACACACATTAAGCTTTGATTTGGTGTCGTGCTCTCTTTGAACAATTAGTTATAGGGTGCACCCCGCTATTACGCTCGTATGATTTTCTTGTTGATGTTCTTGTTTTTGTTTTAGTTTTTGTTCTTATTCTTGTTTTTCTTCTTGTGCTTGTTACTTTTGTTCTGGTTCCTCTTGTTCCTATTGTTCTTGTTCTTGTTCTTGTTCTTGTACTTTTTGTTCACGTTCGTGGACGTGTTCGTGTTTGTGTTCCTTTTGTTCTTGTTCCTATTGTTCTTGTTCTTGTTCTTGTTCTTGTACTTTTTCTTTATCTTTGGTCTTGCTCTTGATCTTGTTCGTGGACGTGTTCGTGTTCGTGTTCTTGTTCTTGTTCTTTTTCTTTATCTTTGGTCTTGCTCTTGATCTTGTTCTTGTTCTTGTTCTTGATCTTGTTCTTGTATTCGTTCGTGCTCTTGTTTTTGTTTTTTGCACTTGTTTTTATCCTTGTGCCTGTTCTTGTTCTTTTTGTTCGTGTTCGTGTTCTTGTTATTTGCCTTGTACTTTTTGTTCACGTTCGTGGACGTGTTCGTGTTCGTGTTCGTGTTCGTGTTCTTGTTCTTTTTCTTCGTCTTGTTCTTGATCTTGTTCTTGTTCTTATTCTTCTTGTCCTTGTTCTTGTCCTTGTTCTTGTCCTTGTTCTCGTTCTTGTTTGTTTGTTCTTGTTCTCGTTGTTCTTGTTCTCGTTTTTGATTTTTCTTGTTCCTGTTTTTATTCTCATTATTGTCCTTGTCCTTATTTTCTTCTTGTTCTTGTTCGGGTTCAAGTTCATCTTATGCTTGTCCTCGTCCTTGTTATCTTGTTTTGTACATACTATTCTTATTCTTTTTGTTCATGTTCTTGTTCCTGTTCTTGTTATATTTGTTCTTGTTCGTGTTCGTGTTCGTGTTCGTGTTTGTGTTTGTGTTCGTGTTCTTGTTCTTGTTCGTGTTCTTGTTCTTGTACTTGTCCTTGTTCCTCTTCTTACTCTTTCTCGTGCTTGTTATCGTGTTCGTGTTCTTTTTGTTCTTGGTCTTGTTCTTGATCTTGTTTTTGTTCTTTTTGTTCTTTTTGTTATTGTCATTGTTCTCTTTCTTGTTCTCGTTCTTGTCCTTGTTCTTGTTCTTGTTCTTGTTTTTGTCCTTGTATTCGTTTTTGCACTTGTTCTTGTTATTATCCTTGTTCTTTTTGTTCTTGTTTGTGTTCGTGTTCTTGGTCTTGTACTTTTTGTTCACGTTCGTGGACGTGGACGCGTTCGTGTCTTTTTCTTTTTCTTGGTCTTGTTCTTGATCTTGTTTTTGTTCTTTTTCTTTTTTTTGTTCTTGTTCTTGTTCTCGTTCTCGTTCTAGTTCTTGTTCTAGTTTTGTTCTTGTTATCGTTCGTGTTCTTGTTCTTCTTGTTCTTGTTCTAATACTAGTTCATGTGCTCGTTCTCGTTCGTGTTCTTCTTTTAATTTGAGTTTTTCGTGTCCTTGTCCTTGTCCTTGCCCTTGCCCTTGCCCTTACTCTTGCTCTTGCACATGCCCTTGCCCATGCCCTTGCCCATGCCCTTGCCCTTGCTCTTGCCCTTGCCCTAGTTTTAGTTCTTGTTCTTGTTCTTGTTCTTGTTCTTGTTCTTGTTCTTGTTCTTGTTCTTGTTCTTGTTCTTGTTCTTGTTCTTGTTCTTGTTCTTGTTCTTGTTCTTGTTCTTGTTCTTGTTCTTGTTCTTGTTCTTGTTCTTGTTCTTGTTGATGTTGATGTTGATGTTGATGTTGATGTTGATGTTGATGTTGATGTTGATGTTGATGTTGATGTTGATCTTGATCTTGTTCTTGATCTTGATCTTCATTATTTTTCTTCGTGTGTTTCTTTACCAATGCATATACATGTATCTCAACAAATTATTATAGTGTATTATATGCTTGTAATGTTTCTCCTGTTGCCTGTATGTGGGTCGGTCAGTGCTGGCCAACATCGTGTCGTGTTTTTTTGCTTATGTTAGTTTTATCAATTTGGTTCTATGTTGTAATGATAATGAAGAAAATATTGAAATATTTTTACCCTGAAATATGCATTATGCATTAAGTGAGATAGAGAATATAACTGTTGTCAAATGTTTGCAACATTTACAATAATAACTCTCATGTTCAACAATTGTTTTAATTATATTTCAGTTCTGAATGCTGAGTTAGCAGACAAACACATGCACGTGTTTGCTATTCCTATGACCTATACTTCCGGAGCCAGTCATCCACCTCGTGTTCTTATCACTACATCTTCACTGAACCCAGTCCTCGCCACACTTAGCATTCCAGGTTTGGGATTTGAAGTGGATACAACGATTACGAGATATAATAATGCTGACATCACATTGCCATATGCTGCCCTTGTTAAATATGCCGGTTTGTATGATGATAAGGCCATTATTGTAACCTCCTCCTATGCAGTTAATGTACATGCGTTCGATAATGATTACTCTGAAGGCGATGGCTTTTCAGTCTATGAACACTTCCAATTAGGTATGGACTATATAATTCCATGTTATCGGCCATTTAGTTCGAGTTTTCCATCGTTTTTCACAATCACTGCACTTGATAACGAGACATCTGTTGATTTCGTAACAAAAGCTGGTAAATCACAAACTATCAATCTCGAACAATTTGAGACTTTTCGTTATAATGGAGCAAGCATGGAGGACCTCACTGGGACACACATAGACTCTAACAAACACATATCTGTAACTAGTGGAATGTATACGTTTGTACCTGAAGAGGTAAACAGTGGCGATGGTTTACTCGTAAATGTTCCACCTGTTAAGACATGGGGACAACAATTCGTATTGGCTCCAATCTTGACAAAATCCTGTGGATACATATATCGTGTTATTTCCAGTAATCAGACAACGACGCTCTCCATATCTAATATCGGGACCGTGGAACTACAAGGAGGAGGAGAGTATTACGAGGCGGATGTCGCGACGGAGACGATGGTTACGATTCAATCGAACTATCCAGTACTGGTTGTTAAATACATGAAGGACTATTATGCTTGTGATAATCGTGGTGATCCTGCAATGATAGTTGTTACCCCATTTAATTCCTACTATAACAACGTAACCTTCCCAGTTTTTGAAACAACATATACATCAAATCCCAAATTCCATTCCATAAACGTCATTACAAACTGCAGTGATGTTGACAGCCTGGTATTTGATGATACGACCTCCATGTCAGATTGGGATCAGCTAACTACTGAAGACGGATTCATGTGTTGTATTCGTGGTGAAGTGACAACAGGTGTGCATAGCGTTGTAAACACGAATCCGTTGGCGACATTCACTGTCTATGTCTACATGATGATGAGTGCTACTTCCTATGCTTACCAGGCAGGATTCCCCAATACAGGTGAGTACGTCGTGTATGAAAAGATAATCATGTTGCAGTATAATCGATTTGTTGTCATTGCAGGCGAAAGGTTGCACATTTCCTGTATTTCTGTATAACATGCCCCTAATTTTAAACTATATTCTACGATTTTCGTTGCGGGTGGTTGGTTAAGTAGACCTACACCAATCATTTCATGAACGAATTAATAATAAGAAAAAAAATCATGAAATATTATAATTTTTGAGTATGCACTATAATATTTCACTCGATTGCCCAGAACAAGCTTCTTATTCAATGTATTTTTTTCATATGATTTAAATGGCACTAAATATTCAGTTTATTGTATTAAATTACTCACACGATATGCTCTCTTAAACCCTCCAAACGTCCAAAGCATGAGATTGATGAAATTAGTTTATCGTATGAAGTTACAAAATCTTTTAAAAAGAATTTCCCATACAAATAATTGTCCACATATTTTATTATTTTCAACTACAGTTCCAGCTATTCCAAGTACTGAGGTCCCTCCTACCACTGATGTATCTCCGGTATCGACTATTGATGGTAAGTATGGGTTGAAATATCTCTGTTTTGCCAAAATTAATATCATGTTTATTTGTTGTTGAAACTACTGACGCGCCGTCAATGCTAATCCAGCGTAAGTCCATACGGACTAAACAATGAAGAAAAACAAACACAAAAAAGAAACAGACAAAAAAAGAAGAAAAAACATCCCAACAAACACACCCCATACACCCAAACAGACCTATAGACAAACACAAAAACAAAGACAGAAAGAAAGAAAGCAAGAAACGTTGCATACGAAACAAACACCCCACCAAACAAACAACATATGCAAACACCTCACACTTATCCACAAGTATAACGCATATGCATACAAAACAGTCCAATTGTTAGCGGGGGGGGGGGGGGGGGGGGGGGGGGGGGGGTAATATAAAAAAATCATTTGCCTTTACATAAAATTATGGATCGAATGGTAGAGGAGGTACCTGTGTGAATTCAATAAAATCCATCCTTTGAAAATAATCAATCTCATACAAATTATTTTCCTTAAGTTTTTATTATATTCAACTGCAGTTCCACTCATTCCAAGTACTGTTATCCCTCCTACCACGGATTTATATCCGGTCTCGACTATTGATGGTAAATATTGTTGAAATGTTTCTATTTTGCCAACATCAATAGCCATTGCGGTTTATTTGATTATGTCGAGAACAATTTCTTTCTCAATTAAATTACCAAATCATACTCCCAATGGAAAAAGAAAGTCGGAACAATTAACAAATAATACTCCCAAGTATAAAAATGAACTCAGGAGAGATTGTTAGCTACATTATGCCATCCCATTGTTTTAATACCACAATGTTATCGAAATAGAGATTTGCGGTATTTTATGAGAAATCTTGCTGCTTCAAACGTGACATTCTTATCATAATGTTAAAACTAACAATATTTCCTTATACAGAAATAGAGTATCATAGGATTGTTAGAAATCCCTTATGAGTGTAGACTTTCTATTCTGCGCCCATCGCCGACATATCTGGTGAATCTTTAGTGCATACATAATCGTACGCATGGCCGCCGTCGATAGACAAGAAGTCCACCACACCATCTGCCGAATCAGGTCGCATGGTTGATTGAAAGCTAATTATAATATAGGATGATCCTCTCCATTTTGGTTTAAGTCTTGGAATCACCAGACATGTTTGAATTATCATGTTAAACCATGTGTCACTAACAGATATCTTCATTGTTTATCATGCTAATATTTAGGACTGAATCTTCTATGTGAAGGCACCAATATGTCTGCTATATTCAACACTTCTTTACTGCCATTTGAATTTGCCAATGACGTACATCTGTGGGATGAGAATTGTACTGCATCAGCTTATAGTGGTAACATGGCAATCATTACAACGGACTATCACAAGTGTAATACCGTTATGGAGGTAAGACAAATATTGGGTATACCAGAAGAAGAAGAAAAAATATATTAGAAATATAAAAAAAACCAATATAAGGGAATACGAGATACAGTTTATAACGGTGATTTCGGCAAACCTCTTGACAAATACTCTATGGTGGACCAGAGCGAGTATACAATTTCGTTTCTGACGTGACATGACATTAGGCCTATCGAAAAATCGGTTATGGAGGTAAGAAAAAATACAACGTGTCCCAGAACTTTTTATACATCCTGTGTTTAAAACACGCTTTGCGATCCAGGTCGCTCCAAGTCACGTATTAAATGTACGTCCTGTTTTGTTCAATCGAATGCAATCAAGTCAGTGGCGACCTCACGCGAGTTTCCAAAGTTGTACCTGGATCGCTGACGTTGACTTCAATCCAACTCGTGCGCAACTGGTCGCCTCGATCTGTCGAGTTGCTGTGTGAGCGAGTATCATTACCCCATATTCCACTCGAGCGAAAGAAGTATCTAATCCGACACCTAACGTCAAAGAAAGGATGATATAAAATATCTCCAACTTAACAGCTGCTTTACACCATACAAACATTGCTTCATAATGTTACACATAGTTGATAGCTGTCAACTTTAGTTCAAATTAAACCTATAGTTGCAAATTAATATACGCATATTATTTTGATTAAAGGAGATCATTTAGGGCAAACTTGGAATCTATACACATGTCCACAGTTTTTGTAATAAGATAAATCCACTTTATAAAATCTTTAAACTCATAAGAAACAAAGCTGTATTTAAAAAATTAACTAAATCGGACTTGTTGGGTAAAATTCATTCTGTATACCGTTTCCACTAAAATAATAAAAGGGCATTTATATTGTCACATATTGTGAACATAACCCCGCGGCGCATAACATATGAAAAAAATATGAAAACATAATGCATAATGAAGAAGATACATCATAGATTACACATCAGAAATAACTTAAAATACAAATACAACAACAACTTATCATACAAATATAAATAAGTAATCATTAAAAAGCACAGTACATTAACACAATGAAATCACTTTCTTAAGCTTGACCTGCAAACTTGACCAGCAAGGTTATAAAATATAATGTACAATACATGAGAGTATTTAGTACAGACACAGTCTACCGTGCACAATTCAAAAATTAAAAAGATATGTATTCAATGACGTTTTGAAAGATTGTACTGATGTAGCAGCGATGAAAAAGGCTCTAATACCGTAAGTCAGTTGTAAGAGCAGATCTGGCCGCACGTGGTACTTGGAGGAGCCCTTTGGAACTTGATCTTAAAGTCCGCGAAGGACGGTAAGGTGTGATGAGTTGTTTGATATAGGTAGGTGCGAGATTGTGCAGAGAAGAGACTTTACAACGAGGAGAAGTTTTAAAAAGAATTCGCTTTCTGATTGGCAACCAATGTAGATCCTTTAAAATTGGCGTCACATGGTCGCATCGTCTGGCACCGGTAACCAGGCGTGCATCCGAATTGTGTACACGTTGGAGCTTTGAAATGTCTGTATCCGGGAGTCCATACAGAAGGCAATTGCAACTGTCCAGTCGCGATGAAATTAAAGCGTGAACTAAACTCTCTGTTGTAGAACGATCAAGGTATTTGCGCAATTGACAGAGAGTCCGTAATGAAATAAGGGCCATGCGACACATATTTTTAATGTGATTTGGCATCGTGAGCAGGCCATCAACATGATCAATGAATACACCAAGATCTTTTACACCATCCACAGGTCTGATATCCGAATTCCCGATCTTGACACTTGGAATAGCTCCGTCATTAGACAACGTGATCTGATGTACACAATCTCAGTCTTTGCATCGTGGATTTTGAGTTTGTTTGACGTTGCCCAAGATCTGATATCAGAAACACAAGATTCGATTAATGCTATAGCCTCAGCCTGGGATGGAGGATCAAACACCTTAACAAAAAACAAAAACAAAAAAAAAGAAGAAAAAAAGAGGACAAATGTTCAAAGGGTTGACACCCTTTTATTGAAATAAAACGTAATTTATATGTAGGCCTATGTGCCATTCGTAACCATGGTAACACATTAATTCGGAATCATTTTGTCACATGAAAGTTTTCAGTAAAGATTAAATTTCGTATAACTTCGTTACTGCAGGTACAAGATAAAGATTACAAAATCGATCGGTATTCGAGTAAAGCCCAACTTTCAATGTCCCGACAAAAATGAGAACATAATATCGCTATTATCTGTTAAAAGTACTGTCATCTGTGCTATCTGTCACTTTCAAATATCATAATGTCTTTATTCGTAAATTATACCTGCATTGATCTTCTTCAGGAATCGGACGACCACATTATCTTCCGCAATGCACTCATTCTACGCCCTAACGACCCCTCATCACCAATCAAACCACCACAAGTTGAAATTGAGTGTCGGGTAGAGCGCCGCCACATGTTGGATACTAGTTTCAAAGCTTCTTTGAAGAAACATGTCTCATTCGGAAACTTTTCGTTTGAGTTAGAAATCTACCACGATATTACATATAGCGCCCCCTATGAGCCTGAAGAGTACCCAATAGATGCGAAGTTAGGTGATGATCTGTTTCTATCTGCAAGTGTTACTACTGTCAATGACTTGGAAATCTTCGTCGATTCATGTTGGGGGACGCCATCTATCGATCCATGGGACGATACGAGATATTCTGTAATATCCAACGGGTAAGAATGTACATAAACATGTTTGTGGTTTATAACATCATTGTGTTGTCCTTGACGAAAAATAACGGCCACCCATTGTACGTGCAAGCAAACCTCTAAGATTTTAAAAATAATCGTGAATCAGCTCAGGTATCAGTTTAAATGACATTGTAACTTAAAGGTATATTATGTGATCTATTCCAGGGGACGCCCTCAATCCTCGAAAAAAATTGGAATCAGATTTTCTTGCAGATTTACTTTTCTGATCATAAATCATTAATATATTCCAAGTTACAGAGCGATACGATTCCAAATAACCTCAAAATCATGGTTTTAGAGGGGTACGATCTATTTTCAAACCATGATTTTGAAGTAATTATGAATCGTATCGATCTGTAACTTAGAAGATCTTTATGATTTATGATCAAAAATGCAAACCTGCAAGAAAATCTGCTTTCATATATAGTAAAAATCGATGATAGAGGACGCTACTTGGAAACGATCACATAATATGCCTTTAATTGCTATAACATACATTCGAAAGATCATCACCGAACAATTTCAGATACAAAAGCTGAAACTCATATGCTACAATCAGTGCTTATACAGGAATGTTTAGGATTTGGAACAATATAGCCTCATCTGCCGTTGTCACCCATTTAACTCGAGATTCCTTATAGTAGTATACAATTATTCACATCATACTTTGCGTTACCCAATGCTTCATAACGCTTTGTAATTAACGAGGTAATAATATGTACGAAACAAAGTGAAGAAAACTTACAATAAGTTAATTAGATAAGCTTAGTCACCCAGATTGACAAACCACATCGACTGCTGTAATATTTTGTGTGAAAGGATTGAGTCAATATGGTTTGGGTTACTTGACTTCTAAACCTAAACTGCTGTTGTATTGTGTCGTATTGTTTGTTACATAGATGTCCAGACGACAATTCCGTGACATTCATAAAATCTGGAGAAGATAGAACCCAACGATTTTCCCTTGCAGCATTCGCCTTTAAAGGAGACAATTGGCTGGTGAGTACCCATTAACACATACAGTACAATATAAGGGTGATAGGCAAACAATTTGTCATTCGAGCATTTGGCTTTCTATGGTAACTACTTGGTAGTTCCTGCCGCTGCAGATGCTTGTGCCCATTTGATCAGACTTTGAATGACTGACTTGTCTTGACTTGAATCGAAATCGATTCGATGTTGGGACTCGAGTAACAAATGACTCGATTCGACGCAAGACTCAACCACTTCGTGGCTCACTTCAACTATGAGACTTACCACCACCATTCAAGTGATTCACGACTTGTAACTCGACCTCTATCAAAGTAAATGACTAGTTGTATGGAAATAAATACAGGGTGAGTCAAAAAGACTGTAATAGTGGAAAGAAGCTATTTTGTTTTCAAAACCAAAATGAATTTTAAAACTTTTTAAACGTTGCAAGAATGATGTATTTAATCCTAACTTTGTGTGACAAAATGAAGTCGATCGCATTTTCCGTTTGTCTTTGGTGAACCTTTTGACCAATGCACCCATTTTACACGTTTGTCCACGAGATACCCACAATATGCATCAGATCGCAAAATGTGTCTCTCATTCAAATTTGGAAACTTGAGGTCATTTGTGATGTTATTGGAATTTGATGCATCCTTTCTTGTTTACATGTGAGTTAGCATAATCAAATATAATCGTACCCATGCAATGAAAGCGTATAATGTTCTAAATGTTAATAAAAAATTGAAATTGTCCATTTTTGTTGTTGGCGGGATATTCAAATATGAAAATGCAATGTGTGCCATTTCAAATGAAAATCACTGTGCTCGTAGACAAACAGGTAAATTTGGTTGTGCAGCAAAGAGGGTCACGAAATACAAACGAAAAATGCGATCGACTTCATTTTTTCACATAAAATTAGGATTAAATACAGCATTCTTGCAACGTTTAAAAAGTTTTAAAATTCATTTTGGTTTTGAAAACAAAATGGCTTCTTTCCATTATTGCAGTCTTTTTGACTCACCCTGTAAAGCATTTTATGACATAATTTTCATTTTTGAACATTCTGATGGATAATACGGGGTACTTATACAGTTTCTGATTATTTACCTTTGTCAGAAGGAATTCCAGTTTGCGCTTTTTATTAACCTAATAATCACACTCATGATTCACATGCTACCACGTGAACACTCAGTATTGAACGATTCTGGTACATAATTGTGTTCCATACTGGACAAATATACATGTGCCATGTCCGATAATAGAATACTGACTTTGTACCAGTATCGAGCGATACTGGGTGTTCCAGTATCGGACGATACTAAAACATCCCGTATGTATGTGGCATGAGGTATTATAGCATCAAACCGTTAACTTATCAAATGTATTTTCCAGGTATTCCTACACTGCTCCGTCGTAGTTTGTGACTCTACATCTCCTAATTCCATTTGCAAGGCAGATTGTAATGACCAGACATCCCGTGTTCGACGATCTAATGAAGATATGCATACCGTCAGCAGTGGACCTTTAGTAGTTCGTGGCTAGGACGTGTACAAACTGTGGCTAGGACGTGTCTTACATCTTTAGCATCTTTACTTGATATTTATCTTTTATTTTGTCAAAACATTAGGGTTTGAGGGATCTTTATGTATACACACCACATAAGAAATGTTGCGCTCTGTACATCTATTATAAAGTTATTTAGTTGAAATGAAGCTAATAATGAAAAATTGATGTTTCCATGAGGTTATCTCCCCTCGAGTTGTTGGATTTAACTTACGATTATTTCATATAGAAACAGTAACACTATAATCGTCTACAGATTCAGGCAGCAAACAAAAACAAAAATAAGTAAACATTCATTGAGCCCTAATTATTATCTTCTAGACAATTGATTGTGAAAATACGTGAGTATGATGTATATCTGTAATTTAATGATTATATTTAGTTCTAGAAATATGTATGCTTTATACACCATTTTGGAGACACTCTTTACGACATGTATTCTGTTCTTTTGTTTTTATTCCACTCGGGAGAAAATCCAAGATCAAGATTATAAGGATCTGGAGTTTGTGAAACAGACTTGACATTTTATGAGGAATTCTTTTTTAATCAGTGTACACCGGGAGGAATTCCTCATTTTATAAAGGTTATATTAATTAAGAATTAAAAATAGAAAATTACATATAATTGGAATGCTTATATCTAACAGAAAAAAGTGGTTTCCATGTCTACAATGCCTCTGAAAATAATAAGTCTGAGATCTGAGACAATCCCAAACCAGAAGTTGAGAGGTGAACATTGCGATCGATGTATCAGATCATAGAAATAACGAGAGATATCGGAAGTACATGATGAGTCAGATTGATTTGGACACAAGTCTGTACATTTTCTTCTGGCAATTTGAGTTTCCTGAAGGAAAAAAAAATGTAGGATTTCATATATATGGTCAACAATTTCGACGCGGCAGTCGTCTTTAACAATCCACATGGAAACTGAGCCAAACTGTAGAGCTTTTCTGTTTATTTCAAGTACATGTACATGTACTCCTTTATGAGGCCCAATTAACAATCATATCGATTGTTCAATTATATAGGAATCTCTAGTAAGCAATTATTTTACTCTAACTTGAAGGTATATTGTTGAGATGTAGTCACATATGTACACTATTTCAATAAAACTGTGTTCAAGAGTGATTCCAGTAGGATATATTATTTGCAATGAGTGCATTTCTTCCAAATTGACCCATAGACTGATATACTTGAATGTTTAACCAAGTATTTCCTACATACCACCCTATAACATATCTGATTTAAGAATGTTTTGATAATGACTACATACTTTTAAAGATGTTATCAGATTGAGTCAAAATCGTTCTGACTCATCATGAGGCGTCAGATCATATTTTCCCCTTATAGTCACTGCTTACTTTAATACCTTGCAGTCTGTCTCCTTCTCATCTCTTTTATAGTGAGTCAATTTGTTAATCAATTTGCTCTGTTTTCATGCTATTTTAAATCACGTCAAAGTCTATTTACATCTGTGTTAATATATGCTTTTTATTGGTGTTCCTTTTATGACGTCATCAAACTCATTCCTGTTTTGAATCGTATGGGGGTCTGTTTTAAAATCATCACAAAAGCCTGATTTTATCTTTGCTTTGCTGAACTCATGAAATAATGTAAACATTATTTTGCATTTAATGTATGAAAATAATATCTGAGTATGTTTGTTTTATCTTAGGGAGCACATCAAAACTCGACCGCGCGGCAACCACCGGTTCCGCCCGGATGGACCGCATATATCATTGTTTAGAACAATAGCAACCGGCGGTTGCCGGGCGGTCGAGTTTTGATGTGCTCCCTTATTAATTAGTTATTGGGTTTCATGCCGGTAGGCACTTAAGGCCTAAAAAAAGAGGTTTGTTTGCCCAAACACGACCGACCCATAACATCTCAAAACCCCATGCCTTTTTTTTTTTTTTTTAGATTTTTTTTATTTTTTAAATTATGTTTTATGTTGAAAAATATATGTATTACATGATATTTTCACCTTAATTTGCCAAACTAATCAACAACTAAACTGCCCTGTAATTTACTTATTCCCACATATGCACCCTTTAAAACATTAAGGAGAAGCAAATTAAAGATCCTACCACTATCAAGTGAAACACAGAACATGTCAGACCATCCAGTATGGTCTGAAGGTTTGTACTACAGGCTGCCAGCTGCACTATGTATTAAAACAAAACACATGTACATGTATTAGCCCTAACCAGCCAGGCTATGTTCGTACGGTGTGGAAACCGGGGGAGGGGGACAAAGTATGATTTTTTAAACCAAATAATCGCCGTGAAACTCCTTGGAATTGACCCCCGGAACCTCTGATCACCACGCCGCGTCCCTAACCACTCAGCTAACCTGCCAACGCTCACCTGGGCAGCGATTTTGTACACACATATCAGCTTGGTTGATGACGTCATTGAATCATATGCTATAAAATGCAAGTGGACATTGTTTTTTGCTTTAGTGAATCATAGTTTAGGAAGGTTAGGGTTTTAAAGAACATTCAAGTGTATTAACATCAAATTGTATAGTCTTTTTCTTCTCTAAAAGTGTCCATTGCCAAAAAAAAAGAAGAAAAAAAAGGGAATCGACCTACCGACCCACTTTTTTCAACTCTTGTTTGGGCAAACAAACCTTTTTTTAGGCCTAATCATGAGTACCGTGCGTCATTGAGTACAACTGAATGCAGATATTAATTCATGCATTCGTTGCCTTCATTATTTGGTATAAGAAATATTTTAAATATTTATTTTACTTTGAGTACACTTTATTTTGACTCACTCTGTATCCCTGGGTAGTGTGGTTTCATGTGTTGTTATCAAAAAGTCATTGAGTATTGTGGTGTAGGCCTACACTCAAATTACAAATGATATTGTATTTGTGGCACCACCTACATGGCCTATCTACGCTCATGCGCTTTCCCCTTTTGTGTTCCTTTTTAGTCATAGTCTCTTCCATATAGATACAATGAGAATAAAACTCCCATTGCAGGTCAATTATGTATAACAATAGCTGTGTTCAAAGAAGATTTCTTGAGCAACCCCAGCATGCTTCACTTTCATCACATGACCACTGATTTCTGTCACCGGTGTCTACTGGTTCCCATTGACATTACATTGCAGAGAAAGGCTTACAATCAATCCTCTCTTGTTTTTCTTAAAGACCCTTGATTATTTGAATAAATATTTTAGTTGGGATCAATTTCTTTTCATGTACCATGTATTAGAAGGTGGAAAGTCAAGACAACCTCCAGCTGTTAATTACTTTGACACATGATTGGCTGTTTGGTTGGGAGAAAAGCCCTGTTGACAGTGTAGTGTTTCCTGAGTGTTGCTTTATAGCATGCTGGACTGCACAATAAATCTTCTTTGAGTTGTATATGGTCACGCGTTATGAACTCGCCTCCCAATAGGGTGGTGCCGTTACATTTTTTAGCTTCATGCTGTCATTTTCCTCAAATATTTTTAAAACCACAAAAGCTATCTCAACAAATTTGGTATCATTTTAAAGCCCTAATAACAAGCTATCTGCCTGCAAAATGGCATTGGTATATCTAATACAGAAAGGGAGATACAGCTGTTTGATGTTTGGGGACCAGGGGTGGTGCTGGAAGAGGTGTTTCTGGAAGGGGTGCCGCCTGTATAAACTCAATGGGGATAATCCCATGCTTTGTTCTTTTTACAATAACTAGTCATCCCCTAATGTTAAAAACACAATTTTGGTCCCATTTCAAAGGATACTTAGTAGTCATTAAGTATGTGGTTCAACAGACTTGTCAACTATTATTAACAACTAATTAATTATGGATAAGACAATGATCATCAGCTTTCTTCCTATTCGCTACACAGTCAACATGAATAATCAGCCTCAATTTACCGGATTTATAAAAATGACTATAACAGAAAAAGTTTTCAACCTATGATAGCAAAAGTATACATTTTTGGAAAGCTTGTAACTAGAGGAATTCAGAAATGCAGTTTATATCAGGGAAGGGTTCATCCTTAAACAAATATTTCTGAAAATTCTAAAAATATATAAAATAAAAATTTGAGATATTCACTAGCCGGTATAATTACCATACCGACGTAGTAACTTTGACAAATATATATCATCTAATGGGTAATTTCATGAGGAATTCAAATATGTAAACAAAATAATGATAGGGATAGGTATACAAAATATATGGATCTCAAATTAAAAATTAAAAAACTCTGATATTTTCCGAACATTTCCGATCATACCATTTTAGTTCTTACTATAATTTTAATGACATATATGGTTTGCTCATGCAATTTCCCTTCAGAAAATGTATACTTTTACTACCTCAGGGGGGTATACAAGCAAATATAAATGTGTAAAGTTAAATTCATGTCGCGAAAGCCAAAATCCGCGTGTAACGCGAAAGGAGGCGAGCTTAAAACACATGACCATATACTAATTAACAATAGACTATTTTTTCGTTGATTTTTAAAATGTAGGCTGCTATCATGCTAAATTATTAAACACTGACACTTGCTGTAACTGTTTCTCTCCGTGTGATTTGTCCCATTATCAAATAGACTACTCCATAGTCCATTCATTTTGTCCTATTATATCTACATAAACTATCAAGTGTTTGCATAGAGGACGCATTTAATAATCGCCAGACTGATTCACAGCACTAAAAACACGTATGAGGGCGCTCTAAATTCGGGACGGGGCATTTTTCGGAGCTGTGCCAGACGACGCTGGACACGGGCGTATTCACGAATATTCAGGTAAAAATATGCGAACGAGGTTACGTGATCAAGTGAATGGCACGAACGCCTAACAATGGTTTAAATTCAAAAAATTATACTGACACTGCGGATGGTTAGCCACCCACAGTGGTTTTAGGATGAAATAATTTAGTTCCAACGTGTGATGAATTTTATGGGGTCATATAATCAAAATCCATTGTTACATTGAAACCAACGGAACTTCAAAATTAACGGCCGTTCGTGTCCACCGTCGTCTGAGCTGTGCGGTGAACATGAACAGAGCCCTCCTACGGCCAGATGTAACACTTTTATAGCATTGGTGACGTGCCTTTACAAGCGGCTGGTGGCGATTTTAAATAGATCGACATGACACAAAATAGGTTAATATCGAGGGTTTAGTGCCAGAAGGCCGTAACTCAAGAAATGATATTTTGAGATAATCGACTACTAGTATCAATTATTTGGGATCATTACAATACACTGTAGCACCCAACTTATAACTCTAATTTGATTCAAATTCAGAGTATTTATGAGTTATCTCTCGTTGGTTCTGAAAATCTAGGTTATATGGATTATTTTGTACCAAAATATCAATGTTCCTAAAAGTTGAGTTACGGCCTTCTGGCGTTCAACCCTCGACATATTATAGTGAAAATACATTTTGATTATTGCCAGGACCATCAATTCTATGGCGTAGTCTATATATCAAACGGACTGACGACAAGTTGGTAGGTGTTTAGGATGCTTCAAGCCCCAACAAAACGCAATGAAACGCAGAAAAACCTATTGTGAATTAAAAGGTTCTTTGCGAGGTAAACTAATAATAATGAACCATTGTAGTTATGCAACTCAAACTTTGGAATGTGACAATTTTAAGGATGACCATTCATGTAAAATAGAAAACATCAAGTTGAAATTCGGGCCAGCAATCAGAACATCTACCTATTGATTCTTAATATTGGGCGCAAAGAGGAATAATCCGCCAAATCTTATATCGAAATTGCAATGATCACAAACAAATAGTCAAAGTGGTACATTTAATTCGTTGTTATTTGTAAAAAAGTCAACACATTCCACGCGGCGGGCGTTTGCAGACGACAGTTCCAAAATGTCACAAAATGTTTCAAAATTGTCAACATTCATCACCATATTTGGTATCACCATGAGAAATTCATTGAAATAAGTACAAACAGGCCTAGCAAAGGTTCAGTAATCCGGATAGACCTTGAAAGAATTCTGACAAATCTGGTTTTTAATTGGGAAAACATGATAACAGCGGCGAAAGTGTTAAAGGTGTATGTTCCGATCACTTTTTTTTGGCTATGATTTTTTTTTCACATCAAGATATTTTGATATCAGAAGAATCCCCATATTTTTCTCATTATGTCTGTAAAATCTTAGGTGCCAGAAATGTTCCATTTTATAAATTATAGGCTAACATGTGGTGAATTACTGCCAAAGGTGGTTAACCACCAACCAGTTTGTGTATGACTCAATGGGCAAATGTGTTGTGACCTTGTGCTGCTAAAAATAGAACCATTGGAGTTATGCAGCTCAAACTTTGGAATGCGACACTTTTAAGGATGACTTTTCATATAAAATAGAAAACATCAAGTTGAAAATCGGTCCAGCAATCGGAACATCTACCTTTAAAACAGGAACAATACACATCATTAATCACGTCTTGCAATTTCTACAACACACAAGTCAATGCTGATGATGATTAATTCAAGATTGTAAAATCCGAAATCGGACTATCACGTTTTATTCACACATTAAACAGCGACAAATTTCCATCACACGGTGCATTTGACTTTATAAATAGTTAAATATGAATATGAAATGTACACTTAACACAAAAAAGTTCCAGGTACTTTGATGTTGGCTAATCAAAAAATCAATAATTGGTGCCACAAATCTCATATAGATTTAACATGTTAAGGGGGGGGGGGGGGGGGGGGGGGGGGGGGGGGGGGGGGGGACTTAAGGAATACAAATCAATACAAATCAATGATATCCCATAAACCAATTATAGTGCAACTTTGTTGTAGTTAACGTGGCTATTGTAATCCCCATCACTTAACAGTATCCATTCAATTTGTATGAATATAATGTGGTATCAAACTACAGAGAAGAAAATTCCCCAATTAATGCATATCTCGGATTTTTGAAACCGATAATTAGCAAACATCAAAGCACCTGGTCTTGATCTGTTTGTGTACATACATAAACTGGGCTCATAAAGAAACTTATAATTGTTCACATGGTCATTTCTTGAAAATCTGTCCATCAAACTGAACCAAAATGACATACATGATTACTTCAATACTCTACTCTAATGTCAATATCCAAACGGTCACCTAACCGCTTGCTGTATCACATGTCAAAGCCTGGAGATTTCGGCAACATAGAGTTTAAGGCACGTGAAGAAGTTTTAACTTCTGGTTCATGGTAAGAGTTCAATGTTCAGCTCTGTGTTTGGGGCACTGACATAATCTTCATTTCAATTGGTTTTAAAAAACCAATAGAAATGAAGTTTATGTCAGTACCCCAAACACAGAGCAGAACATTGAACTCTTACCATGGTGCTCTTGTCCCCGGACCTCAATCCAATTGAACAACTGTGGGATGAGCTCGGGCGACGTGTTTCGGCAAGGGACAATCCGCCTACTAAAGCAAAAACACTCAGAGTAGCTATACAGGAAGAGTGGAAAAATCTCCCCCAAGCCTGCATCAGAAACCTGGTGGATGGCATGCATAGCAGATACAGTGAATTCTTCCAAGCACATGGTGGACATACACACTATTGATGTCTTGTGTTTGGGTAACTGACATTATCTTCATTTCATTTTGTTTTGACTTCTTCACGTGCCTTAAACTCTATGTTGCCGAAATTCCCAGGCTGTGACATGTGATACAGCAAGCGGTTCCATGCCAGTTCATTTTTCCGTTCTGTCAGTAAGGTAACCGTTTGGATATTGACATGTCATTAGTAGAGTATTGAAGTAATCATGTGTGTCATTTTGGTTCATTTTGATGGACAGATTTTAAGATATGACCATGTGCAAAATGATAAGGTTTTTTTTTGTGCCCAGTTTATGAATGCAACACCTAACCAAGGTTAACGGGGTCTACCCAATAGTCATAAGGACCGCTATAGTCATAAGGTAGGGTTAGGGGTTAGAGTTAGGGTAATGGTTAGGGTTAGGTTTAGGGAAGATTAAGAATAATAATTAAGCCTTATGACTAAGCGACCCTTATGAGTATCGAGGTTGACCCTCCTTACCTGGTGCAAATATGTCCAGTAATTATGTGCTCAAAATATAAATCAAAATAAAGTATCTGATATGTACAGTGAGGCGACGAGAAGAAAAACCCGTTTTACGGGCGGACGGACCTGTCAAAAAGGGATGGGCGTTTTTTTTTTTTTTTTAATTATTTAAAAAAAAAATTAAATGTAACCAAAATCTGCAAAAATCTGGAATTTTGTTAACAATTTGTGGTGAAATAGTGAATACATTTTTTCGACAGATTTTCTGCCAACAATTGGCTGATTTTACTTAAGAAAAAAAACTTTAAACAAAATAAAGTGGGTAGGTCGGGTCCGTAAAACCGGGTTTTTTTCTCGTCGCCTCAGAGCGGACACATTTCGTCCGCAGAATGTTACACCTAAATTTCGCCCATTTCCACCCACGGATATTTTTTTCAACATTTCCACCCAGAAGTGTCAGGGTTAATGAATCACAATAATGCAGTATAACATTGTGATTATACTTACTAGTCCTCTTGATTGATTCGAAACCGAAAGAGTGAGTATACACAGTATATTCTATGCATATTCATTAAAATGCTGACGTTCGCTCTGTATATTACCTTGTTTGACCACCAAGTGACTCCTCATGTGATCATAATATATGGTGAAAAATCAATGCTATAATAGCCCATTGTACAAAAGCAAATCCCATCGAAAAATGTATTTGCTGCAATTTTGACATTGTAAATCCGATGAAGTTTCATCGTAAAATGCTTGAGATCGGGGGTGAAATAGCGTCCCCAGCCGGCACGAAACCCGAGCTTGATAAACCGACAGAGCCAATTCTCAACCGACACGACTGGATTGGCTACACTGTCGTAAATCGTTTATTGCATCGCCTCTTGCTAAGCATTTATTAGTTATTACCTCAAAATTATCTAAAATCAATTTCATGGACGAAATCAGGATGATCTGGTTTGCCCCACAAAGTGAGTATTTAAATCAGCTAAGAGAACATCGGTTGGTAAGTAGCTTCTTAGGTTTATATTATAAGGCCTTATCGCATTTCTTCGGAGGACAGTGTTATCCTGCTATTTCTGGCTTCCACGGCTACTACGGCTGCTACGACTACTAGTACTGCTAGCATTTGAACCACGGCGACTCGTGCTACTAGCATTTGAACTTCGACTACTTGCCCCGCTAGCATTTGAACTGCCACTGCTTGTGCCACTAGCATTTGACGTGCGAGTGGCGCTAGGATTAGAGCTACGTTTTTTAACGGGAGGTTTATGAAAGCTATTCTTTTTAGGGGTTTCCGAGAACGAATTTAATAGGTTTGTTGGGGGAGTAACAGGTTTACCCGAGGGCCGCCATGGGGCAAACTGAGCAGGAGGTTTCTTTTTTCAATGACAATGGTTTGAATGGCACGGTTTATAAATATAACTGGTGGAGGCGATGGTGGCGGTGTACACTGCGTGAAACAATCGTATACCGGTGGTGGAGGTGGAGGCGGGTCAGTCTGATTTATTGAATCTTGTATCACAGGTGGCACGGTCTGTGAACATGTAGTGATAGTTACCGGTGGGGGCAGTGTTTGACACAATATGTCTTTTGTTGGCAATGGGCTAGTTTGATTGGCGATATCATATACTGCCACTTGCATTGTCTCCGTGTATTCATCTTCCGTAGCAACATCATCCGTCTGAATACACCCGGTATCCATGGGGATGATCATTGTTTGCACAGGACGATCGGCTAAGACGGGAGGCACAGTTTGACTGCAAACATCGCACAGATCAGGCCAAGTTTGCAAAGACACGTCACAAAGTGTTGGTTTGATTGGGGCAGGTGGTATTAGATCTGCCTGAATTCCAATCGTTGATTTCCTGATAACAACTTCCTCTGGTTCCTTCACCTCACTCATCTTTTCAATCAAGTGACACTGAAACTCGTTGACGGTGTTAAGCTGTAAGTCGACGCGAGAATGAATCTCCTCAGTTCTCTGAAAGAGCTCATTTGCATCCTGTGACGTCTTAAAGACAAGCACGCCCTCACCGATTGTTTTGTTGATATCTTCAATGGTGTCAAAGAACTTCTGAAACATTTCGCATCTGAAATATTATAAAACATTATAAAAAAGTGTGAGTATCCATAAGATTTGTTCTCTAGTATCATAAACACCTACCTCTGGAATATGGAAAAGTTCACATGAATGCCACCGTTTTCTTTTACTTTAGGCTACTCTAATTTAAGATCTATTGTGGTATATTTCTGAAAACATGACAAGCTTCAATGACACATGCTCAACCATACGTAGCGTAGTGCGTGTTATATTAAAACTGCGCAAAATGAGCATTTCATTCGTATTGTCGTTGCCTTTGGAAATAACGCTTTTGATTGGTTTACGAGTAGGAATAGATTCGATTCGGAGAAAAGTTACACTAATTCAAAATATTTCGTTTTTTCTAATCGTGATCAGTTGATTTACCAGTTGTGACGAACATTTTACCCTCGTGAGAACTTGTGAGGATACGCAACTCTTGTAATTCCTTGCTTTGAAAGTAAATATTCTATTAACTTTCTCATACTACATTGAAAACAACTTGAATACAGTCATTCTCTAATTAACTAAAGCAGTATCCGTATCTGCAAAGTTTGTTATATCAATGCAATTGGCTATTTAATATATTTATATATATTTAGTTTCTTAACACTTTCCGTATATCTCGGCAATGCAAGCATAAAAACAGATAACACTTGGCACATAGTTAGAACACACACTTATCTCTGCTTGACACTCTTTTCTAGATCTGAATCCCTTGATACAAACAAGAAGGGACCATCTCAAATGCGCTTTTATTTAGCAAAATCCGCAATAATATACCTTAGAAAACAACAAAGGATAAAGAACAATGGAGGGATTATAATTTAGTAAATTGTTGTGGGATGTAAAGCAATGATAGTGGGGATTTCAAGAGGAGCTGTTCATAAAATTTCCTCAAACCATTGAAATTATGCGACGATTACTTTAACAATTCATATCTAGTAGCTCTAAAGATTTAGGCATTTTTCATTATTTCTGATTAGAATTTAAAGGCACAGCAAGCTTTTATCTGGTAAATTTCATGATTTTAGCCATTTGTGGCCCTGTTCAAAATTATCTGCCGTCTGCGCATGCGCATATTTTCTGCAGGTTCCATGCGAATAAGTTCAGATAATTAGTTAGCTATCATATGGAATCTCCCAAACTGGTTAATTGCTTGGATTTTTCCTAAATTGATTGATTTTCCGAAATATTAGTGATTCCTGACTGAGCATTTTTAAATGAAAATTGGCTATTTGAAATACTGATATTTGTATACATTTTATTTGATTGCCTCTCCTTACATTTTCCTCTTATACTACATATATCAAATTACACAGGGATTAAAGTTATTGTCTTTTTTATCATACTTACGCGAAAAAATGGGATTTACTTGCTTCTGGTGTCATGTTATGCAATCTTCTTACCACATGTTTTATAAAAACAATTCAAATTTCCTGCCAAATAACTGACTTAGCAGTGTCCCAAGTGTACTTACTTTGAGACAATGCTATGACGTCATAGTTCACACTTATAAATCCAAAACTGTATTGTTTGAAAGATAAAGGTTCATACTTTATATTGATCACATTATCCCTCAATAGAATCACCCATGCATCCCATACCATGATCACTTTCATTATTTATTGAACGACCCTCGTATCTTCACGCTGAATCAGAAAGTTCAATAGGAGTTAATGCAACAATGGAAATGGCACTTTTTATCTGTAAGCACATACCGCGACAACAATACTTTATCGATTTTAACAAACAAGGTGTCAAAATCACCGTAATTCAATTGTCCGTCTCCTGGTGTTCTCATTTTTAGAATATGAGTAACAATTTTAAAATTATAGGTGCTTTTACAACAGCCGAGTTACTTTTTTTGATGTCTTTAGATGAGACATCACCCGCTAAAAGTATAATTTTGAAGAAAAATATTTTGATATAGTGATTTAATAATTATTTCGTGGTTGTAGAGGTACATCAAGTGTAAATGTGAGTCCAAAAAAAGTTGTACGGATTTGAATATTTTTCCTGAGAAAGAAAAAGAAAATTGACCTAAAACTCAAACGATGTTTTGACGAGAATATTCTTCCGATCAAAAAAAGAATGACTGAAATCGATCATTTCTATCCAGAGTTATAGCTATTTGACTAAAAGAACCCATTTCTTTAGCTGTCCACTGATACGTAAAACAGAACAAAGTACAGAAAATGTTTTAAAACTCATCATTATGATATCATATCAGGAAGTAATTGTTTTATTCCTCATAATGCAAAATCATCGAATCCATCAAAAAGAGAAGGCTAAAATCTTATTTGTAGTCACTGATTATTTATTTTAGGCACACCATTTGCACTTGTGTTTGAAACTCCCGGGCTTTAATCTTATTTGAATATGAATGACCGTGTGTACATTTTGCTGCCCACTTAGAGTGGGCAGATATCCATTACATTTCAGTTGCCTGTAAGCTTTGAGCCCAAGTTTGACAGGTTGAACTGGCCATGACGCTAGTATTAGTTAAGTTCCACCCAAGCATTATATCCATCCAACACCATTGACCGCATGCTGGGGTACCTTGAGTGTGGCAGCGGATGAACTGGAAACAAGCCCGAGGCGCTGCAGTCTTGCCACATGACTTGGCACACGCGGTGACTTTCCGCCAGATTTGGGCTAGTTTTAAAACTAAAATCTGCTCTTCGGATAATATAATGTAATTTCTTTTTCGAAATTTGAAATTTTGTTTTTATAAAATATGATATAGCACAAGTTGTAATGACAAGTTGGAATTTCTTAACACAACAACATTTTTCAAAAGTAGTATAAAGGGCTTCTAGTTACACCCAGACTAAAGAGTCTTGAGCTATGCTTAGGACAGCGGTGGAACAGGTAGCACGCACGCTGGAAAGACACAGGTGGTGCAAAATAAATCAGATAAATGGTGTAGAAGGGGATGATTTATTACCCTGGATAAAGCATCAAAGACGTGGTCAAGAAAGTTGGAAAACATCGGAACCGTAATGCAAGAGAATTAAGCGTTCCGTGGACAGCTAAAAAGGGGTTCTTTTATTAAAACAGGCGTAGCTCCTGATATAATTGGTCGATTTCAATGATTTCTTTTGTCATATGAGCGGAATAAGTTGCTCTTTGAAAACGTGTCTCATTGGTTTGTCAAATTTGTTTGGTCTATTTTTAAACAAATATTCATTCCCGTACAACTTCTTTTTGACTCACCCCGTAGTGCACTTTCCGTCAAGTGGTCAAGACTTGACCCTTGGACGGACCTTTAATATTGATATGCTGTTGAACAGTGAAGCTTCATATTCCGGAATCTTTTAGTTTCATTCCTCAAACCAGGTTAACAGGAGTCGCGTGTCCAGTATATTTACTCGATAACTACTTCTCCGTATATATATATGGCTGACAATAAAACTATTAACCGGCTTATTTGTATGTGATACAGGAATATATCGCATTCGATATAAACATATCCTTGAATCACGCTTAAGCTTAAACTCATTTAATATTATATAAATAACCATTGATAGCGCCTCCGTGTGAACTTGGCTACTGAATTGGGTACATGATATCTCTGTTTGTTCTAGCTGGGTACCAAGATGGCATCAATAACAACATAAACATCGGCATATGATACTGACCCTGTATTGTGACCGGTCGCTCCGTTTAAACTTCTTATTTCTCTGAAAAGGTTATACAAGAACAAAATAACCATATGAGCCTACTGTTTTTAAACTAGAGCAGTTAAGCGGAATTGACCCTGACATCGATGTATCAATGACCTCCAGATATTATTTTCTTCTTATTTTTTTATGTTATTCTCTATGTTTGGGTGTTTACCCTATTCCTGTCCCACGCCACTTTCATTGGCTTTTTTTACTAGCCCAATTGGGTTTACTTGTATTTTTGATTATTTTCTGAGTTGCAGTGAACCAATTGATTGGCCCATCAGAGCTCTCTGTTGAGAGTTACCCGTTTGATTTGTAATCCCTCAGTTCATTAACTTTGTTAATGTCTGTTGGGCTATTGTTCACATTTGCTCTTTATATACAAAAAAAAGAACTACAAACAAAGACGGGCGATAATCATTGACAAAACAACAGCATTTAACATATCGTACCGTATAGGGAGGTGTACTGTATTGTATAAAAGTACGATTGATGTTTCAATGTCAAAAAACGACCTGAAACCAAATTCCACATGGTACATTAACGTCAACTGTGCAGTAATTTCAGTGCGTATTGCACGCATACATGCAACATTGTTGCGTGCATGCTGGTAACCAGTTAGAATTCATACAATATCTCGCTTAAAATAGTTATATGGCAGTTAAAATACCAGTAAAACGTTCTTCTACCACAGCATTTAGTTATTGGATTACTGCATTATTATACTACAAACAAGACACAACTATATCATTATATTCACATGTGCTTTTGGTGGAGCATACTCTGACGAGTCATGTCGAACCACTCGTTTACGAAGATAATACCAGCATTTGCCGTAAATTATATTCATAATCCATCGTATATCATCCGCTGAGGGCAGTAGATTAAATGGAGGTGGTACCATGTCATTGTCTTGTAACACACCAAGCCACATAGCTGTAGAGGTGAATTTCCATTCGACATCGGCGTTCTCCTGTAATAGGAATGTTAGAGTTATAAGAGAATATTCAGATTAAAAACCACCGGAGCAAATTAATGGAATACCGTTCTATTCATTAAACCATGCATTATATGGTAGGAAAATAATTATCTAATCATATAGCGCCACCTATGAGCCTGAAGAGTACCCAATTGATGTGAAGTTAGGTGAAGATCTGTTTTTATCTGCAAGTGTTACTACTGTCAATGACTTGGAACTCTCCGTCGATTCATGTTGGGGACGCTCTCTATCAATCCATGGGACGATACGATATACTCTGTAATATCCAACGGGTAAGAATTTACGTAAACATGTCTGTGGGTTATGACTTAATTTTGGTGTCTTTGAAAAATAGGTTGATAAGGCGATGAAAAAAATACGGGCAAACGGACCTCTCATGTTTTAAAAAAAAATCGGGAATTTTTGGTGAATTTGTAAACAATGTCGAACATTTTCAACACACAAAAAAATCAAACAAATAAACGAAAAAAAGGTTTTTGTTTCGTCGCCTAACAATACTTCAACATGTATCATTTTAGATGACATAGTAATCATTGCTATGATGATATACGTTCGAATGATCATCACCGAACAATTTCAGATACAAAGGTCCTATGCTACAATCAGTGCTTACACAGGAATGTTTAGGATTAGGAACAGTGTAGCCTCATCTACCGTTGTGATGCATTGAACTCGGAAGGCATTATAGTAGTATGACAATCACTGTATGGAAACAATTATTCACGTCATACATTGTATAACCAAATGCTTCATAACGCGTAGTAATTAACGAGGTAATTTATGTACGAAACAAAGTGAAGAAAACTTACAGTTAAGTTTCACCCCCTCCTTAAGTCGACTGTCTTTAGATAAGCTTCATACACCCGGATTGATAAACCACATCAACTGCTGTAATATTTTGTGAGAAAGGGATGGGTCAATATGGGTTGGGTTACTTGATTTCTAAACCTGAATATATGTAACCGTCATTGTATTGTGCTATATTGTTTGTTACATAGATGTCTAGACGACAATTCCGTGACATTCATCAAATCTGGAGAAGATAGAACCCTACGATTTTCCCTTGCAACATTCGCCTTTAAAGGAGACAATTGGCTGGTGAGTACCCATTAACTCATACAGTACAATATGAAGGGGATTTGCAAACAATTTGTCATCCGAGCATTTAGCTTTCTATTGTAACTATACTTTGTAGTTCCTGCCGCTGCAGATGCTTTTGTCCATTTTAATCAGACTTTGAATGACTTGTCTCTTGACTCGACTCGGAATCGACTCGATGTTGTTACTCGACCTCTGTTAAAGTAAATGACTCGTATGGAAATAAATAAAGCACTTTATGAAATCATTTTCATTTTTGAATAATTCATCAGTCACAATCCAGCAATACAGGAATAGAATGCTAGTCTAGTTCCAGAGTCTGTTGCCAATCCACAATGATCCAGGAGGCTGTTATCAGGACAAGTGCGCTTTTTATGGATAATAAAACGGGGTACTTTTAATACAGTTTATATTTATTTACCTTTTTCAGAAGAAATTCCAGTTTGGGCTTGTTATCAACCTAATAATCACGATCATGATTAAAATACACGCGCTACCAGTAGGGATTTGTCCCAGTATTGAACAATACTGGTACCTAATTGAGAGCATTTAGAAATGTTCCAGTATCGTCCGATACTAGAACACTGATTTTGTACCGGTATCGAACGACACTGGGTGTTCGGACGATACCAGTACAGTCCATAATCTGGGACCTAAAGTACACTTTTCGAGTCGACTTCCATGACTCGGTTACAAGTTGGATAGCTATTGTAACACTGCCCATATGTAAATCAATAATATTATATACGTCATTCATATATTCGTGTTCATTGATTGGTTAAAAGTGGGTCACATGATCCCAAAGTACTATTTACGGCTCCCAAAAGTACTATTTACGGCTCCCAAAAGTACTATTTACGGCTCCCAAAAGTACTATTTACGGCTCCCAAAAGTACTATTTACGGCTCCCAAAAGTACTATTTACGGCTCCAAAGAAGACTATTAACGGCGCCGTTAGTTTCACGCGGCGTTGTACTCCGCGTGACGCGAGAGGTCGCACGGTTGCATCCCCAGGCGCAGCGTGACGATCGTTCGATGCACTGCCTTTGAATTGAACTTTTAACTGATGAAGATTGGAACTTACCGGATGATTTTTGAATTTGAACTTTATGGAACTAGACATATATGAATGACGTATATAAAACAAAGTATATACTAAGGCTTGTGATATGAGGTATAGCATCAAATCGTTAACTCATGCAATGTTATTTTCAGGTATTATTGCACTGTTCCGTCGTAGTTTGTGACTCTACATCTCCTAATACCATTTGCAAGGCAGATTGTAATGACCAGACATCCCGTGTTCGACGATCTAATGAAGATCTGCATACCGTCAGCAGTGGACCTTTGGTAGTTCGTGGCTAGGACGTGTAAATGCTGTCAGCAACGGATCTTTAGTAGTTCGTGGCTAGGACATGTAACGATTCTATTCATCCATTATTAGTCACTGTATACAGTGGTTTCAAAGCATCTTACTTGCTATTTATCTTTTATTTCATCAAAATATTAAGGTTTGGGAGATCGTTATGTACTCAGGACAGGCAATGAATGTTGCGCTCTTATGTGTTATTTTAAGTCCTTTAGTTGATATGAAGGGTTGATGTTTCTACGAGCTTATCGCCCCTCGATTTGTCGGATTAAGCTTACGACTATTCCATAGTAACAGTAACAACACAATCGTCTACAGATTCAGACAGCAACTTGCAATTTTATTAAACAATCATTGCTCCCAAATTATTATCTTGTTAGACAATTATTTGTGAAAATATGTGAATATGATGTACATCTGTAATTTAAGGATTACATTAGTTAAACATTCTAGTAATAGAATAGGTATTTTTTATTCATTTTGGGTCACTTTTTACGATATGTATTCTGTTCTTTTGTTTCGCAGATTATACCAATTATGAAAAACCGGCATCCAGATATTAATGATATGGAGCTTTTTAAACAGAGTTGACGTTCTATTTGGAATTCTTTTCAATCTGTTTACACTATAAATAAATCTCTTATTTTAAAAAGATTATAGTCATCTACAATAAAAATTGACAAATGAAATATATAATTTGAAAGCTTAGATCCCATAGAAAACAATGGTGTCCATGTCTAAAACGGGGTCTAAAAATGCCTTTGAAAATAATTTAAAAAAATTGGAAGGTACCTTGTCTGAGACCTGACACGATCCCAGACCAGAAGTGATAAAGCAACTATTGCGGTCGCTGTATGAGGTCATAGAAAGGACGGGCTGTATCGGAATTACAGGATGAGTCAGACTGATTTGCATCCACGTTTTATACATTTTCTTCTGGCAATTTGAGAAAAACTATTGCGGATTTCATATATACATGAATAAAACCCTTTCTTTCACAAGCATTTTTAAAATGGATAGCAAAGGTGATAAGTTATTTTCATTAACGTCTCAGTTTCCAGTCTGCATACGTCAACACAATGTTTTGAATGGCAAAACTCAGCCAAACTGTAATTATTTTTAAAAATCCACATGAAAACTGAGCCAATTTGTAAAACATTTCTGTTTACGTCAAGTACTCCTTTATGAGGGCCAATTAACAATCATGTATATTATTCAATTGTGTAGGACTCTCTTGTAAGATTTTATTTAACTCGATGACGAATAACATTGTTAAGATGCAGTCACATCTATACATGATTTCAATACAACTTGTTGAACCATGAAACCGTGGTCAAGGGTGATTTCAGTAGGATATATTATTTGCAATAAGCGCATTTCGTCAAAATTGAACCATAGATATACTTAAATTTGTCACCAAATATTTCCTACATACCAACCTACAACATATCTGATTTAAGAATGTTTTGATACAAATGACTACATAATTGTAAATTCCAAATCGTTCTGACTCACTCTGTAATAACACGTCGTTAGCGTCATATTATAGTTCCCCTTATATCTACTATACTTTCCTCACAATCTGTCTCCTACTGATCTCTTTTATAGTGAGTCAATTTGAACTTAATTTGCTCTGTTTCCATGCCATTTTAAATCACGTCAAAGTCTATTCACATCTGTGCTGTCATATTGGTGTCGTCTGTTCTGGAATTTCAATTGCTTAATATTTCTTCAGTTCGTAAGTTTATTTCTAGATTAAATAAAAAGAACGTTTTACGCAATTTGAGCTTTCAATTGATATACATTATGTTCCCCCTCCTTAACACTTTTGGACCGGTGATTTGACATTTCGCCGGTAATAAATCATCTAAGAACATGTCCATTGCCCACTATGTGATCCCCTTTCAAGACTGCAAAAGGCATAACGATGCCCAGAGGGCAAATTATAACCTTCATAATCCTGAAAGTTGACCACATAGTCAGCGGTTGACAAAATCTTAGATGATTAATTACCGGCGATATGTCAAATCACAGGTTCAAAAGTGTTAAGGGAGTGGGAACATAATGTACTGTAATTGTACTCCAATGAATATCACCTTGAACATGTTGAATATATCCCTGGGTAGTGATGTATTTATTTGTTGTTATAAAAAAATGAATGACAAGTCATTGAGTATTTTGGTGTAGACTAAAACTACAAATCATATATAATAGTACCTCCGACAATATTGTTTCATTTTTAGTCATACTCTTCTGTATAGATAAAATTAGAATGAAACTCACATTGAAGGCCAATTGTGTATACTAATTAGCAATATATTATTTTGTCTTTGTTTGTAAAAATGTATAGAGGATGCTATGATAAATTCTTAAACACTGACACTTACTACAATTTCATTATTTCTCTCCGAGTGATATGTGCCAATATCAAAATAGACTACTGTAGTATTCCATAGTTTTCCCTACATGTAGCCGGGTCCTATTGCATCTACCTGTTGTTTGCATCCCACCCACTGGCTCCTATGCAGCGTTATGCATTGGTGACATGCCTTCGCAAGCCGCTGGGGGCGCTTGGTAAATATATCGACATGGACAGACGACGCTGGACACGGGCGTATTCACGAATATTCAGGTTAAAATATGCGAACGAGGTTACGTGATCAAGCGAATGGGACGAACGCTTAACAACGGTTTAAATTCAAAAAAATGATACTGACACTGCGGATGGTTAGCCACCCACAGTGGTTTTAGGATGAAATAATTTAGTTCCAACGTGTGATGAATTGTATGGAGTCATATAATCAAAATCCATTGTTAAATTGAATCCAACGGAAATTCAAAATTAACGGCCGTTCGTGTCCACCGTCGTATGGACATGGACCACAAATAGGTTAATGCTATGCAGTGAAAATACATTATGATTATTGCTAAGACAATCCCGACTATGGCGTAGTCTATACATTAAACGGATTGACGAAACGTTGGCCGGTTTTTAGGATTTATCGTGCCCTAATAAAAACGCAATGAAGCGCAGTCGCGCACACAGAAACACCCCATAACGAATGAAAAGTTTCTTCGCGCGGTAAGTC
Organism: Ophiura sarsii; assembly: GCA_035610835.1. Classification (NCBI taxonomy): domain Eukaryota; kingdom Metazoa; phylum Echinodermata; class Ophiuroidea; order Amphilepidida; family Ophiuridae; genus Ophiura; species Ophiura sarsii. Next base: position 2,670,492 of record CM069449.1, on the reverse strand, counting down.
AATAATGTGTCATCTACCTAGATTTGATTTGACTAATAATAGTAGGCTATGGATAGATCGATGATAACATGTACATACTGCAGGTAGTTATTAAATATTCATATTACATATTATGGCCGAACCTATATACAAGACTGTCGTGTAGCTTAATTGCGCAGACTATATACACGACAGTCGTTAACGCATGCGCAGATGCTAATTTAGTATAAAAGACTGTCGTGTAGCCCACGCCCTCTACCGCAGAAAATTGCAGCCCCCTACATGTAAAGCTGTTACAAAATTATCAAACTCTGGAACACCTGAACAAAAAAGTTGCAACTGAAATAAATATAGAATAAAATTGAAGCGGGCCCTGAAAGGAAGCGGGTGGAGACGCTAAACATGTTTATTCTTTATTTGGTCTTATAAGCCCTTTAGAAAAATAATCGATTATTAAACAATTACTTTATGAAGTTCAGCATTCCATTCTTTACAAAGGAAATCCTATTTTTTGAAAAAGTCCCAACGCTTAACATGTTCTAATGTTTGCTTGGCCTAATCTGACCCACGCACGGTACTTGAGCTTCGATATCGCTGCATGACTGTCTGTTGTCGTGTATTACTCGATCTGCATATGCGCATGCGTCAGGTAGACGCCCGTCGTGTACATAGTTGTGCCGTTTTGCTACACGACAGTCTTTTATACTAAATTTGCATCTGCGCATGCGTTAACGACTGTCGTGTATATAGTCTGCGCAATTACGCTACACTACAGATAGCGCGAATATTATTACGTAAAAAACACGCCTCCTTCGTGTAGTCCGATTTGCAACGAGCAATCCATGTAATCGGCAAACACAGACAAGTAGTCAAGCGCGCAAACAGTGGATCGTTTTGTTTTCCCGTACTCGATTTTTACCATATTTTTTACCCAATTACGCCATGTTTGGTATCATTTTGAAGTCGAGGGTCTGTTTTAATAACATCCGAATTCAAATTAAAAATAATAATTTAGCATCAGATGGTATTTTAAAACTCCGAAATTAAGTACCTTTCGAAGCAATTATTTACCAAACAATTGTCATTGCATATGGATAACAAGTAATGTAGTAAACACTAAATAATAAGAACATTATGAAAATCTATGTTTCTGTTCTAAAATGACCGTAAGAGAGTCAAGAACACGGAGTTTGTACACTTTTGGCATTACCAGACCCCCCTACTTTGCTTCCATTCTTGCACGCGCAGTCTTTGATGCGTCTCTACATTCACAAACACGCGAAATCCCCATTTTAAAACTGTGTACGTCTACAGCGTTGGTTTACAGTCACGCTTCTTAATTAGCATTTCAAAAGAGGCGAGTCTAGACGAACATGTACATTGCATGCATCGTTTAATTACTAGTACAGACGAAATTGGGTCAATAAAGCTGAGTGATATGATATTGTAAGTAATATATTCGGTACGATAGAGTCACTGCCGTTATACCGTTGATCTTCACAATTCAAGGCTATACTGTTTATTTACATAAGTGGGTCAAGAACACGGACTCTGGTAAGCCTCTTTTCCAAAATGTACACAAAATATATACGGCTAAAATAGCATTTCCAAGCAGAAACGTGCCTCCAAATGTGACTTTAGCATTATATCAAATAATGGAGTAATAATTTATTATTCCCCTTCGTGAAGATCCCTTCGTAAACATTTTATAATGCTGACATTTTGACATATAAATCGCACGAGATTGACATCCTCTGTATTATTATAGCTCTAGGTCTATGCTTTATGAGGTTGGATTTGTACAACTTGAGAAAAATCTAATTTACTTCATATTGTCAACAGCAAAATGTTAATAGTTTGACCTGTTCGTTACACCGACCTTATACGTAGCTCGAAATCTGATATCATGTCCAAAAAAAGGAAATCTGGGCACATTTTTAAGTATTCAGACTTTTTGAGCCTAAATCGGCTGCAAAAAATGTCTTTCCTTGCGGTTTCAACGCGAACGTCATTTGTTCCGTCAAATGTGTTGCGGTTTGACCAGTTCGTTACACCGACCTTTTACGTAGCTCAAAATGTGAAATCATATACAAAAAAAGCAAATCGGGGGATACATTTAGGATATTCAGCCTTCTTTAGCCTAAATCGGCAGCGAACAAGTTTTTTTCCTTGCGATTTCAACGCGAAAGTCATTTGTTCCGTCAAAAGTGTTGCGGTTTGACCGGTTCGTTATATCGACCTTATACGTAGCTCAAAATGTGAAATCATATCCAAAAGACAAATCGCAGGTGGGGGGCATAAAAGGTGTATTATCATTAAATACAAACAAATGAAATGTTACAGCAATGAAATCATCCAAATCCAATCAACAGGCCAGTGCAATGGCAAGTGGTTACTGCGTTGTCCTACGCCAGCGCTGCTGTATCAGTTACCGGCTGGGGCCCGTATCAAATTCCGCGCAAGCCTGGTAAATACTTTTCCGTACTGAGAAAAAGCGTTTGTGAAAAGACTCAGTAATATAAAAAGTTCTCAACTTTCACGAAACTATTTGTGATACCATGGAATCAAATTCCTCCAAAAACATCCTGACGTCCGTTTATCGGACAATAATGTGTGTGCTTACATGGATCTCACAATATTGGAAGCCAATCACCACACTCGAGGTAGTGAATTTAAGGAAATAGAAATTGCCGGTAAACTGCTTATAGCAACTTTACCCGATAAACGAACCCCGGCTAATATCAAACGAACCCTAAAGACCAATTGGGCTGTTAATATTGGTCTATTTTTTCTGATAGATGTCTATTACTTGACCTATTATCCAGAGAGGCCTCGCATAGCTTCAACCATGCGGTACTACATTTCACCGATCGTGAGGGTCATTTGCATAATTGATGTCGGCGAAACCGTCAGATGTTTTCGTTAGATTCAAGAGATGGCGCTGTTGTTCAGGGTTCAGGGTAGAAAGAGTTGGCGATATAATTTTTTTTTTAAAAAGCCGTGACCCTTCATGTTCATTCAACATCTGACTTTACATTAGCATGCCTTAATGCCTGCTTCACTGACGACATGTCACAGCAGCTACAGTCTTGTACAAAATTCACACCAAATAATGACCACAAGACTTAGCAGCGTTACTTCCAACACCATGCTATGTTCAACGTAGTGCTACCCGTTCGAGTGGATAAATAGCAGTTCATACAGCTGTTCCCTTATGGAACAGTCTTTCAGAAGACGTTGCTGGCAACATCTCAGAGGCAGGAACTCTTAACTTAGCACTTGACTTTACATTAGCATGGTGCATCGTGGATTGGCGGTCATGGTTCAAGTGTAGGGTAGTGCTTGGTTGGGGATATTACTGATCTTACTGTAAAGCATGTAGGCTGGTGATACACCCAAGCCCGACAGGTGACGATAGGTGGCTCCCTGTTGAATTAGATCACGAGTTTGTTGTTTTAGGTTCAAGCAATGACCTCCAGATATTTTGTTCTTCTTTTATTTATATTTTGATGTGGTTCTCTTTATGTTTGGGCTTTTATCTTATTCTTATGTCATTTTCTGTGGAATTTGTAACCCCTGTCCATTCACGATGTCATCGTTATCTGAACGTACCCCGCCGAGCGGAGATAATAAATAAATATTTGGTTAACTAGATATAATTGTCGCTATATAACAAAGAATATACGAACACTGACCCTGGCTGACCTTTTACCACAAATAAGGAAAGTCATTCCTAACTAAAATAAGAACATTCTTATTTAAAATTCGATCAAACGGCGTCCACAAACAATGTTATATCCATACAGTTTCGTTTAAACATATAATGAGCATTTAATTAAATCATAGATTATGTGAAACATGCACCTGTACGAACTTCTGATGCACTGTGGTAATAAACTAGAATCGTACAAATGAAAACGATTATATTTCATTATCGCTGAGTAACGATTAAAGTCCGAGGTATAATAATAATCCAATGCCCCTATAAATCTAACTGTCAATCAACGTTGTTATGACGTGTTGCGTTATATGGACCGATCACGCTACGGTTCATATCGCAGTCGGTGTTTATTATTAATTATTTTGGCCAATAACAGCGCAGATAAGAGATTTGGGCGTACTTGCGATACAATGCGATTGATGAATAAAATTCAAAATCAGTTCAGCGTCAAAAGTCCGTGGAGAAAGTAGCACGTCAAACTTACTTGTTGAAATCAAGATTCAACGTTTTTATTTGTTGCAATATTGTCTTTTAAAGAAATATGTGAACAGTGTGTAACAAATAACATGTCTCATGAGAAAAAAATACTTACGGTGTTTGATGGACACTCTATTCCGAATATCACAAAAGCTCGATGTTACCTTTGCTCTGCTGCTCCGCTGAATTCACAACATAATGACATTGTTTTGTATTTTTTTGCATGAAAATAGTATCAGCGCAAGTTTGATTTGTCTTATTAATTAGCTATTGTGTCTCATACAGGTATCCTTGCTTTCTTGCTTAACTCGGGTGTTGTCCCCGATATTCGACGTCTCCACTCTACACGCTATCCGGTTTTTCATGTCTGTCTTTATGTTACAGGTGTCTGTCTATCCAGTGTCTTGCTTTAGAATGTCCACTTATACATAAAATAGTATGCGTCATTGAGTACATACTCAATATACGACCTATTGTTCGGTTTCAAAAATGCAGTAAAATAGTCATTACTGCATAATGGTACCATGACATATCGAGGTCTCAGAAACACAAGACCTTATCTCCATTTTGACCATTTTGACAAAAAGACTATTGAAGATTTGTAAACACATCGGAGAGATGGAGATGAGGCCTGTTGATACTGGCTATAACTTTGAAAGGGTTGTGTTATGGAGATAAGGCTGCATGTTACTGGAAAGAGAATTTCTTTCTGAACATTTTGATACCAAAATCTTATTGAGATGAGGCCTTGTGGTTCTGAGCCCTCGATATATGTGAAATATAGCGATTCTTTTTGCTGATAACATTAAATAAATGCAGCTATTGATTCAATCATTAGTAGCCCTCACATTCTGGTAAGAAATATGTTAAATATTTATTTTACTTTGGTTACATTCTTTTTTACTCACCCAGTATACACATACATTTAAGATCAGTGAACACTACACAGAGAATATTAATTCGTCAAAAATGTGGTCATATTTGACAAATTAAAAACTTGTCATAAGAAATGGCAGGTTTGTGATTCAAGAAATATTCTGTAATGTGCACATTTATTTGTGATGCTAAAAGAACAATTTAGAGTATTTCAAGTTAATTTTCATCGTAACAAACATTTCCTTGACTGAAATATATTTAACTTTTATTGACAAATTAATGAATGACGATTGAAATGACTAATTATAAATTGAATGACAAATTAAGTTTAGTCATTTAATTGCCATTTCATTTATCATTCATATTAAATGACTAATTATTGAATAAAAAGTGTTCTTTTAATTGTCATTCATTCATTCATTTGTCATTGAAAGTCAAATATTTATGAGCCGTGAAAATATTTGCTATGTTGAAAATTAATTAAAAATACTACTATAGTCTATTTGGCCATCACGACACAGTGACGTAACCGCGTATTCTACTAATTGCAGCACATAATGCGCGCGCCTACTCGCGGCGCTGGCGTATACACACGAGCGTTGAAAGGCGGAAGATACAAACGCGTGCGTAAAAGCTGTGCATGTTAAGTTACGTCACTGTCCAGAGGAAGCCAAATAGAGTATAATTGGTAATTTATTATTAAAAAATAATTGTTTAGCATTTCAAAATATCCCTTAACTGACGAACCTTCCATGACAAAGTTTAATTTGTCAAATAAGACCACATTTTTGACGAATTCATAGTCACTATGTATAAGTGACTTATACACATAATGGCATGTGGAATTAGTGTCCATGTACATGATAGGACAGGAAGATGTACAGGGTGTCCCAGACGGGTAAAGTTGCGTGCATATATTTTGCTATAAACACCATTGCTATCGTTCAGAGTCTTTAACATCTACATATATTTAGCTTTCCAAGGAATATTGAATTTTGAAAAACACGGATAAGCCTCACAGAAACGGACTATTTGTCAAAATGGTATACCAAAGCCGACGAAATTGATCTCTTTAAAAAAGTTTTTAAAATCACTGACCACGTTCAGCAAAAGAGTAACAATTTGTGTATGCAATCACATTTAAATAAAGTTGATTAATGTCAACTGTGTGTGATGTTTACAAAGTATATGTTTAATTTGATTGACTTAAAGGGGCATTGAGAGATTGTCGAGAAAAATGAAATTTGGAAAACAATTAATTGTTTCAATCATGTAGATAAGGTACATAGGAACGCTTAAGTGTAATAATGTAGAAGAAAATGGCTGAATAAATGGCGCTAGATACCCATTCGGTTTGAATGAAATTATGTGGCGATAGGGCACTAAACCGTGACATTTTACACGATAGACGGCGAATTAGGTTAATGGTTTCAGATGGTAGTTAGTATGCCAGAGTAGTACGTTGGTGCAAAAAAGACCTGATATACAGGAAAAGTGAGGGCACATTCCTAGACGTATCTCTCAATGCCCCTTCAATGCGATCCTTTACTTTTGCCGTAGTTTTAATAGTGGTGATGTGATGTTTCTTTGAAATGCGTTGAACCAGTTTAAAGTGAAATACACGGTCAATATTATGAAATTTTTCTTCAGGAATTCAAAAGAACATTATGAATTTTTCGTAGAAAAATTCCAAGATGGAAACTTACTAATTTTTCCATACGGGTTTCAACAACATATCTGTTGTCTTCCTCAGTGTATTGTGTTTGATCCAGAGCTAGTGTTTCTAGTCTGTTTCTTGATGACGTCATCAGATGGTGATGATGACGCACTCTGGATCACTAAAGTCGTAAAGATGACTGAGTTGGTAAGCCCCCTCGTCGCCGTTCATAAGGTGCTTTTGTTGGTTGGTGCCACCTCTCCTCCTGATCCAAATAGATTCGCGAATCAATCTGGTGTTTCTTGTTTCATCTGTGGCTATTATCTTTGACTCCTCCCATTTGATGAAATGATTCTCTTTGACTGCGTGTTCCGCTACCGAGAATTTCAACTCTGCACTTTGGGATTCCTTTCTCGCGGACCGAGTGTAATTGGGAGTGCTCGTTTTAGCAGTTTCAGTTTTGTGTTCTTTTTTTCTCGTGCAGAACTTTGTACCTGTTTCGCCGATGTAAGGTTTTGCATTATTGGAACAGGGGATTTCGTACAAAACACCCGCCTTATCATCGCTGTCAAGCTTGTCTTGGGGTGGACAAGGATGTTCTTCAGGCTGGTGTGAGGTTTGACTGCCGTACTGATATTGTGTTTCCTCAGTATGCGCTGAACCGGTTCAGTGACACCTTGTATGTATGTGAGGGTAACGAAGGTGACCGTTTTTCGTCTGTGTCAGTCGTCTTTTTGTCGACTTTGGGTCTCACTTTCGGCTTGGATATTTGTTTCTTGACATTGTTAAATGACCATTCCGGGTACCCACACGTTTTAAGCGCTGATTTGATGGTCTCTTCTTTAACTTATTTATCCGTTGCTTCCGTCACAACTTTTTCATTCCGGTCTAATAATGTTCGTATGACTTCGAGTTTGTGATAGAGGGGGTGGGCTGATTGAAAGTTCATATACTGGTTCGTGTGGGTCGTTTGCCGGTATATATAACTTTACGCTGCCGTCCGGTTTTCTGACAATGAGGGTGTCTAAGAATGGAATGTAACCGGCTTGTTCACATTCATAGGTAAATTTTAGACTGCCAGTGTCGTCAACATTGTTGAGGTGTTGTCAATTGTTCTTCCGTGCCGCGGGTGACGATCTCAAGAATATCATTAACATACCATTGAAGAACCGTGGTTTGCATTCTAAAGGAGCAGTGGCAATAGCTTGTTGTTCGAGATTCTCTATAACAATGTTAGCAATAATCGGAGACACCGGGCTCCCAATCGCTGTACCTAAATTCTGGTTGTAAAAGAAACAGTAAGTTTCCATCTTGGAATCTGTCTACGAAAAATTCATAACGGTCAATATTGTGAACAATTAATTGTATATAAGCGTTAAATATGTTACCTACTCGGCCAGTGCTGGGGGCCATCCCACTTGATTTAGACCAAAGGGGCGCACACTTTGCGGGAATTATAAACAGTATTTTGATAACCTTGTTATTGATTGAAAAATAGATAAACCGCAAAGAAGATTTCTTAAAAAGTCCAGTATGCTTAGCACCATTACGGTGCCAACAGGAATGTTCCCGCAAAACAAACAGTGCAAAATATGTGTTAATTAAATTAAATTAACAGCTGGCGATCGTCTGACTTTCACTGTCATAATACATGTACAATTAGAGAGTACTGAATTGAAGTTACATCAATGGTACTACTGGCAGCGTCATTTTCTGTAAGACCCTTATACGACGTTATAAGCCTTTTATTGCAATGTAATGTCAATGGCCGGGAACCGGTAGACACTGGTGACAGAAATCCGTTGTTATGTAGCGAAAGTGAATCATGCTCTGGTATTGCTCAAGAAATCTTCTTTTTTTGGGGTAGACCTTAACACTTTCCACGCGGCTCTTAGTTTTACCATAATACACAACAGATTTTTCCAAAACCGTACCCAAAAGTCTATCTCAAGGATTACTGAACCAAAACTAGGCATGCTTGTACTTATTTCAATGCATATCTCATGGTGATTTCAAATATGGTAATGACATTTAATAATGTTGACATCTTTGAAAAAAATGTGAACTTTTGGAATGTCGTCTGCAGACGCCTGACGCGTGAAAAATGTTAAGATGCACCAAAATATAAGTTTGATTTTAACCTTATACACTTATTGGGCACTCGTAAGTAATGCCAGTAGGGAGATTACACCGACAACCTCAACCACAACCGCCTATATATGGCCGAATTATGACCATTCCTTGGCTTGTCGAATTTGTCTCACACGCAAATGATACATGCGTATACATACTTGAAATCGACAACGTGACATAGGTGACAGGACTACACGTTCATGGAATTGCTTGGCGAACTATACAGGGGGTAGACGTACGTGTGTTTAGTTTGTTTTGCTCTTTTTCATTGTGACTTATGATGATCTATGATGAACATATGAGGACCTTTGACCTATGACCTATACAAGGAATCGATGCATACACGCGTGTCGTCGTCGTACGTGTATTTAGCTTTGCTTTGTTTCATTCTGACTTATGGTGATCTATGATGATCTATATGATGAACATATGATGACCTTTGACCTTTACAGGGAATCGGTGCATGCACGTGTGTCGTAGTCGTACGTGTGTTTAGTTTGTTTTGGGGTTTTTTCAATGTGATGATTGATGATGAACATTATGATGACCTTTTGACCTATCGGTGCATACACGTGAGTCGTAGTCGCACGTGTGTTTAATTTTGCTCTTTTTTCATTGTGATGATCTATGATGAACATTATGATGACTTTTGACCTTTTACAGGTAATCGGTGCATACACTTGTGTCGTGGTCGTACGTGTGCTTAGTTTGTTTTGCTCTTTTTCATTGTGATGATCTATGATGAACATTATGATGACCTATGACCTGTCAACTGTTTATCTTCCGGTGCGTCGTTGTATAAGGCAATTAACCAATATTAAGATGACCGATAGGCTCTGTACTCCTCCGAGGACAAGGAATGATACGTCATAGTTGTTGAATCTGTCAAATAGCCATCCTGAAATAATATAATAATACATATTTTACAATAGTATTATTCAATATAACAACATTTATGTTTACACCTGGATGTGATCGAAAAGCGTCCAAGATTATACATTTTTAATACAGCGTGTAACGGAAAAAATGGAAAAAAATGAAATAAGATTAGCGATTGCAACATTAAACATTGCTTTCGCCAATGAATTGTTGTATCGTATAGGTATAAAAGCAGTGTATTATAATGTTTCTGCATTTGTATTGCTTTTTATCATGTTCTTTGTTTTTATGTTGTCTGTAGCGCAGTGAGCGGCTTTTTTTGACGGATACTTGCGCTTTATAAGTTTCCATTATTATTATTATTATTATTATTACCATTAGTGTTATCTCACTAACAGGTACCTTAGGGGGAACGAGGTTTTTGTTATTCACTCATTATTACGTTAGGGCGAAAATAATCTTTCCCCCTAACGTAATTTCTTTCATAAACAATAATGCGCTTTATTCCGTTATAAATAACAAAGTAAATTACTATTCATGAGCTAATTAATTATGCAAATTTATTCAAATATTCAATAACTTTGCATAATTTGTACGACGGGCTGTCTCTAACAGTGACTAAAGACAGCCCGTCGTACAAATTATGCAAATGTTGTGAATATTTGAATAAATTAGCATAATTAATTAATTTATGTAAATTAATGTTTTGTTAGTTAATCTCATGTATTTGTTCCCCTTAAGGTTATCATTATCATCATTATTATTATTATTATTATTCTTTCTGGATTTTCCAAAATTAGGGTTGCTGTCAGTGAATTCAAAATGAGGGTAGGTCGGAAATAAACACACACACACATTGTTAGCCTCGATAACTCACCAGTAAGGAATCCTGCAGTCATTCTACCGACTCCTGCAAATCCATAGGACCAGCCCAGTGCATTAGGGAACCTATCCATGCCTACTGCTTCTTTCATAACCACAACCGTTATGGGGAAGAACACACCGCTAGCTAATCCATAGGTTAATGAAGATGCCATTAATGTCCAGTAATTCAGCAGCAACGGGTCTAATAAAAGTGTTAAAGATGCTAAAATGGCTGATATTATTAACAATTGTGTAGAGGTGAGCCATTTGCGATCTACAAATATGCCGTGCGTTGCCCGAGCTATAATGTTAGTAAAACCCGCTACCGACGCCAAAAAAGCTGCGTCTAATGGTTCCACTCCTTTTTCAATGGCGTGTGGAACGAGATAAATAAGCCATCCCATATAGGTAAACCGCCCACAGAATTGCACCAAGACAAGTGTTACAAAGGGTACCTCTGTAAACAGCGACAATCCAAGAGTGTCACTACTGCAGCAAGTTGGGGTAACTTTACAACAAGAGTTACTTTTACGCCGACCATAGTAAGCTTCCATATTGTTGTCATGGTTACATTCAAGGTCGATACCATTTTGAAGTAGGGGTTCATAATGATTTCCATTTGGACGCTGTTTTTTCTCCATGCGTGAAACACGTGATACAAGTGGGCGTAATAACGAGCCACTAACCGTGACGTTTAAGCACAGCCCTCCAATTATCCATAATGCACCTCTCCAACCGTATTCAGTAATAAGAAGCTGTGCAATTGGGGCTAGTACTAAAATGCCCACTCCTGATCCCGAGTAGGCCAATCCGTTGGCGAAACTGTAACGTTTGTTGAAGTAGTGACCGACCATCGTTAAACTTGGTGTTAGGGCAAGACCGAGACCCACTCCTGTGAAAAAGATCACAACATTTTTAGAAAATTCTTAACACTTTCCACACTGCTATAAGTTTAACCATTACAAAACAGATTTATCAGAAACCTTTCCCAACTTTCAAAATCACTCTCAAGAATTACTGAACTTTCAAAGTCTACCTCAAAGATTACTGAGCCAATATCGGGCATGTTTGTATTTATTTTAATGCATTTCTCATGGCAAATCCAAATACGGTGCTGAAATTAGATACTTTGGACATTTTTGAAACACTTTGTGAAACTTTGGAAGTGTCGTCTGCCGACTGCCGCGTGGAAAGAGTTAACTATAAGAAACTATTTCACATCTAGCATCGGGTATGCTCAGGATACAACAATTTCAACATGTTCAAGGTGGATCATACCTGCCTTCATCACATCAAGAAGATGAAATCACTCTTAAGAGTCGCACATATACTGTTATAAACACTTAATTTAATATGCAATGCCATTTTAAAAAAATCTGAACAAAATCTGAAAAAAACCCTGAAAAAATCTCAGAAAAAACAACAACATCTTATTTTTTTTTAAATCTGAAAAAGAAAAACAAATCTGAGCGGTCCTAAATCTTACGAACGGGCGGTCGAGGACAACATAACAAATTGTTTTGGCCTTATTATACGATAATATTCCTTACCTGCCAATGCAAGGCACCATGCAAGCTGCAGTAGTGTCGCAGAGAATGCCCCTAAAACCAGACCAGTACCTGCAAAAATTCCACCAATCATAGCAACGGGACGACAACCAAGTTTGCGACATAATGGACCGCTCACTAAGCCTGAAAGAAATATGGTAATCATTGTTAATAATTAATCTATTGAAGTAATTTATATCATTATTCGTGAATATGTCCACCGTCGTCTGTTTTCTGAGGGGATTGCGGCCACGCGATTTCAATAGTGACAAGACCCCTGGTATCGTATTAACGCACTGGCAGAACTGTTTTAAATATCTCGTCCCGCCGCTGTTCTTCTTGAAAATGCCCTCTACAGTTGCATCTATTGCAGTATTAACTCATATTTCAGAGGGATTCCAATGTTTAACTAAAACAACGTGGTTTGTGACACACAAAAAAAGTGACCAGGTTAATTTTGACCCACGCCGCGAAAATAATGCTTTGAGTCATTAGCAGTGCGATGGCGTAACCACATGGCCATGCACGATTCGAGTGACTATTTCATGTGGCGTAGAGTTCAACAATGACTACTGCTTTAATTATCATTATTTCCGCCTCAATAATCATATCAAGGTCATAATATCGTCAAGTATTATACATCATTGGCTATGACTAACTCTATTCAACCATTATTGCTTCAAAATCGAGGTGCATAATGACATTTCGAGCTAAATTAATTTGAAAGTACTGGCTCAGTTCCTGGACATTGCTTTAACATGTTAACTTGAAACAAATGTCATGAAAGATGGAGTTTGTAACAAATCCATCGGTTTTGGAATTATTTTCATTAGTTATACACAGCAATGTGCTATGTTGAGTTGTTCGATGGGTTTCCGCGATTCGGAGTTGAAACCAATACGGGCAAAGCGTCTTCAGCGTTAACTCGAAAAAACTAGAATATCGCCCTCTGCAGGTGTTATACATTCCACACAATTGGCTATGTTGCGTTACAAAAAAGTGCTTGTTTTTCAAACATTTTGTTGCGCATTGTTACCTACTGAAGATAGCAAATAAAGAATGGATTGCTCGTATCTATGACAGGTGCTCATACAGGGAGGACTAAGGCTTCAGGGGGGGGGGGGGGGGGGCGTGTTTCCTACTACAACCAATGATTGCTGCAACTGATCTGCAATGGCCCTAGGCCCGTGTGTATTACTATGAGCGACAACTGGGGTTAATATATTCTAAAATCGGGACAAATATCTATAATTGGGAAAAGGTCTGAATTATGACAAAGGTGTAGTAGAATTGGGAGAAAGGTGTATTCTTCGTTTACATAAAGGACAAATGTATTATCACAAAGGTCTAGAATCGGAACGAATATCTTGATGTAAATCTTCGAAAGTAAGTAAGCGCGCACAATAAACATAGTAAACATTTTTAAAATCAACCTACCCGTAAAATCGGCAAACGTTATACATAGTGAACTGATCCAGCCAATGAGAGACGTTGTACAATCAAAGTATTCTTTAAATGTTGGCAGAAAAACGCCTAGGCACTTTGCTATTCCTTCACGGAACACTAATGTTGAATGGGCTGCTAGTAACACGAACCAGCCCCATCCACCGTCAGGCGCCCTTATTACACGGTACGGTTTACGACGGGTCACGTGATCGGCAAACGGCGTTTTTTGAGACTCCATTGGTATAGATTCATAGCCTATAAAAGAATGTTGACAAAAACAACAACAACAATATTGATTAGTGACGTGGACCGAAATTGGAAGTAAGTAGGAATTAAAATCTGCATTTGCCAAGAAAAGTAGAGTAAAACTAATGGCCGCATGAACTGCTACTGCGCCCTCTCCTCCACGCCCGCTAGCTTCGAAAGATTAGTATACAGCCAAACCCTCTATAGATTATGGGCCGTGAGGCCAAAATGTGCTTAGTTATTTTTATTTTTGTTGTCCACCTCTGGGCAGAACATGAAATTATTACCAAAAAGGTGGCAAATATATCCCTAAACACAAATTCACCTGATCCCACGTTCATAGGATGCACGTTATGACCCTAGACCTCGATCAAAAACTAAATTTAACATGGTAAATAAATAATAAATGGGCTATTGTCCATAAAAAGTATATCATAATGATGATAACATGTCCTTTTTTGTGCCAATTTTGTGAAAAATTGCCCAAAATGGTCCATTTTCGCCAACTTGTCATTTTTAAAAGGTCACTGTTCTAAATCTATTGATCAACGATCGAAGTTGTGTTTAACTTTTTTGTTCTAAACACTTATCCGAACAATATGATATTTGCCACCTTTTAGTAATAATTCGTCGCTGTTCTGACATACCGGCAGATCACAACAGAAATAAGTAAAGAGATGTGCCGGTATGTCAGAACAGCGACGAATTTCATGTTCTGCCCAAAGGTGGACAACAAGAGTGAAAGATACAGACCATCGTCCCATGGTCTACTAGTTTTGAACTGTTGTGCACGGGTTAGCATGGTTATCAACATATGCACCGGGTCTATGTTGCAAGGTTGGGTTAACATGACGGGCGTATCAGAAAGAAGAAAACCCGATGCCGGAACAAGGGCTCGCTTACGAATGGTGATGGATAAAAAAATAATAGTAACGTTGCCAGAGGCAAAAAAACCCTACTTTATTACTTGAAAAGAAACAAACCTTTAGTGAGATGTATACTATAAAAGCGGACCAATTTTCATTTTTGTAACTAAAATTATGCTTAGTTCCCTATTTCCTTGCCTTGCGGGAAATTATTTCCAAATTTACCGAAGAGCTCTGCTCTACCGACCAAACCGACGCCATTTTGCATCACGCGGTTTTCTTACTACGCCGGCGAATTAATAATAATGACGAAGTTCGGTAATTTCTTCGATTTTTTTACTGAAGTGCGATGTAAATTTACGCTTTTTACAAATTGAAATGTATTTCGATATAATTACACAACATAACAATGACAGTCATCCTAAATCCTTCGCTGGGTTACAAAAAGATAAATTGCACCCGGAATGCCGACTGACAAACGGCTCGCCCTTTATTCATGTAATGTTATTCTGATTCACCGCTGAGAATTGTACGTGATTTGGAGTGATTTGTCAAGTAGCTAGTAAGCACTGTTTGTAGTACCATGATATACCATATTGAGTGCCTCTTTGTACGACACTTGCAACCACGCTGCAGAATACCAGCAGACACAACCAAAGCTTCCGTAATTGCATATGGTAGTACATGTAGTAGAAGTCCCGGCACAATATCTTATCAAAGGTGAAATTGACGTTAGTAGAGGCCCACCACCGGGGTGGAATTTGTTCTAAAATACATTGCACTTATAAAAGAAATAGTTAGGAAATCATTAAAGAAAAAAATACTAAAACTTGATTTATAAAGCCGGACATTTGGAAATCTATTTGACACTAAGGCCACGAAAAAATCCAACCTGTTCTACCCTCTTTTCTTTTAATTTCCCCTTTTTTGAATTTTGTAACAATTCCTGAAAATTAAGGAAAATAACGTCACGCCCGACCGATGGGGATGAAATCGAATAATTCTGACAACTGTGCACATTTTGGATATGTCGTCTGCAGACGACTGCCGCGTGGAAAGTGTTAATAATAGACTTGGATATCTAGCGGGTTGAGATTTTACACGTTGAACTAGGGATTGCGATCATTGGCTTAAGAGTGATACCCTATTACCACATCCGGATGTATTATCTTACCGGTACAATAGTCATAATGACCATAATGAAATGACAATTTGTAAAATAAGAATAAACATCTCTCTATAACATGTATAAGGGGATACCCTTACCGTCTCTAGGTATATTACCTTACCGGTACAGCCATCCATCATAATGACCATCATGAAATGGCAATTTGCAATATAAGAATAAACATGTCACTATATGGCCGGGCAATGAATTATTCCATTACCATACGTGATTACTTGAATCATCACATTCGGCAAATGTCCGGATTTTAAAGAGGCATTTAGAGATTTGGTGGAAGCAGCGCCCTCAATTACAAAAATATATAATAAAAACTAAGATTTGTATATTTTTATAATTGTATTACATATGTATGAACTTACACCTATGGATTAAGAAAAATCAGCCCTCTTTGTACAAGAAAACGTCGATTCAAATATGCTGATCTCATGCAAATCAGCATTTTACATGGTTAAGGGGGGTATTCTAACATATTTAAAACACTGTTTTAATCAAGGTTTTTGGGGTTTTTTAAGTAGAAACAACAATAATGTCAATTTTCAATGTTCATCTTGAATTCTGAAGTAAATGAATTAAAATTTTAAAAAATCAACGTGACATTGTGTCCCTTTAAAGCTAGCAAAACAAAATTGTCTCAGAAAGGCTGCGCATAGCGTTTAAAATGAACATTTCACCGCATAACTTCTATTTTTTCTTGAACTGTTGAAAATAATGGTGTGAGCCAGCCAAGTTGTTACAGTACTGTATGGAATGTGTGTGTTTTCCCAATTTTAAAACAGCGTTTAAACTCAAGAAAAAAAAACTGACTCCAGTGATTTATTGGACTATACTTCTTCAGATTTTAATTTCACATTGCGAAGTAGGCCTACTATATATGCTTCATTTTCATGCTTTGCGGAGCCCGTCTGCCCGTCTCATGTTTAAAAGAAAGATACCGCATTTCGGATAGCATTTTGTCCACACTAAAAAAAAGGTCACATTTCGGCCCTTTTTCTGAGACAGACTTTTATCTTTGGCCTAATAACATGCTGTCATCATATAACCGAAATATCGTCCTTCTCATGTATCGTTCAAATTACCTAATGCTCTGGACACTGATATCAAAACACCATGATATGAATCATCATTTTATGCATAGTAACACTTTCCACGCGACAGTCGTCTGCAGGCAAAAGTTCAAAAATGTCACAAAATGTTTTTAAAAAGTCATAATAATTTAATTTCATCACAATATTTGGAATCACCATGATAAATGCTAAACAATAAGTACAAACATATCTAGTATCGTTTCAGTAATTCTTAAGATAAGACTTTGAAAGTTGGGAAAGGTTTTGTATATGGTAAAACTAATAGCCGCGTGGAAAGTGTTATAGTATCCGTTGACGATAATGAGATTTGGTTACACGTACGTGATGTATTGGGTTGTGTTTGAATCTCAAACCAACACAACACCCCATCCATCATTGGGCAGGTGATGTTTATATTGAATAGGTCTACCTGGTTTGGTGGATTCGTTTGGGTTTTTTTTAAATACGGGATTTAATATGTAACACTAGTCAAAGAACACGACTATTCAAGTTTGCTCATTTATGAGCGATTCAAAGAGAACGCAGATTATTTCCCTTTTGTTTAATTTTCTTTCTTCTTTTGAGATAATATATGATAAAAACTATTTCGTTTCAAATATTTACAATATTTAGTATAATATTGCACCGTCAGTGAGATTTCTATGTTATTTTACTTCAAAGTTACAACAACAAAAATTGAAGGAAAAATAGTGACATTTTCCGTCCTCTTATCAAAAGTTACAATCATAGCAATCCCCGTAGTTGAACTTGTTTATCACAAGTTACTTTTTCAACATAATTGCACAATGTCCAGCAGCATTCTTAAGTAATTCTGTTGGTTGGCAGTGTAACAGAGTCTATATTATTATTGGAGACGTATATTTTCAGTATAAACCCGCTTCAATTATATAGACAATGCCCAGCACATCAGCAGCTTGATGTTATCTTATACCAGCCTCCAATTAACCCTTACGCCACTATACACCATACAAAATCATACAGCCTGGAACTATCTCCACGTGCATGCTACGGCATTGATTGGATGACGTCATCGTCTGAGCTGATAATTATGTGGGTATGAAATCGTTAGCCGGGTGTGTAGTGACCCGGCGCTGTGGTGCGGATGGTCCGGGGATCGAATCCGGGGGGTTTCGCGGCGGTTTGTAGGGTAAAAAGTTCATACTTTGTACCCCTCCCCCCCCCCCCCGATCCACACGAAAAAATAGCCGCGGGAGTTTGGGTTAATACTGTTTGTATTATAAAAGTAGGCTATAAGCCTATGTCCCATGAAATGTCTCGTTTATCTTCTTATTCAGTCACGACCATACAACAGTTTTCTTTAATATCATGAATATAAAAATTATTTAGCATTAATTAGCAAAATTAATATAATTGTGCACATGCAAATACAATGAAAAAAGGTCTTGTTGGGCCTATATTTTATACTAAAGTTCAATATATGACATACAAAGTAACTATTACAGTGTAATAATTACACTCTTTAAAGTGGTTAATTAGCTCACTTTATCATGGGAAAGATGCGCATTCAATTATTTAAACTATGACTTAAAATCAATTATTTTAATAATAAAAAGCAGTCAATTAATATTTTAATATTAAAATGTCACCTTTGTGACATTCCATTACACATAAACATATTTATAAACAGCCAATCATAGATATTAAATTGTCAACAGTGATATTTCACAGTGTTTTATGACACCGGCTTCATAGCTACCGCCTCAAGCACCAATTAAGCAATTAATTACTCTCAATTAATTACTCTATATTACAACTGTAAATGAAAAGACCAATTTTCTTCGTTGGCATGGAAAGTATGATTAATTATTATTATATTTTTGATACGGAAGCCATCATTATACGACACATAGAATATATTAACAGTGTCATATGCAACATCACGGATAGTGTGAAAATGTCACATCGCCCTAATTCGTTATTGTTAATATTAGTGTTATTATTATCATTATTATTTTGATACGGGGTGCAGGCCACATTTTGTTTTTGAATAGAACGTCTATTGGTTCCATTACAATTACCATTACAAATAGTATTATTATTGGCAGTATTATTGTTGTTTTTCATGGTATTAAATATTGTTACTACAAGTATAATATCAGTAATATTATAATTATTATGCGGCGTCGTTGTTCCACTTAAAGATAATTCTACCACCCGCATAAATGTCAGACAAAATAACACGGGTACGGTCTAAAAACAATACCTTTATTCTCATTCTGAAACTGTCATTCTTTAGACATTTATTTTATCAAATTGTTACCTTTAATTAATTGCCCGCATTTTACCCCTGTTAGTATCGAATAAATCAAAAACATTCTATCCAATCCCGTTAGTACGCCATACGTCGGCGTAAAGCGCCACATAAGCACACAGGAAATGCGCATTAGAAGCACTGCAGAAGTGCGCGTTATGGAACAAAACTATAGTTTCTATGCGCGAGGGTTGTCACGCTCATTAATGTACACCGTGTTAAGTTGTGTCGTAGTAATGTCACCGATTTCTCTGAGAACCAATGTGAAGTGCTTAAACATTCTTAGCTGTTTAACAATCATTATTCTTATACGGGGTGGATTTGGATGTCAACAGGCATTTGTATTGATTTTCAGCCGATACGTACTATACATGTATCATGAGACGATGCGATATAGTTTGGGCGGGGCTTAATTTATTCCAATAATATATATACCGTCAGTGCGTATGGTCATTGCGATATAACGCAGAGTTGCGTGTGTGCGCGCGCTGAAGAACGCGATTATTCGAAGCAGGAAGTTGGTAAACATGAACAACTCAATTGCAATTGATTGCCAATATCATAATTAATTTACGTTCATTGTTACAGTCTGAATAATGAATGTATTAGTTTTCCAAAACAGATTTTTCAGAAACCATTCCCAACTTACAAAGCCTATCTCAAGAATTGCTTAGCTAATACTAGGAATGTTTGTACTTATTGTTATGCATTTCTCAAGGTGATTCCAAATATGGTAATGACTTTTAATAATTTTGATATTTTTGAGAATTTATTTTTTGTTGGAATGTCGTCTGCAGACGCCTGCCGCGTGGAAAGTGTTAAGTATGCTTACTGTTCCGAGGCTGGGTTTACATTACGGCATTTTTTGAGTCACCCTGAATATGCAATATGTTTTATTGCTTCCACTAGTCATGCTAGTTATTATTATTATGATGGTATATGAGATATATGATTACTAGTGCGTAGTATTATAATACTAAACTGGTGACGGTATATGAATAATACTACCGTGACGATTTCCATGGTAACGTGTATGCTAAAACATTTGTCTAATGCGATATATTAAAGATGATGCAGTTTTGCAAATAATAACCGCTCGGTGTGTTTCTTCTTGCATTATGACGACTCTTCAACTTGTCCCATTTGCCCACGAAACACTAACATGACTTTGTATTCTTCGAGGGAGTGTAGTCACCTTTCTAATGGCGCATGCGTTTACGTGCACATGGAATATTAAAGGTGTATGTTCAGATCATTTTTTTTGGCTATAATTTCTTTTTTCACATCAATATACTTTGATATCAGAAGAATTCCCATATTTTTCTCGTTATGTCTGTAAAATATTAAAGGGGACAGAAATATTCCATTCAGAAATTATAGGCTAAAATGTGGTGAATAACTGCCCAGTGAGTGGTTAAACACCCGCCAAATTGTGTACTTCTCAATGGGCACATTTCTTGCGCTTCTAAAATAAGAACCATTGGAGTTTAAATGCTACTTAAACTTTGGAATGCGACAATTTTAAGGATCACCTTTCATGTCAAATAGAAAATACCAAGTTGAAAATCGGACCAGCGATCAGAACATCTACCGTTAACCCTAACCTTCCTTGAACCTACGATTCACTACGGCAAAAAAACAATGTACATGCGCATGCTATCATCGGTACGAAATTGCTGTCCGGGCAAGCGTTGGCAGGTAAGCTGAGTGGTTAGGGACGCGGAATAAAGACTAGCACTTATAATTCAGCAAAAGGTCATGCAAAGGCAAAAGGTCAACTAGTAAAGATAATGTTCAAGCAAATAAAAGCTTCAGATCATAAGGAAAAGTTCACATTTATTTTAATTATATCAAGAAATAAAGAGGTGTCCAGCAAGCACAACTTTGTGAAATACATGTATATTAGACAAGTAAATTGTCGATCCCAAATCACGTAGTTATCAACAGAACAAAACATCATATACTTATCATAAAAACCAATAAGCACTACCGTCTCACAATATGCCTTTTTTTTAATTCGTGGTGGTATAAAGTCCCGGTATCATTGTAAAGATAATGGGTTATTGAACGTCATCTGTATTATCTGAACTGTTGAAGCGACTACCGGCGATAGCCACACAGCGATATCAACGCTCGGCAACAACTATAAAGTCCATCAATTAGGAAGTCCAACAACTAGGAAGTCTAACAACTAGGAAGTCCAACAACTAGGAAGTCCAACAACTAGGAAGTCCAACAACTAGGAAGTCCAACAACTAGGAAGTCCAACAACTAGGAAGTCCAACAACTAGGAAGTCCAACAACTAGGAAGTCCAACAACTAGGAAGTCCAACAACTAGGAAGTCCAACAACTAGGAAGTCCAACAACTAGGAAGTCCAACAACTAGGAAGTCCAACAACTAGGAAGTCCAACAACTAGGAAGTTCATCATCCATGTTATTTATTTGATCTATTTTCTAATAATAATAATCGTTCTCATACGTGGATCTTATTGTATGTATGATTATACTGGTTATTTGAATGATTGTGCATTGTTATATATTATTGTACTTGTCATGATATTAGTTCATGAAATATAATTGTGATAAATAAATTAGTTCATAAAATATAATTGTGATAAATAAATTGTGAAATGTAACTACTTGTCTTTTCATCTTATTGAATTTGAATTCAACATATCTTAACATGCTACACAGTGCTTACTACATCTTGCACGTGACAATAATTATGATTACATTGATACCGGGTTTTTCGATTACCGCGAATTGTTTTTAAATTGCATGTTGAGAGATGGCAGTTTTTATTCGTTTTTATGATAAGTATGATGATTTGTTCGTATAATAACTACGTCATTTGGGCTTGGTAATTATTTTTCTAACATATAACGCATAATGTTGTGCTTGCTGGACACCTCCTTTAATAATAATTACACTCGAACCTTTAGGTTAAAAATGAAGTAATAATTGATTTGCTTACCCGTCCAAACATTTAATTAAGTAATTGCTGACTTTTATCTTTAGAGAATTAAAAAGGTTGGACTGCCTAAGGCAAATAAAGCTATTTGCTAGTTTTATTTTTCGGCCCATAGTTTCTGTAGGTGAAACAGTAGACAATGAAGTCATCACAACTTTCAAAATACAAATTAAATGTATACGAATGTGAAGTGCAATCGTTTTACTACATTTTGGTGAAAAACACCTTTAATTCGGTCGAGTAGTTTTGAAATAATCTACACTACTTTCTTGGTCATATTGGTTTTATCTTCCTTCTTCTATTGAAACGTAATACCATAAACATGTTATCTTCAATTATGACCAAATTGAACGTATTGCGATATTTCCTTTTTTTTACTTTAAAACTTCAACAATTCTAAGAAATTGGGTGTTTTCGGTCCTCTTCACAAGAGTGATGGTTAAAATCAATGCTGATATCATTCCCTTTAGTGCCCGTTTAAACTTCAACTTGGTAATACATTACGCTTTCAATTTCATTGGACATCATCCGGACAGCTTTTTAAGTTACTGTTTCGAAATTAGTATTGTAAACGAATGGAATTAAACATACATTTTTAATTACACGTTATAACAACAACAAAAATCAGCAGTTCCTAACCACCAGATTGGCCTTCCTTTAGTTTGATATGGATTAAGTTTATTATATTAACACTCTCCACGTGACAGGCGTCTGCAGACGACATTCCAAAATTTCACCAAATGTTTATTATTATTATTATTATTTAATATTATTTATTATTAATTATCTTTACCCAGGGTTGCCCGAATCAGCTGGCCGCTGTTCTTACTCGGGGCCCTGCACACCAATATAATACATGCTTAAAAATATAGACTTAATATAAAATACATGAGATATAATAATGACAATATGATTATGTATAGAGTATAAAACCCAATGGCCTTAAGATAGACCATGAAAGTTGGGAAAGGATTCTGTAAAATATGTTTTGTATAATGGTAACAGTAATAGCCGCGTGGAAGAGATCTAAGTAGGTCATTTGATTTCAAAATAGTAAATTATACCAAATATTTCAATATTTATGTACAATAGAATATATGCACAGGAAAAGATAATGTGATATCAAGGACAGAAGTATTGATTATGTTCTTGCCTGTGTTCTCTGAATCACTCATTATGAGCAAACTTGGAAGGAATTGTTCGTTGACAAGTGTTACATAATCACTCATGACGTACATTTCCCTGTTGCAGCTTTTCCATTGAAGATTCCTTACTGACGCGAGTTTTCCTGTTGCAACTTCTCCTTTAAAGACCACACAATCAAGTACGTTTTCCTGTTCCAGCTTTCCCTTTAGAGATCACCTAATGATGACGTACATTTACCTGTTCCAGCTTTTCCATTAAAGATCCCTTAATAACTGCTTAACAGAATCAAATGCGGTTTTCACCAAAATGTAGCACAATTATTGCATTTTACGAAACTACATCTAACACAAAAGGTTCCAGACCAGGTGCTTTGATTTTGGCTAATTCAAAATCAATAATCGGTTCCACATATCTGAGATATACGTTAAATAAGCAAATTTCCCCTCCGTAGTTTCATACATCATTCATAACAAATCGAATGGATACTTTTAAAGTTATGATGATTTCAATAACCATGAGTTAGATGTAATCATAATCATTATCGTGATCAACATGTCAATGAGATAGATCCTTCCCTAATGTGGGGAAATGTGGAAAAAGTTGACCTTTTTAACATAAAAATGAGACCTTTTTGCAACAGAAAGCAGTAAAATACCCATTTTGTGTTCGCTCGCTCAGTTCGCAAACAGAATTGTTTCGACCAGTTGGAGGATTTTCTTGAACTGTTGGGATTAGGCCTAAAAACCACGTCTGAAATATTGCTGTCGAATGATTATTTGATACATCCAAATACATTTTCCAATACTAATGCACATGAGTCACGCCGGTTGCGGGCAATACACATCTTTGACCGTAACGAAGCTCTCACAATCATCGAGGCCTCTTCCTTTAGAATAGTTAAACATCACGTGACACGATGAAGTCTGAGTGAATCAAGTCTAGACACTGTGACACACACCTAGGCTATACAGCCTTAAAGCAACATGTTCTCCCTTTAGAGCAATACGTTTCAACGACCGAATCATAAGTTCGCACGGATAAAGAGTTATTTACTATATTTATTAACTCCTAATAGTATAAAGTTATTCTCGTCGTGATATATATTTCTGTCAGAATAATTATCCAAGGTCTTTACAACGTTCTGTTCAGGTTACTATTAACGATTAACAATTAGCTGTAATTATCACGATTTTAGATTATTTTGTCTCTCCTAGGTGTATACTACGTGTGTTATATGTTAGTATTTTTAATAGTGTTTTATTCTTCTTCTTCTTCGGCCTCCGTCAGATATGACGATTGGCTGCCATACGATCACATCTCCGGATCATCTTTCTCCAAGCTACTCTGTCTTGTGCCAGACGCTTGGCCTTTATAAGACTCATACCAGTCCATTCCTTGATGTTGTCAAACCATTGTTTCCTTTGACGACCTCTTTTCCTGCTGCCTTCCACTTTCCCTTCTATGATGTGGAGTGCCAGTAAGCTACCACTGCCTCTAATGATGTGCCCGAAGTAGGCCAGCTTTCTTTTGATAAGCTCTCCTAGCAGTTGTCTCTTTACACCAAGTTCTTTCAGGATACTTATGTTGGTTCTTTTCTCCTTCCAGTTAACTCTTAACATTCTTCTCCAGATCCACATTTCAGCAGCCATTATGCGATTTTCATCTGCTTTGATTAGAGTCCATCCCTCCAGACCGTAAAGGAGCACGCTCCATACCAATGCTTTTACAATCTTTGTTTTAAGGTTTGTTGTGAGGTTGCGGTCATTCCATAGGTCCTGGAGTTCTATCATCCTTCCCTTGGCCATTCCGATTCTAGCTCTTATATCAGCTGTGCAACTGGCAGATGTGGTTTTCACAGAGCCTAGGTATTTGAAGCGACTGACTTGTTCAACATCCTCACCATCGATTGAGATATTATGCACAGGCTGTTCTTCTCCAGTTGTTAGAAGTTTTGTCTTTTTGACATGAACATGATGAAGACAAATCAGATCAAACATGTTATGTTAGCACTTCCACGCGGATATCAGTTTTACCAATACCAAACAGATTGTTCAGATATCAGTCCCAATTTCTAAGTATTATCTCAAGAATTACTAAACCAATACTAGGCATGTTTGTATTTATTTTAATGCATTTCTCATGGTGATTCCAATTATGGTGATGAGATTCAATAATGTTGACATTTTCCAAACATTTTGTGACATTTTGCAGACGACTGCCGCGTGAAGAGTGTTAAAGGTAACTGTACCGATTGCTGCCCCAATTTTCAACTTGATGTTCATTATTCTACATGAAGGGTCATCCTTAAAATATTTGTTTTTCCGGCAAAGTTTGAGTTGCATAACTCCAATGTTTCTTACTCTAATAGTATAAGGTGACGTGAAATTTGCTCATTAAGTAGTACACAAACTGACCGGTTGGTTAACCATCTTTGGAAGTATTTCAATGCATTTTTGCCTATAAACGTATAAATGGAACATATTTTGCGCCAAACATGTTCCAGAAATAATGGTGTTTCTTCTGATATCAAAATATGTTGATGGGCTAACAAAAGCTAAAGTGATCGGAACATCCACCTTTAAATGCCGCGAATCTATAAATGGTATTGAATGGCTTTTATGCAAAACGCACGACGTCCAAAATCATATCGGTGTATAAACTCACCCGCATGTTTTCCAATGCCATCCCCTTCATCAAGTAATGTGAGTGTTTCTAGGCTGTTTACGCCTTCAAGGTTGCCTCCTGATTCCGGCATTATAATGTATGATGTTATGGTTTACTAATATAGTGATAAATACTGGAAAGCTAATTCCAGTATTTATGTGGTGAGTTGGAGCAGCAATAGCATTTGTTTTTATGAAATATACAGAGCAGATTGTATTGCAGTACCAGCATGCATTGCAATACGTTGCACTATTGCGAGTAAACTGCATGCAGGAAGATATTCACAACGCTACAACACTGGCAAATCGGGATAGAATGAAAAGAAAAACAAAATCATCTAATCTTCCGATTCTGATACACAGTACAGAAAAAATAGCTTTATCAAACTAGGCCTATGTGTTATAGAATAGAATAGAATAAAAGGTACGAGAAAAAGCGAGACTGTATTACTAGCGTGACAATGTCAGTGCTAAAACAATTGGATTCTCTTAAATGCACTCAATTAGTAATCCCGGTTAATAATGTAAAACCCTCGAGTGTTATGACTGGAGTGTGTAAATGCTATCCATGTGATAACACTGAGGCATGCTGGTATACCATATCGTTAGTTATGAGAATGAATGATACAGGGAAAGTACAGGTGCTATTTACATAGGAGTAGTTTTATCTAACGTGAACTTTGCAATTATAGTATCAGATAAGGTTTTATCGGATTGATAAAATTCTTTCTAATTATAGTCATCAATGAAAGTATATGACATGGGTTTTACCGGCCACTATTTACATGGGTTGAGAAATGCAGGTGCATGTTTAAAAATGCCAACCAAATTGTCTCAACATACGAAGTGATAGCAAAGATGACCTTGTGCATTATAAGTCACCTGTTTAATACTACGCATGCAGTGTATTTAATGTAGAAATGCTTTGACCATTTGATAAAAGATTGTAGATCTCCTAGCTTCTTGAAGATGAAAAAAATGCCGGTGTTTGGCCTGGCGGTATGTTTATTTTATCACTCGCTCATGCCGGTGACAGCGAGCTGTTCATGACGCATCATGCATATGCAACCATGCGTTTAGAAATAATAATTGCGATGAGTATGTCGATTTTATTACTAAATAAAGCAACAGAATATCAATTAAACAATGAACGAAATAAAGACAATAAATACATCAATTATGGTGACAGTTATTTCGTCTTCAAAAATATATAAGATAACTTCCAATCAATACGAAATAAAGTCAATACATGCATGAAATAATGATTGCAATGAGGATGCCGTTTATTTCTATTTTTATTTATAAATCACGCAACAGAATATCAATAATAAAGACACACTTAGAATGACATTTAGTTCGTCTTTATCAAATATAAATTAAGAATGGACAAAATAAAAACAATGTACATGTAAGAAATAATAATAATTGTTCAACTTATAATGGAAATTATGATCAGGAGGCAAGTACAGTAATTTGATGGACTTGGCAAACAGTCCTCTTTCTCTTAGACCGCCTATATCCCACTTGAATGAAATTGTTATTCTTCGTATTTCTATATATTGCTTATCTGCTTATATCAATTGCCTCTTATTTATCTGGCCGCGATATACTTTGGATAACTTTGGATAACTTTTGACAACATGTTGTTTTAATGTATAGGCCTAATGGTTCTTATGGCTGATTCAAAACAGTTCGTCAAAACACGTGACAGATGATGTTGCCACTCATCTCGGTTCATGATGGTACCCCTGTCTTTTTTATATCAATTACTTCCTAGATCCAGCTCTTATACCGACCGTGTTCCGTTCATATGACCTTAGCCTCTTACCATCCAATCACATGGTTCACAACATGATTCATGCTGCGTTGACAGACTTACGTAAGACTATGTACTGTTGGATTCCAACTCGTGATCTACGTAACTTTGATTCTGTGTTTAATTCGATATAAATAATATTATTTCTCCATCATGCTTGTCGCGTTTACTGTATAGAGAAATTCACTCTGAGGACGAGACTTGCGGAGTTTAAACTCGGGTTTTGTTAAACACGTTGTTTAACGATAAACTCGTGTTTAATTTATACACGAATCCGTGTTTAGTACGAGAATACGGCCCTTTATATTGATGCTGATGAGTATTTAACACTTTCCACGCGGCTATTAGTTTTACCATATACAAAACAGATTTTTCAGAAAACTTTCCCAATTTTCAAAGTCTATCTCAAGGATTACTGAACCAATACTAGGCATGTTTGTACTTATTTCAATGCATTTCTCATGGTGATTCCAAATATGGTAATGAAATTCAATAACTATGACATTTTTGAAACATTTTGTGAAAAATTGGAATGTCGTCTGCAGCCGCCTGCCGCATGGAAAGCGTTAAGGGTCTATCTAACCAAGGGTCATTCATGTCAATATTCGTTTGCATTAGTGCGATTATGATTGAATCTATACCGATAATAAAACATTCTAAGCAACGTGATTTCCTTTTTATCCACGTGTCAGTAATTTGAAATCACCGCAGGGAACTGAGAATTCAATGAGAGAAGGCATCTGGGAATCTATGATGAGCGCAGAATAAAAATGAATTAGTAATTGAGTAAGTGTAGCTATCCACACCAGTCGGTCATTTCAAGTTTCATTGACGAGTATTATATTGGTGATACCATGCTGAATAATCATATGCTTAATAATTATGACGTTATTGGTTTATATATCTATCAATTCTAGAGAAATGTTAATACTTATACTTATAGTATGGTGTCTTATGTCGTGGTTTTGAGTTTACTGGGTATTTTGATTATTTTCTTTTCCCTTCCGTAACGTCGCTGATCCCCGTCTTCTTTTTGGAGTCTCGATAGAAATGTGTAGGAGATTTGTCGCGTGTGTTTTCAATGGGTTTATAAATTATGGCGGTACACGTTCGAAAGGCTCCGCATAAACTACAGTGTGAACATGGAACTCAACACAGATGCATTGCTTTGGATGGAAGATCGATCATGTTCAACTCTTTGTAGTAGTTTCAACATGTACAAGCTTTTTAGAACGATTGTTCGTCTTTTATTGATATTGGATAAAGTAGGGCCAACTGGTGGTAATTAATAGGGTATTTTTGCAATCACCGTTATGAGTTTCCTCTACTATCTTTAGATGGTTGATTTTGTCCCGTCTAGGCCTATATTATAGAAAATACACTTACACTATTTCCCCAGTATTTCGGTATGAAATAAGATTATTCAAATGTCTCTGTCAGCCTATTTTAGTTCGCACAACCCTAATACTTTGACTCATTAATCGAAAATTGTGACGAAAAAAACGTGACGAAATTGCAGTTTCGTGAAAAACCAGCATATAGACCGTCATTAGACATACGTGGTTAGAAGCGCAAAACCAATTTGGTTGGCGCAAATACGGTGAATGAATAGTGAGTCCAACTTGAGTCATATCCTATATCTATATATTTGTGCGTGTTTTGTATTGCATGCATCAGTGGAGCGGATTATGTAACACAAAGTGGCCAAGATGTTCCCTTCTGGCAGGAAACATGCAAATTGGCACATAGGGACGTTTTGATGCACTGATTTCAAAAGCCAGGAACCCACATTTTTCGAGCCATGGTGCGGCGACCATCTTGGATTTCAAAATGGCCGTCATTCAAATATAGGAGATTTAGGGAAATTGCTCTAAATCAACTATTTTTTTAGATTTATACTCAGAGATTTCACCAATATGTTCTCTATAACATAGTGCATAATTTTAGATGAATTGGTTGTGCCAGTTGTACTTCGATTATTACTTGTTACCATGGAAACCATCAAAAATAGACATTTTGGGGTAAAAATACCTCTAAAGACTATTCATCATTATATTGCTTTAAAGGTAGATGACCCGATCACATTTTCGTAACACAGAATTATTTCAAACATACGGAGATTTTCATATCATATGAAAGCTCGTATTTTTCTCATCATCATACTGAAATTTGACGGCCTAAATCGGTATAATTACGGAGAAATCGATGAAATAACGTCGAATTACCGCGAATGGTGGTAACCACCGATATAGTTTGTGTACTACTCAATGGGTACAGTTCACAGCATCTTGTGCGTCTAAAATAAGAACCATTAGAGCTATGCAACTCAAACTTTGGAACACGACTTTTTTAAGGATGACCTTTCATGTAGAATAGAAAACTTCAAGTTGAAAATCGGAACATCTACCTTTAAGTTTAAGTGTCGTCTGCAGTTATACATAATTTGGATGAAAAATGTGCCTTTCAATTTTGAATGGTATCAATGTAAACTGTTTAAATGCCGGTTTGATGAACATATGTCAAAATCACTCCTTTTTCAACAATTTTCTCATATTTACACCAATCTATTGTTTGTAAAACATTATGTATAGTGAACCGGATGTAAAAAAGATGTTCACTTCTGGCAGGAAGAATGAAAATTGGCTAATAGGAGTGTTTGAAGCGCTGATTTTAAAAATTAAGGAACCCACATATTTTGAGCAATGGTTTTTCGGCCATCTTGGATTTCAAAATGGCCGCCATTCAAACAGCAGATTTAGTAAAATTGTTCTAAATCGACTATTTATGAGATTTATACCGCACGATTTCACCATTATGTTCTCTATAACATTGTGCATAATTTTAGATTGATTGTTTGTGCCAGTCGCTTGTAACCATGGAAAACATCAAAAATAAACAAAAATAAATATTTCTGGGCAGAAATACTTGTAAAATCACTCTTAATTGAAGGTCCGTGTCCACTATTCATCATATTGCTTTTAGTATCATCAGCAATAGGCCTACACAATTTAGATGATTTTATGATTGGCAATTATATATAATTTTGATGATAATATTGATGAATTTTAGGGGTTTCCAAGTAACCCTTTTAAATGGCGGTTTGGTGAAAATAGGACAAAATAACAAAATAATTTTCACAAATGTTCACCAATCTACGGCTTGTAAACCACTATACAGTTCTATATAGATATTCCAGTCTGCCAGATGCATGCAATTTTCCATATAGAACTAGCCAGATGCAGATTCCGTAACTTGAGGAGCCAAACTGCTCAACATGATTTGGGCAATAAGTTAATTTTAATGAAAATAGTAGGTAGCATCTGTTATATTGTCTAAAATGTCTATGTTTAATCATTTAATATCTTAAAACTAACTGCACTTTTGGGCAGCACATACGTTGATAGTGTATGTTTTCCTAACTAATTTGCCCATGTTACATGCAGTTTGTTATCAATTCCTGTCGTCACTCAAAATCAACTGCATGGTTTCGAGGAAGCAGGTCTCACATGAACAGTCCACAGAAAACATGTATACTTTGCAGGTTGGCAGGCAAAGGAGTCTATTATGGATGATAATTTCTCGGTCATATATGGCACCGTCACAGTGACTCCAATTGATAAATAAGGGTATATTATAGTTGTTATAAAAACAATCAATATCGAAATGGTGGCAAATGTTTAGAAGGCCAAGGAATCATGTCTGATAAAAATTGTGGGTTGTATACTAAGTCATTGGGTTTCATGGGTGCTCATTAACATTTTCCATGCGGCTATTCGTTTTACCATATACAAAACAGATTTTTCAGAAACCTTTCCCAACTTTCAAGGTCTATCTCATGGATTACTAAACCAATACTAGGCATGTTTGTACTTATGTCAATGCATTTCTCATGGTGATTCCAAATAAGGTAATGAATTTTAATAATTTTGACATTTTTTACAAATTTTGTGAACTTTTGGTATGTCGTCTGCAGCTGCCTGCCGCATGGAAAGTGTTAAATTTAAATCTATTTACATTACTATTTTGGAATTATGGATGCTCTGAAGCCATTTCATGTTAATATTTTAAATTCTATGTGTTCTTTGGCAATTTGCTGAAACTTAATCATAAACCGGATGGCTAAAAGGCATCAAAGGGCATCTAAATTATTCAGAAGTTATTTTTCGCAAAATATGCATCAGGCAAAAAATTAAAATTGAGTTGCGCAAATTGTGTTTTATTATTATTATTGATAACATTCAGCTGAAACAAATCACCATTTTCCTTATAAAATAGACCGGAAATGGCTTCATGATGAATCAAAACTTTAAAATATCCCGGATCGCAATTCATTGGGCTACGAATTTCGGTTTCATTGAGTGGTTCAATTTGTAATACATTATAGTGCTATAAAGTACAGTTCATGGGCCTTTACATTGTGTCAATATGTATTAAAATATGACAGCTCTTTAAGATCTCAGAATTTCGCAAGACCACATGCACACGCTCAGCTCATTTTGCTTTCCTGACCGTAAAACAAACCCCCTAACTGAGAGCGCTGGCTGTGGGCCTGGTAGACGATACAAAACCATGACATTACCGATGATTAAAGAATTGCTCATAATGAAAATGCACTAGGGTAAAACTTTCAATCCCTCTCTCAGTCATTTTTCCGTAGTCACACATAAAGGGTTCAACAAATGAAAGTATACCACTTTGTTTATGTCATTTTGAGGAACATTCAATTTTTTTGACCAAATTGGCATTTAGATGAATCTTTTAGGCATAATTTGACACTAAATTTGCCCCATAACAAGATAACCCATGATTAGCACCATTTAAAGAAAATATTCCTATATTCAAAAGTCTCATTTCCAATACACAGCACGAGAAGAAAGGACACTTTTGAGGGATCTTTTCAAAGTTGTGTTTTTTACTGGAAACATTGGCAATTACGGTGACATTTCCCAGCTCGTCAGACATGTGGTCTAAATTAATTGGTTGTATATCAATAATTGTGTACATATCCCTATGGAGCTCTGATTTAGTGTGCACCCTAAAAAGAGATAACACTCCTTGTTTACTATATATGTAATCATAAGGTATGATTTTAACATTTTGTTTACAGTGTTTAGCATTCCTAAATTTATTCCGTATGGTACAATGAAGTAGTTATAATAGTGTCTCGTGTGAACGGAACTAATTGTGATTAACTACGTTCCCCGATAGGCTTAGGCCTAAATCGGAGAGCGCCACCTCTACCTTGTGGTATCCATTTTATCTATTTCATTTTATACTATGAACGCAGGGATTTTTTTGTTTGCTGTCTACGGTAGACAGTAATTTCATGTGGATGTTGAACAAATATTGGTATTTAATTGGTGGTTAATGCCGCGCGCTCTCTCAAATAGAGGGAACAGATGGGACAGTGGAGGACATTGCAATTAAAAGGGGCACTTAATATAAATCACCGATATTTTCTTACGTATTTTCCCCAAGGATGGGCAAGCCCTGTCGACCGCTGGATAAGCCTATGGTAGGTGTTAAAGGAGACCAATCGGCTCCAGTATCGGGCTATACCGACCCGAGCACCAGTCCAATATCACGTGATACGTGATCACAGAGAAGCCCCTCGAAACGCGTATTCTCTAAACCATTCTTGTAGATGGTTGATTTTAGACCCTTAACGCACAAAAGACAACACCTGCGATTTGTGGTTACGCATGCTTACAGTATAATAGTTGACCCCCCCCCCCCCCCCCCCCCCCCCCCCCCACCACACCCTCCCTCCCCGATAATGATTTTTCTAATATTGAGTGATATTGACATGCCGGTACCAGGTTATGTTTACGTTCCAATATTGGGCGGAAACTGGTATAGTGTGGTGTTTGGTTCTACTTCCACCAGTATCGACCGAAACTGGGATTATCAAAATCTACCAGCATTTGTACGTACCAGTATAAACCGATACTAGGATGTCAAAATGTATACCAGTATCGAAAGGCGATACAGGTATCGGGAAATACTGGAACATTTGATCCCATTATCGATTGATGCTGGGATATCAAAATGTACCAGTATACTGGCAGTCCAGTGGCGGATCCAGGAAAATTTTAGGGGGGGGGGGCGCAAATAATGAAATTTTGCCGGTACCATCCAAGCGGTGCTGCCCCTCCGAGCTATGCTCGGACAGGGGGGTATCTGAGGGGGGATGTGCCCCCCTCAGAAGTAGAATTTTTTTCAATTTTCGAACTCATTTGGTACGATCTGGTGTATACTTTTGACCAACATTTTATCGAAAAGCCACCTCTTCATTTCCAATAAATATTTTGTTTTTTTATCAAGGCATGAAAGAAGTTGAGCATAATTATTATATACCAATATATTTGTTATTTAAGTATAGGCCTAGATGATTTTAAAGCTCGAACAGGGGGGAGTCTGAGGGGGGATGTGCCCCCCTCAGAAGTAGATTTTTTTTCAATTTTCGAACTCATTTGGTACGATCTGGTGTATACTTTTGACCAACATTTTATCGAAAAGCCACCTCTTCATTTCCAATAAATATTTTGTTTTTTTATCAATGCAAGAAAGAAGTAGAGCATACTGATTTTTTCTTAATTTAAGTATAGATTGTTCAAAAGCTCGAACACGTGGAGTCTGAGGGGTGATGTGCCCCCCCCCCCCCCACCACCCCCACCCCCCCCCCCCCCCCCCACCCCTCTCTCTCCCTCTCCCTCTCTCTCTCTCTCTCTCTACTACTAGCTTCTTCCTCTCTTTCTTTTCTTTTTTTTTCTTTTCTTTTTTTTCCTTTTTTTTTCCTTTTTTTTTTTTTTGGTAGAGGGGGGGGGGGGGGGCGGGCCCGTCGTGCCCCCCCCCTGTATCCACGCCTGTATACTGGAACATATATATTACGTGCCAGCATCCAGTGATGTAGTGGAACACTTTCTTTGTGAAAGTATTGGGCGATACTTGTTGCCCTGGTATTGGTCGGTTATTCTATTTGTGTGTGTAAAATTATTGTAATTCAGCTACTTTGTATTTGCTGCAATGACAGTTTTTAATAAACCTTTCATGTGTGAATGAATGAATGATACTAGTACATGTACATACATTCCCCGGATATATAATAATATATCGGACCTATGAACCACTTTTCCAATGCTTTTTTTCTTCAACTATATTATTCAACATTCAATCCCGGTTATCTCGATTTATTTCTCTTCAATGATCTCCATTTCAGGGGTTTCTAGATCCAAAACCGCGATAGAATAAATGAAATGGTTTAAATATTAGTGGCCAGCTTAACTTTGACATGTATAATCTGATCGTACCATTAAACGGTTGCTATCATCCTAAAAAAACATACAGATTGATTAGTATATTATACGAATTGATTTCCTATTTATAAATTGTCCCATTATGCATTGTCAGATTATTTTTTTAATTGATAATTAGATCTTCTTCACGCGTACATAGACTTAATTGTTCATACCATCTGTCAAATTACGCTGGAAAAACAATACACGCTTGACAAAATTAGTATTGCATGTGCACAACAGCCTACCATCAAGTACTTAATCATCAAAACATATTAGCCCTACGTTAATAATTACTGAGCAAATACTTACTATATACGCATTTATAAGGGTACACTTTCCATGCGGCAGGCGGCTGCAGACGACATTCCAACATTTCACAAAATGTTTAAAAAATGTCAAAATTATTGAATTTCATTACCATATTTGGAACCACCATGAGAAATGCATTGACATAAGTACAAACATGCCTAGTATTGGTTCAGTAATACTTCAGATAGACCTTGCCATTTAGGAAAGTTTTCTGAAAAATCTGTTTTGTATAATGGTAAAACTAATAGCCGCGTGGAAAGTGTTAACACTCTCCACGCGGCTGTTGGTTTTACCAAATACAAAACAGATTTTTCATAAACCTTTCTCAAATGTCAAGGTATATCTGAAGGATTACTGAACCAATACTAGTCATGTTTGTACTTATTTTAATGCATATCTCATGGTGATTCTAAAAATGGTAATGAAATTCAATAATTTTGACATATTTGAAACATTTTGTGACATTTTGGAATGTCGTCAGCAGTCGCCTGCTGCGTGGAAAGCGTTAACGCTTTACACGCGGCAGGCGGCATAATAAATACAGAGGCATAATGTACACAATAAAGGATGGCAGAGTCTGTTGCCAACGATAAGTGAGTTTATTATATACGACGTGATTTTATTTTCCCTTGGAAAGAGGATGTCAGCTTCATACAATGCCAACAATAAGGCATTTAACTCTTAACTATATACGATCATCAATGTCATTGCTCTTTACGTTGATACCACATTTAATCTGCTGCGACGCCGCCGCACATGTCAAATATATATAACATTTAGAAACTAGATTCGATTTGGCTAACATTTGGTCGAATAAGTCAAATGTCTCGAAATAGAGGGAACATATGGAATTCTTAAGCAGTGACATCGTTTGCGATAAAAGCTAATTCTAACATAAATTATAACCCACAATTTTGAACTATGCTGCTGAAATCGTGACTCCTTTTGAACAAGCCTTATTTTTTGTTTAACAACTATAATCCATTTAAATTGTATAATAATAAAGTCGTCTACCATACGACAAAACGAGCTAACCACGAGCTAACCATACCGGCAAGTATAACACAATATAATTGTTTTTCATTGAGAGTAAAATGTAGTCAGTAATAGCTGCTGCCGAGCGCATTTCCGAAGTGTGGAATTGAATTCAACGCTATAACTAACTAACTGCAGCTATAATTGTTACCCGCGTAAATGCAAGTATACTAATAACCAAGATGCAGATTGTCAAATGACTTCCGCTGTTGGTGTACTACATTATGTTCCCATCCCTTAACACTTTTGGACCAGTGATTTGACATATCACCGGTAATAGATCTTCTAAGGATGTGTCTATTTCCCACTATGTGGTCCAATTAAAAGACTGCAAAGGACATCATAAGGCCCCAAATGTATAAACTAACCTTCATAACCCTGAAAATAGACCACATAGTTAGCGGTTGACAAAATCTTCGATGATTTATTACCGGCGAAATGTCAAATCACTGGTCCAAAAGTGTTAAGGGATGGGAACATAATGTACTGGTTTGATGTTAGTATGGAATAGAGGCTCAGCAAATGGACGACGTTTGTCTCAGAAACCCGCGCGCATTGGTATATTATGTGTCATGTGAAATAGGATTTACGCGGCGGCGATCCTTTTTCTTTTCTTTATTCCATGTGGTTCTCGGTATGATTGAAGTAACACTAAAATGATAATATGCCTTATAAATTGTCCCATTATTTTGATATTGATGATTATATCTTCTTGTCTCTAACGCGTACACATAGATTTACCATCTTTCAAATTGTGCTGTAAAAACAATACACGCTTAACAAAATTAGTATCGCATGTGCACAACAGCCTACAAGTACCATTAAGTATTTAATCACCAAAACATAATAATATTAGTAGGTATAGCACACTAAAATTTCAAATATATTGGAATTCAACAAAATCTTGGCAACAGATCTAATTTGGCTTATCGAGTAATGCGTTCTGGTGATATGGCCATTTGAAATTCTCCAAAAGTAGTCGAAAACCTGCTACGAAATACCATTTTGAGCCACAAATTGATTTTTGTCAATGTTGAACCTCTTTATTTTAATAAAAAACGTATCATCCATCACACTCCTCACATGTTTATCAGCTGATGGAAAATCAGAAGTGTATTTTATTCCATATTTGTAGGCCTACATCAGGTTCCTGAATATGCACTATATTTGGAAAAATTCAATCCGTAATGTGGAAATCCTCAAATAAGGACGAAGTCTAGCTAATTTAAAAATATGCGTAACTAAATATCGCAAGATCTGTGTGTAGTAAACTAAAGACATTTTGTATGATGGATAACTGTGCTAAGATGTATCTTTTAAACTGACAATCAGTTCGATATCTTATAAAATATGCAAATTAGCTAATTAATTATTCAAATCTCAAAAATACAAATTAGCTACCTTACGCCATATTTTTTGATATGATTATATTCATTAATACATTCACAATATGTGTCATCGTGTTTAACAAAAGTATATTGTATTACTTTTTAATTGTAACCATGGTAACCATTGATTTGCATCAAATTATGCATAAAAGTCCCGATAAATCTAAAAATGCGCGTGTGCTACACTCACTGTTGTGAAATTCCAATTATTTCAATAGATTGCCAGGAATGTGTATTATACAATAGAATATCCGCCTTTTTAAAATGTGCCAAAAAATAAGGAATTTTGTCCAAAAATGATGTATTTTAAGCAAAATATGTGGATTCGTTTAAACAGTCTAATCACGAGTTATGGAAATAAATTTAGAATAGTACATTCATGTGGATGTGGCTGAAGAGCAGGGCTATAAAATTACTATCAAACTATCAAATTACTTATTTAATTCTATCAAATTACTTATTTAATTTTGTCATTTAAATCTGGACTATTATTTGTACTCTCTTTTTAATATTGATGTACATCCCAGATAACATAACAATATTGGCCCAATATTGGCCCAATATTGATTTTTCATTGGCCCAATATTGGCTTACAATATTGGCATAATATTATTTGGCCATTGGCCCAAGCTTGGCCCAATATTGGCACTCGCCAATGAGTGCCAATATTGGGCCAATACTGGGCCAATATTGGCATTTGCCAATGAGTGCCAATATTGGGCCAATACTGGGCCAATATTGGAACTCGCCAATGAGTGCCAATATTGGGCCAATACTGGGCCAATATAACATAACAATATTGGCCCAATATTGATTTTTCATTGGCCCAATATTGGCTTACAATATTGGTATAATATTATTTGGCCATTGGCCCAAGCTTGGCCCAATATTGGCACTCGCCAATGAGGGCCAATATTGAGCCAATATTGGGCGATCTTGGAGAAATGTTAGGTAGGAAGCCAGGTGGCCAGGACCAATTTGGCCAAGGGCAAGCCTAGGACAAGGGAACAAATCTTCAAGGGACAGGACAAGGCACAAGATCCTAGCCAAAAGGCCGGGAAGCGATAACTCTTAACAGCGGCCGCCTTTTTTAGACCACGTCATAATTTGAATATCAAATCAATGGTGTTATTTCCCGCCCCTGGTATATTGCGCCCATTATTGGACCAATATTGGTTGCCAACATGATGCCAATTGAAGAGCGCCAATGTAAAACCAATATTGGTCCAATATTGGTGACCAAGAGAGTACCAACCGTGCCAATGCCATTGGCACTCACTTGGTCACCAATATTGGTCCAATATTGGTTGCCAACATGATGCCAATTGACGAGCGCCAATGTAAAACCAATATTGGTCCAATATTGGTGACCAAGAGAGTGCCAATGGCATTGGCACTCTCTTGGTAACCAATATTGGTCCAATATTGGTTGCCAACATGATGACGAGCGCCAATGTAAAACCAATATTGGTCCAATATTGGTGACCAAGAGAGTGCCAATGGCATTGGCACTCAATTGATCACCAATATTGGTCCAATATTGGTTGCCAACATGATGCCAATTAACGAGCGCCAATGTAAAGCCAATATTGGTCCAATATTGGTGACCAATAAAATGCCAATGCCAATATTGCCAATGGGGAACCAATATTGGCCCAATATTGGTCAACAAGATAATGCCAATGCCAATATTGCCAATATTGGGCCAATATAGGGCCAATATATGTATGTTGTCTGGGATTGTTCACAAATTCTGACGGTGCAGGTGATTCAAATAGTATGTCACGGATTGCGTTTGTCGTTCTTCCATGTGCAATGCGTTTGGATCACCATCACCAGTTTTGATAATGTTCCTCTGTTTCTGCATTTTGTTATTTATTGTTTGTCATTAATCAACTCAGTGTGCTATTTTCGGCTTTTTTGGGGGGGCGAAGCCACCCTTATAGCATGAGATTGCAAAAACTTACACATTTTGGTCTTTCTAGACATAAGTGGGGGGCCGCCATGTTTGTAGTCTTTGTAAATTACATGTACCTATGCAGTTTATTTCAACAGTACCCGCAGTCTGTGCTGGAGTCAAAGCTATATTTGTTTAGTTGATTAGAGATGTGCTACTCCCAACAGAGAGACATAATAGCTTATCTTGTTTGACTAGCTTATCTTGTTTGACCAAGGTCATATTATATACCTAGATTGTTCTTCAGACTGTACCCCCCCCCCCCCCCCCCAACCCCCTCCCCTCCATGCCATGCACACAAATCAACTTTATTGGTTTCCTGTACTATTTTTAGACTGCGGTGTTTTGATTCTTTTTTTGGTTTGAATTATAGAAAATACATACACACTTTTCCCTGGTATTTTGGTATGAAACAGATGTTTGGTTACAAAACATGCTTCTTTCTCTTGGATCGCCCCCATTCCATTTCAATGGAATTTTTATTATATTTTGCCCGTGCAATATGATTTGATCTCTAACCATTTTCAACAAATTGTTTTATCCCGTTGGTTTTGTATATACAACATTTTCCCAATTTTCCCGTTGATGCCTATGTTTCATAAATTTGTCAGGATTGTTTGATAATGTTATTTGTAACAATAGGTACTCCGGTACTTTTGATCTGATGGTTTTTGGTTTGCGTTAATAATGTTGATCTGTTTAATCCTTTTGTACACTATAATACTGCTCTGTATATTTTATATTGTTTTAATTATTGTAAAGCGCCTTGGGTTTTGTCGTTTCTAAAAGTAAGGCGCTTAAAAGTGCGTGTTATCATTCTTATTATTATATAATTATGGTAAGGGCATTTATGTACGTGGAATGTGGCACTTGCGGAAAATGTATTTCTTACAGGGGTGTTTATAAGAAATGAGGCAGCTGATTTCTGTATGTGCACTCAATTGGAAAAGTAGTAGATTTCACGAGCTGGATTAAACCACTGAAATACATTTTTTAAATATTTCTAGGAGGGTTAATGAATTGACACTCCCCCACAGTTTCAAGAACATAATTAAATTATATAAAGTGAAAGGATCACATTTGTATATGCCATCGTTTGCTTATAAAGTTTACCAAAAATATACATTTCTCAATTGTTCACGAAATGTGTGTGTGGCAGTTTTGTGAAGCGTGACTTATGCTATAATAAGTTAATAATTGCTGAGAAAGTACTCCCGATACATGTATACGCATTTATAAAGGTGTAACACTTTCCACGCGGCTATCGGTTTTACCCTATATCAAACAAGATTTTTCAGAAACCTTTCCCAACTTTCAAGGTATGTCTCAAGGATTACTGAACCAATACTAGGCATGTTTGTACTTATTTCAATGCATTTCGCATGGTGATCCCAAATATGATAATGAAATTCAATAATTATAACATTTTGTGAAACATTTTGAGACATTTTTGAATGTCGTCTGCAGACGACTAACGCGTGGAAAGTGTTAAAGTACAGTGTGATCCAACCAAAGGAATATAATTTTCCAAGGCGTTATGCACATACTTATAGGGATGGCACAGTCAGCTGGCAGCGCTCAGTGAGTCTATTGTATATAAACGACGTGATTTTATGCAAATATGTCAGCCTTATACAATGCCAACAATAAAAGCATTTAAATGAGGTTCATCGTCATATGTGACTAGGGGATTTTCAATAAGGAGAGCAATACCATATTAATCAATTATGTTTAGGTGCTAAAGTTTGCAGGAACGTTTCTGCTTGAAATGCTTTTTTCTGAAAAAGAAATTTTGTTCATTACTGAGAAAATTACGGTTTATTCCACGTGACATTGACTCTTATCTCGTTAAAAGCTTTACATTGATAACTGTTTACGGTCATCAATTGTTTGCTCTTTTAACTCTTTTAAAATTTAACCTGCTGCGACGCCGTTTTCACATTTAAAATACAATTTAGAAACTGGGTTCGATTTGGACGAAAACCTCAATAGACATATTTGAGTCCAAAACGGCCCGAAAAAATGCTTTAGACAATGGCAAAGGGGGAGTTTTCGGAAAATAGGGGTGGGTGGGGCGTTTTCACAAAAAAGGTACATTAGTAAAATAAAAGGTACATTGGTACCCAAAAAAAATACTTTTTTCAGATCACCCCCCCCCCCCCCCCCTGGTTACGGGC
Source organism: Ophiura sarsii (assembly GCA_035610835.1). Taxonomy (NCBI): domain Eukaryota; kingdom Metazoa; phylum Echinodermata; class Ophiuroidea; order Amphilepidida; family Ophiuridae; genus Ophiura; species Ophiura sarsii. Next base: position 2,628,496 of record CM069449.1, on the reverse strand, counting down.
CTGAATACAGGGAACGTATGAAATTCATAAGTAGTGACAATGTTTGGGAATTCGTGGAACAAATAATTTTAACATATATCACCTAAGCTTTTGACATATGCTGCTGAAATCGTGACTTCTTTTGAACAAGCCTTACTTTTTGTTTAACTACTATAATCCATTTAAATTGTATAATAATAAAATCGTATACCATACGCCATAACGAGCTTACCACGAGCTAACCATACCTGCAAATATAACACAATATTATTGTATTTCATTCAGAGTATGTTGTCAGTAATAGCTGCCGAGCGTTCCGAAATGTGGAATTGAAGAATTGTTCAACGCTATAACTAAGGAAGAAAAAAAGTTGTCCTCAGCGACCGATCCTAAAATCGCAAACAATACATGTAGGGTCGGCTTTTTTTTCTTTTCTTTTTTTACTTCTTCTTTAATTTTTTTATTTTTATTTCTAATTTGTCCTTTTAGTGTCTAAATGTTACTAGTTATTGCTTTACATGATTAGGTTAGCTTTAATAAATGTTTTAGACTATTATCACACTAGAAACATTAGTTAATTTGACATATGGACTTATTCCAATTTTGTTTTGACATAAACCATATATTTTTAGCCCCCCAAAAAGAAGAAGGAAAAATCGACCGACCGACCCAATTTAAAATGGTTAGCACTTGAGGGCAACACAAAAAAAATTGCCTAACTAACTGCAGCTATATTAATGTTACCGTAAATACAAGAATGTTGCAAGTATATTATAACCAAGATGCAGATTGTCAAATGACTTCCGCTGTTAGTGTAATATCGGTTTGATGTTAGTATGGAATTGAGGCTCAGCAAAGGGGAACACGAAGTTTGTCTTGGAAACCCGCGCGCATTGGTATGTGTCATATGAAATGATCTTTAGCGTGTATACTCTTTACGCGGAGGCGGTGTTTTTTCTTTTCTTTTTTCCTTGTGGTTAATATCTGTAAGCTTGAATAAACACGAAAAGAATAATATGTATACTTTGGATATAGGTCAAATTAAACATGGCCGACTACCTCATGGCCAATTCCCTAAAAATGTTTAAAAAAACAACTTTTTTGCAAAACAATTCTGAGATAAGCCTTTTTTTTGCCTAACCAGTTGTATGATCCCATTTTAATACTCACTTTAAAAAGCCCGTAAGACGGTATTAACCTAAATTCATAAAGATCAAAGATCAAAGCATAATTATAGGCCGCCTACATTTGTCAAAATCTGAAATATACAATAAGAACAAACCCTTTTGCATGATTTTAAAACTCGTTCATAAAAAAAAATAAACAAACGATTATGGAATCCCATTTTGGACAGCCAATGTAAGAGGATGGAATGTAATTATAATATTTCTGATTTTATTTTCATAGAAGGCAGTACCCATGCAGTTATAACATTATACATAAATAAGGAATTTACATATAGGAAAGAGTTTTTTTCTCCCAAGACTGTATAAGGCCAAATACAAAAACAAACATGTTTAGTGTCACCTCCCGCATCCTTTTGGTTTTGTTTTGTTTTTCTTCAATACTTTTTTCTCTCTCTTTGTTTCATTCATAACTGTTTTGTTTATAGGTGTTTCAGAGTTTGAGATGATTGTAACGGCCTTGCTTTTTTCTTTATAAGCATTTTAAACATGTCTTGTGGTGACTAACCCCTCAGAACTATGAAATAAAAATAATTGAAAGCGGTTTCCTCCTCTGTAAGGTTCGCAGAGTTGATCGCAAGTATAACGAAGAAAAAGTTAGAACGCTAAATATCTGATGTTAGATAATACCGGCAAGTCAGTGTTTAGCACGAATTCAGTGACTTTTCATATCTTTGAGTAAGCAAAAAAGAAGAACAATCTTCACACAGAATGGTTCCACCACCCTCTGGAATATCGTTATTATTAACACCTGGTATACGAGGGTTATGCAATACAGTGTTATTTTAATATCGCCCCCCCCCCCCCTCATGTCAATCCAAACCTTAAGCTGGTACAGGGTGAGCAAAAAAAACCTGTAATTGTCGAAAGAAGCCATCTTGTTTCCAAAACCAAGTAGGGGTTTGAAACTTTCTTAACGTTGAATGATATATTGGTTCCTTACTTTGTGTGAAAAAAATGAAGTCAATCGCATTTCTTGTCTTTGGTGAACCTCTTAACTTTTAATTGGAATTGCACACATTTCATGTTCACATTTCAATATCCCGTCAAAAAAAAGAACATTATAAGCAATTAAAGGGACATAAAGTAGTGTTGAAGATTTTTTAAACTGAATTAATTTACTTCAAGAATTCAAGATGAACGTTAAAAATTACCAATAGTGTTGTTTCTACTCACAAAAACGCAGCAAAACTTGATACCATAAAACAATACCATTGCTATTTATTGAACCTTGTCTTAAAAACGCCCTCTATGCAAATATGGTTCGCGTTATGTATCACACGTGCTGCAGGGGGACACTATCTGACGTAAAATGCTGATCGCGGCTCGATCAGCATTTTTGAATCGACGTTTTGTTGTACACAGAGGGCTGATTTTTCTTGATCCTTATATATAGGTTTAAGTTCATACATATAATACAATTGTAAAAATATACCAATCCCAGTTTTTATCATCCAACACATCTCTTAGTGTCCCTTTAATAGCATAAATTGATCTTCGTAAGTAAACGGTTCTTAATCATTATTCTATTGCAGTGTAGCATTAATGGGTGTGAAATGCTATCTTGAGTAGAAAGCATGAAATATCACATGAATATGTGACATACTTCTTTGTTATCTTTGAATAATTGCATATTTGGCAAAGCACCACATAACATGCACTTATGTTCCAAGTGTCGATAAATTCGTTAGTGAGTTGTACTAATCAGATCATATAGTTTCAAATAAATTATATATTGTTATCATTTACCATTTCATTCCAACATGAATGGGTGGGAAATGCTATCTTGAGTAGAAAGCATGAAATATCACACGAATATGTAACATACATCTTCGCTATCTTTGGATGATTGCATATTTTGCCAAACTCCACTAATGTTAAACCAGATGGTCGGGACTCGGTATACGCAACCAAAATAAACATAAAGGGGCACTTATATTGTCAGTTCCTTGAATATCATGTTTATCATAAATAAGCTTAAATATATACCGTGTTCAGCAATTGATGTCCCACCCATTGAAATCCTTACACATAATTTCAAGACATGCTTCAAATTGGATCGGGTTTGTTTCAACTTGTTAGGTTTGATAAGAAGTTTTTTTTTTTATAATCATAACAAGGTCAAAGGTCAAGAAGGGGTCACTAGGGGTCATTGAACTTTACAGGGGTAAAATTGAAGACATGCTCCGATTTTGACGGGACTTGTTTCATTTTGTGCGCATTGATAAGCTAAGAAAAAAAGTCAATCATCATAACCAGGTCAAAGGTCAAGAAAAGGTCACTAGGGGTCAAAATGTGTCAACTTCCGGAAGTACAGGTATAGTTATTTTCTGCTGATTTACAAAAATACACATAAAAACACGAAAACTATGTCGATTTTGATGCTTTAAACGCCACTAGCGTGATTTAGCATTCAGTCAGCCTATTAGATATTGTTTGTTAACACATTTCCTTCTCTACTCCAGTAATGAACAATATTACCTCAGGCGGGATGGGACATCAATTACTGAACACGGTATAAATCCTAAAGGATCCCTGTAGTAATGATACTATGATTTACGTCCGGTGTATTATGTGTATTATGGTTACGTGCCCGTGAGTAATCTGTCAACGCGATCTTATAAATTGAGAAATATATTTTCAAGGATGATAATTTCGCGATATGTGAATCACTACACCTACCTATCTACCAATTCATTACACGTCTCCCACGTTTGCTATACGTTTCATGTACACACAATGCATCATATAATTTAATAACAGAACCACGGGTAATGGTTTGACCCCAATTCATTACTTCATGAATAATCGCGATAGCTGCGTATCAAGTGCGCTCCAATAAAATGAATCGTTAGATGAGAACGCGCACGCCGAGCGCAGGTTACTAATAATTGCCCGAAAGTACTGCGCCAAAGTGTTCCATTGTTTTGCTCACTGACCGACCAATCAAATAAACGCCTCACGCCCCTAAACTGAATATTCATTGAATTATGAGGAAACACGATTAAAGCTTATTTCTGATTGGTTGAATGAGGGGATGGCCCGACTCGGACTGTTTCAATAACTAAGAAGGGCAGGGGTGGACAAAATAAACAAAACAACTAATTAATTATTAGCGAGATTATATCGGTACAAATCAACGATTTGGATAAATATGCATCTTTTTCAGTAATGAATGAGAATAATGACTGCTTAACAACTGTTTTCGCGAATTTGTTGTGAAATACTCGGTTGCTGTTATGGTCATTCGGAATTGTCCCTCAGGGGCTGCGCCCCTTCGGGACAATTCCTCAGACCATAACATCAACCTCTTATTTCACAACAAATTCGCGAAAACAGTTGTTACGCAGTAATTATTCTCTAAATAGAGACCACAATTGATCTCATCTATTTATATATAATTGGGTATTTTTGTAAACCGTTTTGTATTTGTAAGTAAGACAATATGTACGATGTATTAAAGCCGTCTGCCCTGACATGTGCGCTAGTGAGACCGTATTTATAAATACTTGATATAATTAAAATATGATATACATTGGGTTATTTCAAGGTTTTTAGGTTAGTATAAACAATATTGATGAATAGTATTAATGACTTTGCAGGTGATGTAAATTTTTAGTGTATTATGTGTGCGCCCAAAGCATTTTCTAAGCTTCAAACTGACACCATGTTTATCAAATTAATCAAGGCATTCAGATTTTACGAGTGATTTTTTTTGGTTTTTTTTGTTAAAGGTATATTATGTGATCTTTTCAGGGAACGCCCTTAACATCGAGAAAAAAAAATTGAAAGCAGATTTTCTTGCAGATTTACATTTCTGATCATAAATCGTACATACATTCCAAGTTACAGGGCGATACGATTCTTAATTACTTCAAATAAACTGTCGTGTTAACACGATAGTTTATATTTTGACTCTAAAGTCACTCTAAAACCATGATTTTGAGGTAAATAGGAATCGTATCGCTTTGTAACTTGGAATGTATGTACGATTTATGATCAGAATGTAAATCTGCAAGAAAATCTACTTTCTAAAAAAAAATCATGAATAGAGGGCGCTCTCTGGAAAAGATCACATAATATGCCTTTAATGTTTTTCTGTCCGTTTTCAACTATATCTTGAAAAACACAAAGCCGCAAAGGCCTTCCTCCTTTGCGTTGTTGTTGATGCGCTGCATTTCATGATGTGTTGCAGGCCTGTATGTTCATATACATCCATGCTTTGTTTTAAATTAATTTAATTATTTCGGGGCTTATTATGTGTCGACTTGAATGTGGTTGACATAAAAGGTACCTTGTCTTGAAATCCGATTATAGTATCATGTCATGCATTTATTATTATATTCACGAATGTACGGATGTACAGCATTATATGTCATTAGGTTTATATAGTTGATATGAGCCATTCGGGATCACATAATATTATACCCACGCGTAATCAACACCTATTAGTACTGTCTTGTTTCTATCAGGTATATGGATATTGCTTGTACTGTCGGGGAAAGCTAAAGGAATACTGAACAATAATATGGCTTCACTTTAAAGTATATGAAATGGCCAAATCGTTGCTATTTGGTTGCTATCTATCTTTGGTTGTAAAACATTCATAGAACAAGACAATGTCTGAACATTCAGATAGCCTACACTGTTGAAAAAATGTTGTAAAATTAACGGTAAAAAGGCTGGCAGCCAATCTGCCAACAAACCCCTGTAAAATTTACATTATACTGTAAAAATTTACAGTAAATAGCTGTACAATTTAACGGGACACTGTAAAATTTTACAGTTTCTTAAACCAATCACTGTAAAAACGCACAAAAAACAATATACTGTATATTTACAGTATTTTACTGCTTTTTTTACAATGCAAAGTAAAATTTACAGGCGTTTGTTGAAAATGTTGTAAAATTAACGGTAAAATGGATGGCAGCCAATCTGCCAACAAACCCCTGTAAAATTTACATTGATGAAATTTAGGACTTGGTCATAGAATTGACAAGTCATTTTGTGTGTAGCTAATGTTGAGAATGTGAAGTCTTAAGCCAGTAGCTCAACTTTTCATTTTAGTCAACGATGGCTTACAGAATCAATAAAAAATACAGTATTTGACCGGTTTTTTTAGAAACGGTAAAATACTGTCATATTCTCATCATTTTACAGTGTTTTACATGTAAATTCTACGATGATTTTTTACGGTGTATGTCGCAACTCACGAGCATTAGCGGTGTATATATCACGTGATGACTAGACAATGTGTACGATTTCTACCCGAGTCAGTATCTCATTTGGGGTTCAATTTATTTGTATTACCCGATGCTCATAGTATTAGTCAATACACATTATGTGCACGTACAAACCAAGGTTTATAGAATTATTCGCATTTTACTTTTTAAAAAAGGGGGTATATTATATATGTTCATAATTATTAACTACAAAATATCTAAAGGTAATATTTGCAACAAGTGTCGATCCATTCACGAGTGAGTTGTTCTAATCAGATCATATCTTTTCTATTAAATCATATTTGTTATCATTTACCATTTCATTCCAACTCCAATGGTATCCCCTAAATTCCTCGCATCATTTTATCTTAACAGAATATAGATTAGTACACAATACAATTTATAAATAACTGTATTTTGAAACCTTTTAATGAGACTGAGAGGAAGAGCGGTATAGCCCCGAGGTTGATGATAATGATAATACCCATGATATTACGCGCTAATAAATAGGCGGGTTTTCTAGATAATAATTGTACACGCTAGTACATTGATACTTCCATAATAATACTCACGAGTGTACAGATTAGTAAATGGTTATCTATGATATAGCCCAATCTTACCTGATTACACTCGTCATTAAAATTCACTGTACCATTAGCCTGTCTGTAGGTAGCATACTATTTTACCATTAGCCTGTCTGTAGGTAGCGTACTATTCCATATATTATCACTGACGATCACGTAGTGTTACTCGCGCATTCCACGTGTAGAAGAAAATAAGCATGGTACATCATAATGAGAAATAAGCAAGAGCGAATATTCTCGCTATCCGTGATGTCACTAGCAGCATCGCACGTACATCAGCGTATATTGACGGTATAACATCGTCTCTATTATTAAAGTGTCACTACGTTGTGTGCAAGGTTTCACCTTAAACCGTCGGGTCAGCATCATGTCTACAGCATCTCCTTGCTAATCACAGCAAAGCGTTGTAATATATTTTAATGGTAATATGTTAAGTGGCTTGGTTGGTTCAAGGTGATCATGCAGGATATCACCTGCATGGATGCTTTGAAGTAAGGGGGCAGTCATTATCTTTCGTAGGGGAGTCCCAAAATGTCATTCATCCTTGACATTTGTTTATGACCCACCTAATTGATTATTTGTACGACCCTTCCCTTTCTACTCAGATGTTAATTATGTTACACCCCCCACCACCCTAACACCACAATTCTGATTATAGGGGAAACAGTTGATGCGAAGTAAACAATAATAGGAACTAACATTTTGTTATGACTCCCCCTATTAATACAATGGTATTAGTGTCATGTCATATTTCCGTGTAAACCCCGCCCACCCCCCCCCCCCCCCCCTCCCCGAATATGTGGGACCCCACCCCCTATTGAAGAAAATTACAGCCTCCTAATATTAACGATTTAGTTGTCTAGTTTTTCACGAGACATTCAAACATGCATTTGAATGGTGAGGTTCCCGGTGAGGTTATACTATGTATGCAAGAGTGTAATTTGTCGTCTGCTCAGCTTGTATTGAATGGTGAGGTTCCCGGTGAGGTTATACTATGTATGCACGAGTGTAATTTGTCGTCTGCTCAGCTTGTATTGAATGGTGAGGTTCCCGTGAGGTTATACTATGTATGCAAGAGTGTAATTTGTCGTCTGCTCAGCTTGTATTGAATGGTGAGGTTCCCGGTGAGGTTATACTATGTATGCACGAGTGTAATTTGTCGTCTGCTCAGCTTGTATTGAATGGTGAGGTTCCCGGTGAGGTTATACTATGTATGCACGAGTGTAATTTGTCGTCTGCTCAGCTTGTATTGAATGGTGAGGTTCCCGGTGAGGTTATACTATGTATGCACGAGTGTAATTTGTCGTCTGCTCAGCTTGTATTGAATGGTGAGGTTCCCGGTGAGGTTATACTATGTATGCACGAGTGTAATTTGTCGTCTGCTCAGCTTGTATTGAATGGTGAGGTTCCCGGTGAGGTTATACTATGTATGCACGAGTGTAATTTGTCGTCTGCCCAGCTTGTATTGAATGGTGAGGTTATACTATGTATGCACGAGTGTAATTTGTCGTCTGCTCAGCTTGTATTTGAATGGTGAGGTTCCCGCCCGGTGAGGTTATACTATGTATGCAAGAGTGTAATTTGTCGTCTGCTCAGCTTGTATTGAATGGTGAGGTTCCCGGTGAGGTTATACTATGTATGCACGAGTGTAATTTGTCGTCTGCTCAGCTTGTATTGAATGGTGAGGTTCCCGGTGAGGTTATACTATGTATGCACGAGTGTAATTTGTCGTCTGCTCAGCTTGTATTGAATGGTGAGGTTCCCGGTGAGGTTATACTATGTATGCACGAGTGTAATTTGTCGTCTGCTCAGCTTGTATTGAATGGTGAGGTTCCCGGTGAGGTTATACTATGTATGCACGAGTGTAATTTGTCGTCTGCTCAGCTTGTATTGAATGGTGAGGTTCCCGGTGAGGTTATACTATGTATGCAAGAGTGTAATTTGTCGTCTGCTCAGCTTGTATTGAATGGTGAGGTTCCCGGTGAGGTTACTATGTATGCAAGAGTGTAATTTGTCGTCTGCTCAGCTTGTATTGAATGGTGAGGTTCCCGGTGAGGTTATACTATGTATGCACGAGTGTAATTTGTCGTCTGCTCAGCTTGTATTGAATGGTGAGGTTCCCGGTGAGGTTATACTATGTATGCACGAGTGTAATTTGTCGTCTGCTCAGCTTGTATTGAATGGTGAGGTTCCCGGTGAGGTTATACTATGTATGCACGAGTGTAATTTGTCGTCTGCTCAGCTTGTATTGAATGGTGAGGTTATACTATGTATGCACGAGTGTAATTTGTCGTCTGCTCAGCTTGTATTGAATGGTGAGGTTCCCGCCCGGTGAGGTTATACTATGTATGCAAGAGTGTAATTTGTCGTCTGCTCAGCTTGTATTGAATGGTGAGGTTCCCGGTGAGGTTATACTATGTATGCACGAGTGTAATTTGTCGTCTGCTCAGCTTGTATTGAATGGTGAGGTTCCCGGTGAGGTTATACTATGTATGCACGAGTGTAATTTGTCGTCTGCTCAGCTTGTATTGAATGGTGAGGTTCCCGGTGAGGTTATACTATGTATGCACGAGTGTAATTTGTCGTCTGCTCAGCTTGTATTGAATGGTGAGGTTCCCGGTGAGGTTATACTATGTATGCACGAGTGTAATTTGTCGTCTGCTCAGCTTGTATTGAATGGTGAGGTTCCCGGTGAGGTTATACTATGTATGCACGAGTGTAATTTGTCGTCTGCTCAGCTTTACAGGGTTTCCCCTAAAAACAATTACAACGTAATGTTAGATTATCGTAACTTCCCACGGTGCTTATTATAATAGACACTAATATAATGTTTGCTAAAGGTGTATGTTCCGATTACTTTAGATTTTTCTTATTATTGTTCTCATTATTTCTGTAAATCTTAGCCTGGGCGCAAGACATTTTCCCTTTAGACGTTCAATGGGCCAAATTGCACTGAATTACTGCCAAATGTGGTTAACCACCCGGCCAGTTTGTGTACTACTCAATGGGCAAATTTCTTGTCACCATGTGCTTCTAAAATAAGAACCATTGGGGTTATGCAACTCAAACTTTGGAATATGACTATTTCAAGGATGACCATTCATGTACGAGTCAAATAGAAAAAATCAAGTTGAAAATCGAGCCAGAAATCTGAACACCTACCTTTAATATCTGATGTTAAATTTTCTATTGTAAACATCGTGGGTTGGTAGACTGCTTTATATTATATATTTTTAAATAAATTATATAATAAAAAGCAAGAGGAAACTGAATTAATTTAAAATCAATTCAGTTTCTACTTGTATCACTTAATGCGATCTCTATCATGTTTGGCAATATCATAATATACAAAGTTCAACGTAATATTTCACATAAAAGTTATCCAGGTTATTTTCATTAAATGTTACACTTGATATCATTAAAGGTTGAAGCATGTAATATCGCCAATGTGCACGATCATCACTATGGTTATCACATCTGAATGATGGTAAGTCTGAACAATGTCAGATATTATCCAAGTTCAAGATAACCAATAACATAGCGCATACAAATTGTCAAGGTTTTTATCATCACATACTCAAGATTCAAGATTCAATTTATATATTATAGAGTAACATTGTGGCCAAAGGCCAAATTGCGCATTTTATACAATATAAAAAAAATATTAACATCAAAAAGACACATAAATCCAAGAGAAAACAGCGATATCATTTAAAATACATACTTATGATTGCAATTCCCCACACAAAATGTATAAAATCCCTTAAGAATCCACACACACACACATCTTACAAGCAAATGAACACAATACATCCTCACCACGTACATGTATACACCCAGTACTCCATACATTCCACCCCCTTTACCACACAATTCGTCAACACACCCCTCCACTAAGCACGCACTCTCCATACACCCCCTCCCCCCCCCCCCCCCCCCCCCCCCCCCGCCCCCCGTCTCACGGATCTCATCCTCCAGATGAGGTCCGTTTATTCGAAGAGGCAGTGGCACCAGAGACCATATAACTAATATTCGCCACATCATCAATGAAAAATGCAAGGAATACAAGCGAAAGGCATACCTCTGCTTTATAGACTATGCCAAAGCCTTTGACTGCGTGAGATATGGTCCTCTCTACAAGCTCTAGGATATGTTCCTGTCCCCAACCATCTAGTTCAACTACTAAAAAGAAAATATGACGGCCAATTGGCTTGTGTGCGTACTGCTGGAGACAGCGACTAGTTCAACCTCGGCCAAGGTGTGCGCCATGGATGCATCCTCACCTACAACTCTTTTCAATTTGTATGCCGAGCACATCATGCGTCATGTCCCTGATGGATGGACTGGCAGCATATCTGTGATCAGTAGGTGGCTGGCAGTTTCACTACTTACGATATGCCGATGACACCAAACTATTAGCCACAAGCCAGGAAGAGTTGGGCATCTTGCTGAAGAAGGTCAAGAATGAAAGCAAGGGGCCTACGTCTCAATGTTGTCAAAACAAAGCTCATGGTCATCGGTGATGATGGAAACATTGCCCACATTACGCTACAAGGCCCGCTTAGCAGCGCTATAAATTGGTCCCCTAAAAACCGGCACCAAATTTAAATATTCGCCTTCCATCAAAGCTGGTTGCTATATGACATAATTCTCGTGTGCAACCAACCGGCTGTATTGCAACGCCCATTGAGTAGTTTAAACGCATGAGCGTGGACGTAATTTGCAACATAATGGAAATTCACCCATGCAGTTAGCAAGAAGTAGGCCTACCGCTCGTACACGCCCGAATTTAAATATACAACCAGGCAACCCTCTCGTAGTAATTGATAACAATACTTACTTACTTACTTACTTGGTATACTTGGTTGATTAGTCCTCTTTTCCAATGGGAAGGACTCTCAGTCGATTCTTGAAGGAGGCCACAGTAGGTGCAGAAACCAGATTTTCAGGCAATTTGTTCCAGGTATTAACTACTCTGTTTGAGTAGAAATGATTTAAAGTCAAACCAATAGGTTTACCAGACCGAATTAATAGCGCTTCTAAGCGGGCAATTTATGTCATGTCTTCTAGTTGACGGTCAAAATGTGGATCAGATCTAACAGTTAACAAATACAACAAGGTTAGAGGGAATGTAGTGCAAACTACTGGTCCCGCGGTGTTGGATGACTGGTGACTACCTCCGACCCGGAGCGTAGGGAGGTAGTCACCAGTCATCCAACACCAAGGACCAGTAGTTTGCACTACTTTCTCGAAAGAAACCATTTTGTATTTGTTTTATTACACCTCATACATATTTCATTGTCTAAACTAAATTTAAAATCGAAAAAACAACAACTTACGTTGCTCCCACGTAAGCTCGTAGTCGTAGTAGTAGGCCTATGCCTGCCTACACCTACACTACACTACAGTACACACAGCGAGCCAAGAAGCGGCGGACTCATTCCCCTGGCAGAAGAATATCATTTAAACACAATTCCTATATAGATCTTCATATTCATTGCTGCAGACCTTCACGGATTTTGATGCAGCATAATTATTCATAGGAAACCTAAAATCTGCGTTTGTATAGTTCGCGAATTTCTTCGGCAGATGTTTAGTTGACGACGCCATGTTTGTTGTTGTCAAGCAATCTCGTAGGCTCATAGGCTCTAGAATTGATTCAGGTGACGGTGTTCATCAGCGGGAAGTAGTTCAAACTCTCGCATGTTTGGTAGTACAATAAACCTAAACAAACATTCGGTAGGTATTTGTATTTATCCGACTTGGTTAAAAATGAACCAATCAAAAAAGAGTATACCCTTATAAATATGTATGAGGTGTAATAATTCAATTTCCTCGAATCTCTCATCACTCAAGAAAGAGAGGACGTCAAACAGAAATCAGGCGTCGTTTGGCTATGGCTAGATCTGCAATGACACAGCTCTCAAAAATATGGGCTGACAGAGGCATCACTATATCAACAAAGGTTCGTCTGGTCAAAACACTCGTTTTCCCTATTTCAACTTACGGCTGATAATCTTGGACACTGACAACTGCAAGCTGCAACATAATCAATGCATTTGGAATGTATTGTTGGCGCCGGATGCTTAGGATCACCTGGGTCATGGAGATAACCAATGCAAGTGTGCTTCAAGTGGTTATTGTGACGATAAGGCTACTTGGGCTGATCAATTCCCAAACTCTCTCTCTTATTTCGATCATATTGACAGACGCTGAGGAAACTGTCTAGAGAAGGTGATCATGCAGGGCAAGATTGAGGGTGCACGCGGACCAGGCCGGCCAAGGTCAAGATGGTTTGACAGAATAAAAACTCTGGTTGGGCATCCTACTTCAGTCGTTTACCGATTGGCTGCTGACCGACGGAAGTTGCGTGTCATCACCAAAGTCACGAGCTGTCAGGCATGACAGAAAATCGTAAACTAATCAAAAGCCAACCCTGATTTGATTTGATTTGATTTAATTTAATTTAATTTAATTTAATTTAATTTAATTTAATTTAATTTAATTTAATTTGATTTGATTTGATTTGATTTGATTTGATTTGATTTGATTTGATTTGATTTGATTTGATTTGATTTGATATCATTTTGGTTCTACGACCCTGAATAACCCAATAAGCTTATATATATAGCTTATTTATATTTCCATTTGGGGTCCGTTAGATGTGTGAGCAGATACAGACCGGGATGATCCCCCTAATCTTTACGAATGAGTCTGTAACCTTTTTTTTAACGTGCTCGGGTATTGCTCTTCCGATACACGGGACCACAATTTTACGTGACTTCCGAACCACTGGTTTTTGCTGCCATTAGGAAATCGTCACAATCACTTCGCTTCATTTACCAGGCTACCAACACGGCGCACGCAATGTATCAGCACTTATATTGTAATAGCCCCTATTAACAGCTCTCCAATCTCGCTTGGGTCAACGAGGCAATTGAGACTAAGTACTTTGCCCACGGATACAAACATGTCGGCTATAGCGGGGCTAGAACTCACAACCTTTGTATCATGAGCCCTGCATCCTATCTACTAGACCACACTTGCTCTCCGTATAACATTGACCTAATTATTGCACATTACACTAATCACAACATGTACAATTTCAGCAAGTTAATAAAACACAATGCGTACACTTGACAGTCACCAACAATTAATCGTTTAAAAGGTTGACAAAATAAGGCACAGGGCTGTTCTGAAAGCAGGATGTTCTGAATGGTTATTGTGAAATGAAACCGCATTGCGTAACTTTATGCCATGAACTTCAAATCTGGTGTGGGGAAGCAGATGTTTTGTTCTAATAGTGTCGGCCAGGCCTGATGCAAATTTAAGACACTGAGTTGTTCCACTACAATCAAGGGATTCAAGTTGACAAGCAGACATAGCATCGTCATAAGATGAGTATTCATGGCCAATGATAGTTTGAAATGCCCTATCTAAATTCTTTCAATTTCACACCTTTGTTTTGCTGTAATACTTGAGTGCCAAACAGGGGCGGCATATTCAAGTACCGGTCTGAGATAACTTTTGAAGACTACATTTAATTCGCTCTTATCAAAACCAAACTTTTTCAGTGAGCGGAGCATAAACAGACGCCGGTTAGCTTTCACAAGCATGTTGCTAGCATGTACGTGTGTCCCATTTTAAATCATTCTGAAGCCAAAGGCCAAGCACTTTTGCATTATGAACAAAAGGGAGGGACCACTGCCATGTTATTTAAATCAACGCTTGCAGGGCGACTGACGACACAGTTTTATAATTCTACGGAACACCATTCGTGTCAATATGCTTGAAGAGTTTTTATTCTGTCAAACCATCTTGACCTTGGCCGGCCTGGTCCGCGTGCACCCTCAATCTTGCCCTGCATGATCACCTTCTCTAGACAGTTTCCTCGGCGTCTGTTTGATACATGAACACACATTTGACGCATGCGACAATTAATTTTGTAAGGGACGGTGCTGATTAATGTGGATATTTACCTCGCTAGTTACTATGCAGGTGTTACTCGCCAGTTATGCTCTAAGAATTACACCGTTAGTAAGTTACGCTACAGTTAGAGCATAACTACTAGGGAGGTAGCTTACCTCTCTAATTCGTTACGCTAGTTTGGTGCACTCGGCCGTTTATCATTATAGTATTAAACGTACTATAAGTAGCTAATTGAAAAGTACTGACTACCAGCACAATTCAACATCTGTAAAATGCGTAAACTTGGATGGAAGTGTTCCCTGACTACTCTTACCCATTTGTTCATTTCTTCGTAATCACAGAACCGAATCAAATGCGTTTTTCCCCTTAAAATTATAGCAAACTTATTTGCCATTAGTTTTGCTGTTGAAATGTTCCATTCTGACATCTGTTGAGGACGTTATAATCACCTAAAAGTTACATTGTAATTTATATGTGGACACCCTGTATGATGAATGATACTACGGCAATATACTGCAATGGATATAATATATTATTGTCACTATGGTTACGTAGTTATATGTCTATAAATACCCGTACAATTCATAACAATGGTTATAATATCACGAAAGCACGGCACTACACTAACCCATGCTAACAGTTTAACAGTAAACATTTGTTAATAGCAAATGGAATAAATCAATAAATGACGAGCTCATATTTCAAAATCTATTACATCCAGTTTGGATTAAATGAGTTAACATTTTTCACGCGGCTATACCATAAATATACAAAACAGATTTTCAGAAACCTTTCCCAACTGTCAAGGTCTATCGCAAGGATTACTGAACAAATACTAGGCATGTTTGTACTTATTGTAATGCATTTATCATGGTGATTCCAAATATGGTAATGAAATTGAATACATTTGACATTTTTGAAACATTTTTTGGAATGTCGGTTGCAGACGACTACCGCTTGGACAGTGTTATGACAAAAAGGGCAGGTTGGTTACGAATAAGAAAAAGAACTTCGAAAAATACGTGTATTACTTTACACTGTTCCCTAAGTTATACATGCATAGTCGAGTACCAACCCATGTGAGGACCCGTATTAAAACACGTATAAAAAGTGTATAGAAATTACAGACAATCTGAGGACATTTTTTTTTTTTACCATACATATAGGGACTTTTGTATGGTATATGTGTATTGACGTCTAAGGGAGGACAGGACCATACATACCTTAGGGGGTCCCTCCTCCTATACGTTTTTATGCATAAAAAAGGGAGGACGTCAAAAAAGGTCCTCACATTGGTTTTTTGTCCTCACATTGCCGGCTGGTAGGGACAAAGGTCCTCGGATTGGCGGGTTCACCATTAAGTTATAGGCCTACAGCATCACATAAATCGTCGCCTATGTTTTTGGTGACCATTGACGTTTGTGCCTATCCAGGATGTCTTCTCAATATCCATCTGGTATTACAGTGATCGGCTCTGGCAATAATGCTTGATTTGTAGTGTTTTAAAGTTATTACATAAATTAAGGAACTATAGATGAGGTGACCGTTGTTTACATCAGTAGTGTTTACAAATTGATTAGCGCCTGGTCTAAAGACATGCTAGACAGCTAGAGGTACTAGTCCATGACTACTGCATACATACTATTCGAAGCAAAACACACATCACTGAGCGCCAATTTTAAAAGCACATGCCCTTATATGGTGTACGCAAGTGATACTGTAATGACCCAAGCTATTAAGACAGTAAAGGATATATAGGATAATATAATCGATTAATAATGTCATTGATACATTCATACAGCTACGTATGTATAATTGGTGTCGATTGTAACTGTTTGATGATCCTTTGGTATATTTCTACTACTAATGTATAGGTTTTTCAACTTCCCCTAAGGCCTTTAAAAAAAAGGTTTGATTGGCATAACATAGAGAGAAAAAAATAGGGTAGGTAGGTCGGATTTTTTTTAATTTTAAATCTGTAAAACGTCTATGACATTTTATATACCAGCACACATATACCATACAGACATAAACAAATGGCACAAATACACATTTTCACTGTCTTTATTTCTTTTTCTCACACACAATTTTTTTATTTATTTATTTTTAATTAAAAAAAAAAGAAAAAAAAGAAAAATTAAAAATTAAAAATTAAAAAAAAAATGTTTAGGGTCGGGGGTTAAAATAGGGTCGGTCGGGTTACGCCAATCAAACCTTCTTTTTTTTAGGCCTAAATTATCACCATAAAATCAGTAATGTATCTGTTTAGAAAGTTAGATACTGGTAGTTAGCCTAACATACCGGTATACCATCATAATATATGTCCTTTTATGAAATTTCATTTCAAAATCATCATTTTGGCGGCCATTTTGGATGCCATCTTGAATAACGCTTTAGAACACCAACATCAATGTTGGTAACAGTAACACTCTGAATATGTTTAAGGACCATGTAAGTAAGTTCAAAATGTTGGTTTGGGAAAAGACTCTGCCTAGATACGCATCTAATTTACTATTTGTTATTCTATAAACCCATGTTAAATAAACCTTGAATGCCCCTTTAATGTTAAATTTGACCCTATTTGTCATCATAAAAATATATTGTGTTAATCTATTTCAGCATCATGTGATAGATTAATCAACTAGTGAATATAAGTGGCAAATAATACTATAAAACTGAGAAAAGTGCCCTTTTGTATGCCCTTGTGCCTTTATTTTCTTTATATTTTAGCAGCTTTAAGTACGAAGTATTCCTTAAATATACATTAAATGAGGTCGAATTGATTACTGGTGGATAGTACATTGTTCAAAGATTTACACAGAAAACGCAAAAACATTTTTTTTTGTGCCCAAAAATTGTTTTTTTTAATGCTGTAAACGGCCCAAAATCGATTTCTATTTTTGTCACCCCCCCCCCCCCCCCCCCTTCATTGGGAACCTTACTATTTGAGCACTTTATAGCCTGGATGACAAACTGTAACAAATAATGCCGTGATAAAATATGTTTGAACACATTTATTGCCTTTGGCTGGTCTACTGCACAGTTATGACAGTAATCACACACAAATCAATGATTTCCTATACCTAGTGCAACTTTGCTGTTGGTATGCGCGGTCGTTGAAATCGCCATAACTTTAAAAGTATCCATTCGATTATTTTGAATAAGGTATAAAACTGCGGAGAAGAAATTTGCTCAATTAATTTATATCTCAGATTTTTGGTACCGATTATCTATTTTGAATTAGCCAACGTCAAAGCACCTGGTCAAGGACTTTGTGTGCTAGGTGTATAGTATATATGTGTTAGAAACATCATATTAGCAAAGCACCAGGTGAAATTTCCGATATTTGGAACTGTTTTGGCGAACATTTCATTCAATATTGGCCTAAATTTTACAGTAAATACAAATACAGCGGCACTGTGAGGTCGGTCATGTTTAGTGACTATTGTGACGTCAGAAGACCTCAGTCTAGCTTATACCATGGTACCATCAAAAGAAGCATACTCTGCATCTCTTTGGATTTTTTAGGGTGGTGTTAGCCTCCCCTCCCCCTTACAGTGTTACAAAAACGTCTCAGTAGGACGAGGAATTTAATAAGTATCAACATAATGTCATGCTTTGCTTACGTGTCTCACTATACCAACATTGCCATAAATTGGTATACTCCGTTCCTAATTCGTATACCAAAGTCCCAACACCCTTCCATTTCTTCAAAAACACCAGCCATACCCATTATATAGACTACTATTTCCCTTTCCATTTATATTCGTAAATACGTTGTAAATATGGCATGCAATTTAAAAATTGTCTTGACAAAACGTTTCGACTCTTGTAATCAATGCAGGAATTTTACTCATCCTGTAACAAACTCTAGTAATAGGGTCTGAAGATCCCCTGAAATTATTGTTTAAAGTGCATATTTGTCCATGTGGGGTCAAGTGGAACACCTTTTGGTTACGTCCAATTTGAAAAAAATGTAATACCTATGTAATACCTTCCCTATTTATGCCACGCGCTCCCTACTCAGCAGACTCGACAACGCTCCAACGCTGAGCGCAAGCTTTGAGCATGTTGAGCACCGTTTACCAATCAGACTGTGTAATTTTGTTATGGTGGAGCTACTACGCATGTGTGAGAGCGCAAATAGTTCCAGCGTAGTAGAGCATGCTCAGCGCTTAATTCAAGAGACCATCTCATTAATATATTGTTAGATGTGCTGGTTTGGTCTAGTCAGTAACCCTAACCCCCGAGGCACCTTTTCAAGGGGGAAAAGTGCCCCCACGCCCCCGGGGCTCGAACCCCGGACCTCTGGGTTCAGAGGCCACATAGATTAGAAGTATAAATTGTGCCCCCTGCCCTCTATCGCCCTTAAAAAGTGAATGGGAGTTTCCAACATATTGTATTGACCCCAATGTTATATAACCAGTGATAACCACTTGCCAACACTGCTAGTAACCGTATGTTAATGAGTTGCTGACGGAGGTATTGATTTTGATAGATTATGTACATGCTAAACAGTCAGTCGTTAGCACACACAAAAAGCGTTCCCTGTGAAATGAAATATGCACGATTTTTTGCGGAAGACACGCACTCCGATTGGATGTGCATACTAATTAGTTTAGGAGCGGCTTATTTCAAACCCTTCTCATTTCGTCATGGTATTGTCTAATAGGCTAAAATTTGAACTGTGGTTTAGAAAACCCATGAACTCCAGGTAATAAAAGGGATAATGGATATAACAATATATTTCTCATATAATAACAGTATTTCCTACCTTTCGATAAACCGGCACAATTACCACATATTATCATCGTGTTTGGTAGCAAATTTGTCCCAAAGAAAAAATAACACATTTGAAAAAGGTTATAAAGTTCCCGACATTAACATGTGAAACATCTTGGAAATAATGCAGTATTATACTCTGGGGGTAAACGATTACATCCATGAATGAAAATTTGCGGAGTAAAAATATACGCAGACCAAATCGCATATTGTAACAAAATTTCGTCAGACAGGATTCGTCAGACAGGATTCGAACCGGCGCGGGGAGAATCCAATAGATTTATAGTCTATAGCCTTAACCGCTCGGCCATGACTACTCATTGAAATGACCGTCGTGTTCAATAGATAATAAGCCAGTGGTGAACTATCGATTTAATCGACCAAAAATGTGTTATTTGGGGGAATTTTGGGGACTCATGTTATTTGAAATAAAAATAAAAATAATGATCGAGCATCTAATGTAACCATAACAGAAAGAGCTCATCTCTCTCATTAGTGATCGCGATAACGACTGACTGTCATCTATAACTAAAAAAAGTGATGTTTTGAAGAACTCAGGATTTTTAAAAAAAATGTTTGTTTGGTGTTGTTGTTTGTTTTTTTGGGGGGGGGGGCTATTTTTGGAAAAGGTACATTGGTACACAAAACTCGTAAAAGGTGGGGGGTAAGAACATATTTTAGTCCAAAACGGTCCGAAAAAATGCTTTGAAAGGGGGATTTTTGAAAAATAGGGGGGGTGGAGGTGGGGCGTTTTCACAAAAAAAGGAACATTAGTACAACAAAAAGTACACTGGTACAAAAAAAAGGTACATGCCCCCCCTCCAGCCCCGCCCCACCTGGTTACGGGCCTGGGGAACTTGTTTATGAATTAAAGTATAACATTTGTTTCTCAATTCATGTTAAATATAAACACATTACCATGAACTTTGTTATCATAATAAAGGGTTCAACAAAAGAAAGTATACCACTTTGTTTATGTCATTTTGAGTAACTTTCAATTTGTTTTTGTCCAAATAGGCTAGATAGGCATTTAGATGAATCTTTTAGGCATAATTTGATACCAAATTTGCTCCCTAACAACAAAGATAAACCATGATTAGCACCATTTAAAGGAAAATATCCCATTTTCAAAAGTCGCATTTCCAATACACAGCACGAGAAGAAAGAGCCAATTGTGAACACACACATATGCCGTATTTATCCCGTACTGATCACCGCGCATATCCCTCAATGCGCGGGCTAATTCAAATGTAAACTGATGCATGGGTGAAGGATTTGAATGTAAAGGAATGTTATGGATGGGTAGAACATGGACAGATTAACCAAATCTTCTCGTGCTTGTGTATTGGAAATGCGACTTTTGAAAATGGGATATTTTCCTTTAAATGGTGCTAATCATGGTTTATCTTTGTTGTTAGGGGGGAAATTTGGTATCAAATTATGCCTAAAAGATTCTTGGTCAACAACAAATTAAAAATTACTCTAAATGACATAAACAAAGTGGTATACTTTCTTTTGTTGAACCCTTTACCATGTGTATATGCCCATGAATGTACCCAATAGGTTTTAATTGTCATATCTCTTCTGAAATGCCAAAAATATAGCGATATAAATGTATATTCATTTTATCACGTT
Source organism: Ophiura sarsii (assembly GCA_035610835.1). Lineage (NCBI taxonomy): Eukaryota > Metazoa > Echinodermata > Ophiuroidea > Amphilepidida > Ophiuridae > Ophiura > Ophiura sarsii. Next base: position 2,607,181 of record CM069449.1, on the reverse strand, counting down.
CTGTATGTCGGTAGCCATCCCATGCTAAAGTGCGTTCAGGTTATTTCAAAAATGTAATGAACGTATGGATAATACTGGATTCAAATAGCGCGCTTACTTGAGGCCGTGCTACAAATTAAACTGAATGATAATAATCGATTGGCGATTGACTAAACAATATCCGCATCGGATCATGTGTACAGCGATGAATAGCTGTACCGTGCTTCTTATCTCTTTAGGTGTCTCAGATGCTATTGTAAATATCAGCCAATCGATATGACAATGGGACCCTTGCACGCGCTATTCGATCCGTAACTCACCAAGGACATAGTTAGTTGAATTTATTCATCCACAACATTTGTTTAGCACAATCAGGGCATTGACCATATACAATTATGTCATTGTGCCCTATGTTACTTTAGTAAGGTCACGTCACGTACCAATGTTCATACACAGAGTGAACAAAGTTTGTGGAGGACAAATAAAACGAACCCGCGAAATTCAACAGACTTATGCATAACGTGTAAAGCAATAGGCGACTGGTCTCGATACTAGAATTTAAATAACAATCATGTTAAAGATCGGCAATGTGATTAGTGCTTTAATCATGGATCATCCCTTCTGTATCTATGGTCACGCGTTATGAACTCGTCTCCCAATAGGGTGGTGCCGTTACATTTTTTAGTTTCATGCTGTCATTTTCCTCAAATATTTTTAAAACCACAAAAGCTATCTCAACAAATTTGGTATCATTTTAAAGCCTTAATAACAAGCTATCTGCCTACAAAATGGCATTAGTATAGCTAATACAGAATGTGAGATACAGCTGTTTGATGTTTGGGGACCAGGGGGTGGTGCTGGAAGGGGTGCCGCTGGAAGGGGTGCCGCCTGTACAAACTCAATGGGGATAATCCCATGTTTTGTTCTTTTTACAATAACTAGTCATCCAAATTAGTTAGAAACACCATTCTGGTCCCATTTTAAAGGATAATTAGTAGTCTTTAAGTATGTGGTTCAACAGACTTGTCAACTATTTGTAACAACTAATTAATTATGGATAAGACCATGAACATCAGCTTTCTTCCTATTCGCTACACAGTCAACATGAATAATCAGCCTCAATTTACCGGATTTATAAAAATGACTATAACAGAAAAAGTTTTCAACCTATGATAGCAAAAGTATACATTTTTGGAAAGCTTGTAACTAGAGGAATTCAGAAATGCAGTTTATATCAGGGAAGGGTTCATCCTTAAACAAATATTTCTGAAAATTCTAAAAATACATAAAATAAAAATGGGAGATTTTCACTAGCCGGTATAATTACCATACCGACGTAGTAATTTTGACAATTATATATCATCTAATGGGTAATTTCATGAGGAATTCAAATATGTAAAGTAAATAATGATAGGGGTAGGTATAGAAAATATATGGATCTCAAATTAAAAATTAAAAACACTGATATTTTCCCGGACATTTCCGATCATACCATTTTAGTTCTTGGTTGTACTATAATTTCAATGGCATATTTGGTTTCCTCATGCAATTTCCCTTCAGAAAATGTATACTTTTACTACCTCAGGGGGGTATACAAGCACATATAAATGTGTAAAGTTAAAATCATGTCGTGAAAGCCAAAATCCGTGTGTAACGCGAAAGGAGGCGAGCTTAAAACACATGACCCTATATACTATTCCTATGGTACATGCCATATTATAATGTAGTAAAGAAAGAATGCACGGAAAAGTACATGTACCTATAAGATTACTATGAGACTGTACATTGCTGTACATCCCTTACTAAAGGTCAAATCTAAAGGTATACCTTTTTTTGCTTTTTTAACACATTATTTGGCTGGTAAATACCACATATTTGATATCAATGGAAAGCTTGAAACACATTTTATCAGCTACCATGACTTATTCTGTGATTAAAACTACTCTCTTTGAGAAATGCCATCTGCAAGTACGAAGTTTCACGTATTTCGCATGACATCGGTGTTCCCCACCTTACTGACCTTTTAAAAGGTATGCTATCCCCAAAATATGCCAGCTAGCCGGTAGCCTTAGTCCCACTCTTCAAAGTGTTATGCATTTTATGGACGAAATGTCCGGCATTTTTTCATAAAAAAGCCACCAAGAAATTGTATGTTTTCCCATAGCGTTACACACAAAATTACCCGGATGTGGCAATGAACAGCAACATTATTACCATTTCTCGACTATTGAGGGCAGTGCGTATAAATATACTAAAAACATAAGAACGTAACCTAGGGGGGGGGGGGGGGGGGGGGGGGCTGGGGTACCGCGCCATTTTGCAATATTTTGCGAAATCGATCGTGGTTATCACGTGATACGTATCGTGGAAAAATAATGTACACTGTTTTAACGAAATGCACTGTGGGATTGTGTTACCAGCCTAAAATTATAGAGGTCGCAAACCCGGTCGCAAACTTGCTTATATTGAGCCTAGCTATAACAAGCTAAAAGTGACATCTCTGAATGTATTACCAAAGTGTGAAATTGTTGGACACACTGGTAAAATGGTTTTACAACAAGTTTTGCTATCATATTATCAAACTGAACTCAAGTTAAATCACTCTATATCGAGCAATAATATAATTGTTTACGCATTTTAATTGTTTAGACAAAGTTAAATAAATCAAGGATACATTTATGATAGATAAATAAATAAAAAGAAAACTATAAACGCATGGGCGGCATTTATAATTGATAAAAATTGACATAACAATGATGTTACATTAATATACCATCAAGTTTAAAAAATAGAAAAATAATGGGAATATTCGAACCCGTGATTTCCGATTGCCAACGACATGGCCAACCTACGCACGCCACAGAGATTTACGACTGTGATTGTGATATTTTTATTATTTAACCATGTCCATTTATTTATAACGAACGGATTTTTATTGTGCCATTTTTGCCAAATGTGTGTGTTGCTCTCGCACAAAATGTGTTTGTAATTTGATTATAATTCTTATTTTTAAAAGAACGGTAATTTTTTTGGACATTTTCGAGAGAAAAAAATGGCGTAACTGATACGGCTGTATAGCTTCACACGAAATAGCTGACCGGTAAACGCCAGCAGTGTGGTGTCCGCGTGGGCAAGCATACAGATGATGCTAAGCAAATCCAGCATATAAAACAAAAAGTGCTCCTAATGGGACTCGAACCCACAAGTCCTCAAGCGACTTTCTTTCCACTACACTAACCGTGCTAATTGAAAAAATTTAACGCAAATAATTTATTTATATCATGGGTCATGGGTTAATGCACTGTGTTAAATTCTACAATCCCGGCCGCCACTCTGTTCAAAGGCACAAAAAAGTTGACTTTTTTTAATGCTTTTTTTGCAATTCTGAGGTGTGCAGTTCGATTTTCTTTCTCGAATTGTTTAGAAAACCATCCATTTTAGAACATCTGAAATTTAAAATGAACTGCACATCTGGGAAAGTATGATGCCAAGGGCATATTTTTTGCACGTAAATCCAATACAAGAGTTCTGAAAATCGACAAAAATATGACGTCATAACCATTGCTTCGGGACAAAATGGCGCGGTACCCCACCCCCCCTAAACGTAACCTATGTGAGGCAGACGATCTACCGCTAGGCCACGGGGGGAAACCATACATGGCAGAGTATATTCCGCCATGTATATACCCTGGGGCCATTATTTCATCGAAAAACTGCCGAGCCGGGTGACACAAGCACACCGCATCGTAGTAATTCGTAGTACTCCAGAGTGTTAGGGTTAAGGTGCACGAGGATCCGTGATAACTGACCATACAATGGCTTTACCAAGGGGGCCCAGGGAACGTGTTTGTCAAGCTATAGATGCGCAAGAATTCGGAAAACACTGATTTCGCCAATAAACTCGGTTTTTTGAGCGATGGACAGTTTTTATCGCGAATAATACTCGAAAAACAATGATAAACTATGTTTCACGGCGAAAAACAATGTTTATCATTATTTGCGATAAACAGTGTTTTTCACCCGACAAACAATGGTTTTTTTTCGATAAACTCTGCTTATCGACCGATACACTATGTGTATTGATAAACTGTGTTTATCGCCGATAAACAGGGATTATCAGTTGAAAAACATCGCCATCGGTTTAAAAACGTAGTTTATCGGTTTAAAAACGTAGTTTATCGGTAGAAAACCGGAGTTTTTAAACTCTGCTTATCAACTTGAAAAACACTGTTTATCGATTAACAGAGTTTATCAGTTGAAAAGTTCAAAGTTTCATATAAACACAAAATGACTCAGAGTGTCCATTTATAACGTTTATTTAACTTTATTATAATTACACAAAAAGTGAGTTAAAAATGCAATAGCATTATAAACATTTTTTAAATTAATTAATGCGTTCGTCAATTTCAGTCCCGGCCGGCCCCGCGTACCCGGGCAACTACGGGGCACTCATCGGGATAGGGCGGCGGTTGTACACTCCCCAGTCGCCGGGGGATTTGTACGCGGGGGTACGGCCATGCTTCGACAGCGATCATTTCGGCCGGGAAGTTGAGCGCGGGGATGCTGTCGGGGTAGTCGGCGGTAGCTCGTCTCACATAGCCGGGAACTCACCGGCTCTTGTACGGAGGATGTGAAAAAATCGCCTTCTCTCGCATGTGACTATAGGCAAGGAAATGTCATGATCTTGTCCGAGAATAGTGTAGGCGGTGGTATGACCGGCATTTGATCGGGGTCGGGCTCTCCCGTGGTATTTGGGGCGGTACTTCGACAGGTTCTCGTTCCTCGAAGATGCCCTGCACTGCGGTAGAGACTATATCATTATGGGACAAGTATCTCGAAGGCAAAGTTCCCCGTCTACTATGCGAAAATTCACGGGTGAATGTTTTATAGGGGGCGCACTGTCATGGTCGTAGCAAACCAGACGACCTGAGACGTGGTGGATTTTATCGGCTCAAAACATGATTTGTGGCACAGAAATAGTGCATCAATGGTAAAAAAACTGATTGTGATTTAGAGTAGAACTGATTTGCTTTGATGATAGCAGAATTTAGTTATGACACGAAACATTCAGAATTGGTTATTTGAAATTAATTTGTACGTGGAACAAAATACGAATTTTAAATTGTGGATAGCTTCGTCTGACAGTGACAGAGGAGGGGCGTGGCGTTATTTGCATGTTATGAATATTGTAATCAGATCAGTTGGTAAGGACGCTGGAATGCGACGATCACATCGTGTGAGGTCATGAATAGTCGTGGATGAATATTCATTCACAACGAATGATGGACAGTTTACGCTTAACTTCCGGGTGAAGAACTGATAGAGAGCGCTATACTGTGAACCAAATCTCAACAATGGGCAGATATGAGATTCACCACCCCCCCCCCCCCCCCCCCCCCCTGATTGCGGGGAAGTTTAGCGGGGGATTTGTCAGCTCAAAGAAACGAGTTGTTGCCGAGTGCCCCGTAGTTGCCCGTGTACACGAGGGCCGGGACCGCAAATGACAAGCGCATACATTCGCCACCAATAATATTAAGAGTCTTAGAAACATAATATTCTCGTAAACAAGCTAACTATGGCCATACGTACCAAGTCAATTGTAAACAAACAAGATAAGATACCAAATTTAACATGTTTTAACACTTTCTCCAAGCGGCAGGCGCCTAGTATTGGTTCAGTAGATCTTGAGATAGAATTTGAAAAGAAGGATAGGTTTCTGAAAATTATGGTAACATAATAACAATGCGAATCATTAATAGACCTGAACTCAAGTTACCAGAAACAAGGCCAAAAATGTATCACCGGATTCGGTGGTCCCCCGTGTGGGGGATGTGCCGCCAGCAAAATGAAATGCCGCCAGAAAACCGTCCCGATCGATTTCGTATACATCTCGCGTTGGCCACACGAAGAAGTTTAGTTTTTTCGAGAAAGTCATTTGAATTTTCGAAAGTCATGTATTCCAAGATTATCATGAGTAGGCCTTCTATACGGAAGAATTGTATAAAAGCCTTAAAACATCGATACCGTCTACCGTCTATATAGATTAGGCGACGAAAAAATGCCTGTTCTACTGTCTACGGGCAAACGATATTTTCTTGCATTGGAAAATGTGCCGGCGAGTCAGAAATTTGAGAGCAGGGTGGGGTGGGTGGGGGAAGGCGCGGATATAGGGGGCTCGACGGTATAGGCCTATATAAAAAGCCAACATTGATCTGAAATAAAGTGATTGCTTTACAATAAAATATTGCTCAAAAATACATACCAAATCGCACCATATATGGGTTCGAAAATTGAAAACAAATCCAATTCAGACCCGCCCCCCCCACCCCCCCCCCCCCCCTGTTCGAGCTTTTAAACAATCTATACTTAAATCAAGAAAATATCAGTATATATGCTCAACTTCTTTCTTGCATTGGAAATGAAGAAGTGGCTTTTCGATAAAATGTTGGTCAAAAGTATACACCAGATCGTCTAGTGTACACCAGATCGCACAAAATGAGTTCGAAAATTGAAAAAAGAATCCAATTCTGAGGGGGGCACATCCCCCCTCAGACAGACTCCCCGCTGTTCGAGCTTTTAAACCAATAATATATCAGTATAATATTATGCTAAACTTCTTTCGTGCATTGATAAAAACAACATATTTATTGGAAATGAAGAGGTGGCTTTTCGATAACATTTTGGTCAAAAGTATACACCAGATCGCACCAAATGAGTTAGAAAATTGAAAAATGTTCTACTTCTGACGGGGGAACATCCCCTTTAGACTCTCCCCTGTCCGAGCATAGCTCGGAGGACGGTGCTACGCACCGCTTGGATGGTACCAACACAATTTAACTTTGTTGCCCCCCCCCCCCTAAAATGTTGCTGGAGCCGCGCCAGGGTGGGGTGGGGTTGGGAGGGGGTGTGGTGGTGGGGGGGGGGGGGGGGGTAGGTGTCAACAATTTAAGGGGGGGGGGGGAGGTTGTCCCAAAAACCGGAGAGCAAAAAACCGAGCTCGATAACTGACAATACGCTATCGGGAAATTGTAGAAGGTGTTGTGAATTACTTACGTAACAAGCAGAAGAACACACTGTTACTTGAGTATCATCGCACACGTCTTCCAACTGGGGGAAATGTATAGGTACATCTGGTGACGACAACAACATTGTGCAATATCTACAGCGAAAGCCTGTTTAAAGCAAGATAGAATGTTCCTGATTATGTGCCTTTTCCAAATAGATTTTCAATAGAGAGATGGTTGTATCTATTGAAATGCTGTGTGGAACTAATACTATGTCTGTTTCGTACACATCTGCATGACTAGCTTTTCATCAAGGCGTTGTGGGGGTGTGTGAGTACCTTAAAAAAAAGGTGTGAGCGCCCTCAGTAAACATGATATCGGCCTCCCGCCACGCTTCGCTCGGCGCTCGACGGTTCGAATAACGCCGAACGAAAGCGAGGTGTCTTTGACCATTGACAAAAACTACTCCATGACTAGCATTAGGGGTTGCTATTTAATTTGAAAAACATTTGTTTAATTCTCAAAATATGGTATGACATAGGCATAACTGATTTGTGAAGGGGAAAAAATATTTGATTTACTTGAACGCCCGGTTATACAGAGACGCCAACCACACGGTTGTCGTGTGGTGTAGTATGGTTAGGGTTATAGAAATAGAAATAACAAAATGTTGGAAGAAAAAATAAGAAAAAATGCTGCATAATTCTAGGTAGCCACTTTTTCAGATTTTTTTCCGCCGAGAAAAGTGACCCCGAAAGCTCTTGGCTCAGTATACTTCGCCTGGTATATAGCATAGGTCCATTTTTTCGCCGAAAAACTTCAACGCCCGGTTATACAAAGAGGCCAACCACACGGTTGTCGTGTGGTGCAGTAGGGTTAGGGTTAAACTTGATTGGACAGTGAGATACTTGCTCAGGAAGCCAATTCACAACCTTGATGCCCAGGACCCGGGTTGAGGAATGTGTACACTTTGTAAAATGAGCGGTCTGGAAGAGATCAAAGCCACTTTAAAAAGTCCTCTGACCTCAAAGAGAGACGTATCCTGATCCTTCAAAGATTAGCCTACACATTATGGCCTATTTCTGAGGGAAAGATTTCGAAAACATCTTGCCTCAAATGCAAAGCAAGAAGAATTGCAGAAGCAACGCAATGGCTAAAAGCAGAGCGATAACTATTCTGGCTTTGTTGACCAAGAACAGTCAGGGCAAATCTCCAAATATGGCAACCTGTAATATGTTTCCGAATCTGGAAACATATTGCCAAATCAGGCCAAATTGCTCTTTTTGCAATTGGTTATTTTTGTGGATTGAAAAAACTACTTTTGCATGTTCAGTTAAGCGGTTACTTAATTCAATCAAGTCAAAATCATTACCACTTATCATAAAGCATAAATTGATGAATCATGATCAGAAAATAATTGTCTAAGTTCTGACCAAGGCTTATATACATTTTGACAGTCAGGTTTGATATGTTTGAATCCCAAAATTGTGCCTAAAATCTTTAATCTTTCTCAGATATTGAGAATTGATCTCTTTATTCACCTTTAAAATGGAATATTCGGGAGGGAATTTTAACACATTTATTCTAACGCTATGACTTTCATATTATAATGGAAACCACCCAAATTCCCTTTACATTCTCATTAAAACCATGAACTGGGCATACTACAACGTTATATCCATTTTACCATTCTTAGTAGCTAATTTTTCTCTTAATACACTAAATATATCAAAGAGACAATTTGAATTCACTGAATAATTTTATAAGTGTTTTCCCTACACACTTAAAAATAGGTAGTCAAAAATGACCCTAAAGTAGTCATTTTTGACCCCATATGCAGGGTCAACACGCACCCAACCCATTGAAGTCATTTTTGACCCGGTATATGAAGTCAAATGATTTTGACCCTCATGGTAGTCAAAGATGACTTACATGTAGTCATCTAATAACTTAAAATGGAGTCAAAATTTGACTGCATTAGAGAGTCAATCAATATTAAAGGGTCAATCTCTTGTTAAATGAAGTCATTATGATTCCTTTGCCTGTGACTTCATTGTAGTCAAAATTTGACTTCATTGTAGTCAAATTTTGACTTCATTTAAATGTTGACTTCATTGTAGTCAAATGTTTAATTTAGATTGGTTAATCTAATTTGTAAGTCGGGAAACACGAGGTCAAGAAAACCTGTATAACGGCTTTAAACATCGTGTTTATTACTTCATAAAAACAATAATGTGCTTCTAATATACAGTTTGAACAATCACTGCCATCAAGCAGTGACGTCTTTTGGTTAGATATGTACCTATCCTACGAATCGACTTTCCATGGTGTTATTCACGTTAGTTGTGAGATGATTTGCCTAATTAAGACGCTGGCATTGTGAGACATGTTTTTCAAATAGTCTTTAATTATCTCATATTATTGTAGATAAAATTGAATACATGGAAATAATTTTGCTGTTATTCTTTGAATTGGTTGAAAGATTGAGCTATAATTGTTATGTCAAAAATATTCATAAAATATTTAATATTTGACTGGCATGGTAGTCATTTTGACGATGACTTTTGCTGCAGTTAAATTGTAACCTCATATAGGCCTAGTTATTATTAACTACATACAAAGTCGAATTTAACTACATTCAAAGTCAAAAGGCAAATATCAACCCCGTATGGTGGTAAAATTAACTACATCCAGGCCTATTTCATTGTGACCCCCCCCCCCCCCCCCAAACCAGTCAAATCACTACTGTGGTAACATAGTCATTTTCTACTTCATACCAAGTCAAAAGTTGAAGGACAACCCCGTATGGAGGTCAAAATTAACTTATAAGGGGTTGTTTTAAAATGACTTCCCAAAACAGACAATAATTTAACTACCTATTTCTTAGTGTGTATGTGATAAACTAATGATGTCTCAAAATATTAACCAACTTTTCATCAATTTGCAAATCTAGAATACCAAAAAGCTAGCACAGTAGTTCAATGGGTTCCCGGTGTTTCCTGTACATTTGTAGCATGCAAGGTGTCCTAAGACTTAGGGTTGCTAGTGTACAAACGAGGGAAAGTCACATTATACAAAGATCAAGCAATCAGAAAATACAGTCCTCAAAATGAGTAACTGACCAGGTAATAAATATGTTTTCACCTCTTAAACTTTAACTCCTACGTAAAAATATGAAATAATAAAGTTGTAAGGAAATGTCTTATGATCCTTAATTTGCGATATTACACGTGAAGATTGAATAAATAATAACTCAGTTATGTGCCCAAAACCAACGCAAAGTCCGTTTTTCATTTTAACATTTTGTTCAGACGCAGCCTCGGATTAGCAACAGTCGGATTATTGATTAACTGTAGCAAGTAACTCACTACACGGGTGGATAGTAACATGTAGATTAGGGATGCTTTGATTGATAAATGCAGCCCGTACACATACCTGTCACTGTGTCCTTCGTGCTCAAAACCCAAGTGTGAAAATGTATACTGCACTTTATGCTATCCTTTATAATGTAGCGTTCTTAATTATTAACCGATCTTCGTGAACAATGTCTCAAATTAAAGAAAAGTGATTCTTTACAACGTTATTTAATATTTTACGTAGGAGCTATAGTTTTGAATTTAAGAGCATATTACCGGTCAATTGCTTATTTTGAGGACTGTATTCTTTTCAAACACATGTTCGCCATTTCAGCATCAATGTTAAGAAAGAAGAAAGAAATCACGCGCTAAAGGAATGTTTTTAAACCTGGCCCTATTTCCCAGTGTTAGATTTAATCCCCGATTCTCTATCGTACCTTCATCAGCATTCTCATCACCACCACTGACAGAAGCGCTAGCATCTGGACATGGTTCCTCTCCGTGCCCCCGCCCACGTCCCCGTCCGTGTCCACTTCGTTCTTCGAAATAAACAAATGGTTTAATCACGGTTAGTTATTCAAAACAGGATAATCATGTGTCTACATAGGCCTACTTTGAGGTAAGTAATAACTCAGTTATAATGAGTCACATTTGATATGACATTATATATGTCACATCAAATGTTGTATCAAGTAAAAATCATTATTTTGAAATCCCTCTGATCAGACTGCAATTTGCAAAGGTGAACGACCGTTTTATGTTATACCTCATAACTCCGTAATAAAGTTTCGAATATAGGGCTGGGGTTCATGACTTTTCATAGTGAAAATTACATCAGGTGCCTAACAATGCATTGTTATTCATTCATCCGTTACAATGCTTTCATGGGCGGTGTGCCATTCGTCATCATATGCTGGTTCCCTGCATCCTAGATCCCTGGGCCAACTCATCTAGGTGAAGGTACAGGCTTCACAATCCCCGGCCGTAAACGCCTCTTCAACACAATATACATTGTCACTCTGTTAGGCCATAAGGTAAATAACTATCAACACACTGTACAGTAGCTGAGATACGGTTACGTTTTTTTACCTCGGCACCCATAAAAGGTGGTTTTGTTACATTCTAATCATTTTTTTGTACTTAGGCTATTGTATTTGTGTAACCCTCTACGCGATTGACTTGTGTTTGGACTTATTTTAACGGCAATTTAATCCCCTTTAATAATCTGAAGAGAGAAAAAATCCATCACCTTTGATTAAATTAATACAGCTCGTTAAAGCATAATTAGTCAGGGTTGTTGAGGAAGTGGAGGAGGAGGAAGTGGAGGAGGAGGAGGAGATAATTGTCTAATAATGGGTGAAAATGGACCGTTTCCTGTAATAGAGCATTCTAATTCTTAGTATTATGTTAGTTTAGTTCTAAATGATGCAACAATGCTTTACATAATTTACTTAAAGTGTCAATTAAGCTAATTAACTCATTTTCAAATCTGATTAACGATGTGGGATGAACCATGTGCACATAGTCACAAAGCCGTTTTTTGTCAATGTTTCAAAAATTTTCTTGCAGGAAAATTGGAAAGAGTTATCAAGGCTTTGATTTTAATGTAAAAGCAATGAGCTCTAATTTGTATTTGCATAATTTAGTTATCTTTTCCATTATCTAAAATTTCGTATTTTGACCACCCTGTATATATATTTCCTAATAAGCTGAAAAATTAATTTTGTATATGACTGGATGGGTAATTTACTCAATTACAGCAAAAACATTTCTAGCCTTTGAATAGGTCCTGCATTTTTTATACAATGGAGGAAAAAAAGAAAATTATCATTTTGTATACAATTTTAATTGTTAGACCCTGTATAATGTTTAGGTCACCCTGTATATTTGATTTTGAGTTACCATATTTTCAATCCTTAGATTATAAGCTTTCCAAATATATATGGTTTCATACACTTTAGATGTAAACATGTTGATATATTCTACTGAAACTGCGAAAGGAGGTATATTTTATGAAATAGACTCATGTAACACAAATGTAGCCCAGGTTAAAAAACACGACCATACCGCATCGAACGCTGAATGCATTGTTGCGCTGCCATGGCTACGGAGTGATTGGGAACGCGCTAAAACATGCGTGTAAAGTCCGGCGCTGTAGTGAGCACAGATGCACGAGTAGTTTGTGCCAATCAGCAAATTTGTTATCATTCTATATATAACTAATATTCACCATGATAATGATGAATTTGACGCCAAAACCAGCTTCATACGACACTTATACCCAAAATAATAATCGAAAATAGCATATTTTGGCGGCCATTTTGAAATCCAAGATGGCGGCCATCTGCAGCTTCTACATTTTTGCCAACATGGTTTTTTATGATACCTAGTACCTTAACAACATATATAAATAGGTGGCACCTTCTAATCATTTACATCCCACGGGACCTTATATCACTACATAGTCCCCCTGACTACTAAGCGTGAGGCTGGCTTGATCGAATTTATTTGTGGATCTTTTTTTCATCATTCATGAATATGAATGACTTTTATGCTAGCAAATTACTGTGGTGGCATAATTGGCGCGTACCTGCATCTATGGATAAGTTGTGTGGAGCCCATTGATGCAAGGAACCATCATATTGACATCACTCCGTCATGCAGAGTCGATAGGTCACCGCCATCGCCTTCGTTAGCCCATCTTATATACAGGAAATCCAAATTGAATCATCAAAGAAAACTGCAGAGTTTTAGATAGTTACTTATAATAGATAAATCATTCTGTAGTGTATTCCGACTTCCGACAAATTTGTCTTAAAGAGGTGAATGCCACTTCCTCTCACCGGGGGTTAAATAGAAAATAAAAAACAAAACAAAAAATATTCTTGTTCAAAACAATTGCGTGTACGGGCCGTGCCCGCCGACGCATACACTAGCTCGCGCTGTTAAAATTTCTTAGAGCTTAAGTAGCATAATTATGGGAAATTCTACAAAAAATAGTGTCAATACCGTTTTTCCATTCTTTGGTTAGCAAATGTGTTGTTTTTATTGCAGGGGCTAACGAGGAGATGGCGGTGACCTATCGACCCTGCATAACGGAGTGATGACGAATTACCTACCTTCTAGGGACACGTGCTCACTCTCTGTATAAGCCAGAGTCAACACTACAACAATCATGATATGGAACCTTGTCATCGTGTGATTGGTGAAAGTTTATCTGAAGAAGAAAAAAATACATGTAAATGACAGATAAAGGCGATTTAACCTACTATGTAAAACACATTTCGGCGGTGAAGTGTAACAGGTTATATGATTATCACTATGCCAACTGGATATTCCTGAACCTGATTGAAAGGAACGCGACATAAAATGCATATAAATATACGACAGATAAGCGTTTTTATACATTTTACTGTAAAATAACGGGATAATAGTACTCTCTGCAGTGATTTTACAGGTCAACCACATCAAAAACACCAATGATAAGAGATGTAAGATATATTATATAGTTTAATAACAGTTACAGATCGGTAATGATGTATGTAGCTCTGCTGCATTGCCCAGAATTCCCAATACAAGTTATTGGTTCACTACCGAGAGGAAGTGATTTATGTAGCTCTGCTGCATCGCCCAGAATTCTTATTATTTGCCCACCCCGTGTTTACATCACGGTTGACAACTGGCATTGAAATATAATTATTTACGGTTCCTGTAATTTTACATCACGGTTAACAACTGGCATTCAGAATGCCAATATTTTACCGTTTTTTTACTGAAATATAAATATTAACTGTACCTGTGATTTAACATCACGGTTGACAACTGGCATTCAGATTGCCAGTATTGTACCGTTTTGTACTGACATTGTGGTTAACGGTACCTGTGATTTAACATTACGGTTGACAACTGGCGTCCTGATTGCAAATATGTTACCGTTTTTTTACTGACATTATGGTTAACGGTACCTGTGATTTAACATTACGGTTGACAACTGGCGTCCTGATTGCCAGTTATTTTACCGTTTTTTACAGGTATATTTCTAACAGTGTAGTTTTACATACTGTAGGTTTCTGTTTGTAGCGGAATCGAGTCGGGCCATTGTCACTCTTGTCAATACCCACTTCGTCCAATAGCTTCTCCGTCCAATAGCCACTTCATCCAATAGCCACTTTGTCCAATATCCTTCGACCAATCCCAGTTCGTTCAATCGCGGCATACTTCCCCTCAACCATGTTGTACTTGTTAAATTCTTGATAGCAAACATCAATTTCAGCGATTCTTTTTTCATAAGCATATTATAGTCTTTGAATACGTGTATCATTGGTTTGTCAAATTTGTTTGGTCTTTTTGAAAAAAACTATCCTGGTCAACTATATATTGACTCACACTGTAGGCTTATATGGTTAAAACAGGAAATAATATGTTTAGATATAAGAACTGGTGCGTGGTATCTCTGCCACAAAAACCAATATAACACATACCTTTCAGCGTATCCAATACTTTGCAGGACACTTCCTTCTTCCACTCAAATCTGTCAGATAATGGATACTCATTTGCTTTTTTCTTCATAATAAATATACATTTCAGTGAACTGTAAAATGCAAATTTATACAACGTGTTTTTCAACAGAATGCTAGCAATGAGAAACAGGACCAGCTGATTGGATTTGCTATAAGCTGACGTGTGATGCTATTGGTCAAAGCATATGCTAATCAAACACACGTGACTGTATATAATTCTATTGGTATGATTTGTACATAGGTTTATCATGCACACGTGACTGTGTGCATCCATACTATCGATGCATCATGTACATGCATGTTTTAGACTCTCAGCAGACAATCGTTTCATCTTACTACCAGTCTGCTCTGGAACGGGAGCGCGTTAGGCTTGAGGGCGTACTATTAGTGATAAGGGTTGCGTAACAAGAACTTATTTTGTATGCAATAGGACCCAGGGGTATTACCTTCATGGTCTAAGTTATAGTCGATCCATCTGAGACCGACCCAGGGTATTAGCTTCATGGTCTAAGTTATAGTCGATCCATCTGAGACCGATCTTCCAATTACGTCACCCAGCCGTTCCATTGACTGGGAGAGGAGGCTATTTTCTGACGAAAATATCGATGGAATCAGTTTGAATGAAAAATAGCCATAATAGAAAATCATAATGTTAACACATACACTTGTCAATAAAGCCAGGTTGTACTTTGATATTATGTTTAATTTACTAACCTACTACTGATGAGTACCTAATCAATTTCTATATGATATTGATATGTGATAATTTATCCAATACAAGTTCTCCATATTCGGAAATACCATTTTGCCAGTCCGTTCGTCAAATATAATGTTTGTTATTTCTGGCGACGTATCCTTGATTTTAGCCCAAATGATTTCATCCGGATATTAATCGCAGTGATATTATGGTAGTCTGATTATTACCTGTCCATTATCATTTGCAAGTCGTTGAGTTCTGAGGTTTCGTGGTTTGCACTTCTTAATGATAGGTCTTTTTTTTTTGGGAGTGCATGCAGGGTCAATTGCCAAACTTGAAATCAATCAAGGACAACATCAAGAAACATCAACATAATCTGCTTAATATTTATGATATCTGTATCAACAGTGACGATGCTGCAGCAGCTGTTCATCTCAAAATATACACAACAAAGATGCATTTCATCTCTCTCCAATTGATAACGTGAACAATGACATTGCAGATGAGGAACGGATCTTGTGAGAATCACCACTCACTCACTATCATCAAACACTAACCAAACTATGACAATATAAATGAAAATGGCACAAATCAAATATAATATGTCAAGACTATTTAATAAATGAATGTGCATGTAGATACTTTAGTTACCATAGAATAGTGATGACCCTTGAACTTTGGTCCACAAAAATAAAGAGATTATTTGACAAATTTGAGAAAGTTTTATTATGACATTTTTGACCCATCATAACGAAACCGAACTGTTGCTGGCAAGGCTCATCTGCCGATAATAACCATGATAACACAAGAAGTTGAGAAAAATGAAGAAAATAAAACAAATGTTCAAACTTTTGAGTTACAGAAAACCTGCGTTCCATGGTCAATTTTGACAAATTTAGCTGTAATTTTTAAGCTAACAAATAGTTCTTTAATTTCAAAATTCAATTTTTATATCCTGGAGACAACTGGTCTGTTTTGATGTGATGGGTCACATTTTTCTATATTATCTGGAACTGCATATTACCTGGAACTACACCTTAACACACCACCCTATAGGATTTATTTTTAGTTTTATGTAGGATCATTTTTCAAATCAAATATGGTGCTTTTTAAAATCCAAGTCAAGTTCATTTATTAACTCAAATTCATCACAACACTGGTTGTCCTTAATCAGCTATGAGACCGTACCACTATTGAAATGGAGGGGTGTGTTTAATTTGTTACAAATATTCTGTAAACATATATCAAAATGTGTTATGTAAATTAAACGCATTCTTGATTTAATTTTTCTCTGAATGTTAAAGGTGATGTGTGAATAAAATGTTATTTACAAAATATTTTAAATTCCACAATTACTTGCGCAATAATTCGTCTTCTCTAATGTTTACCTTTTGTAACCCATCCCATTCAGAAGTTCCCACGCCCATTTACAGGGAACGGACGATGTCCAAATAAGGGCCTAATTATAATAAAGCGTAAACATTTTGTTCCGTTTTTTAAAGAGCAGCTATTTTTTTATGTCAAATTAAGCCTATTAAACCACCGTACCGCGTTTTTTACTTGTTTTCATCAATTTTCCAAAACGATATTCACATATGAATGATCATATGATGTAAATATGTTTGGTCGTTGTTGAACGGGGTAAAGCTGCCCTCGCAAAATAAACCCGTCTTACCGTTGTCGATTCAAGATAAACAACACCGAAACCTTATTGAACCCCTAAGTAACCTTTAATTGGGTATCAGAATTGTATTTATAGCTTGTACATTAGCTTATTTATGATGCAAATACGATTTTTGGGTATATCCGGTTAATACCCATTTCCGGTTAATACCACTAAAAAGTGGTGTTTTTGTACACAAATCCATTTTTGCAACTAATAATGCAATTTATGATTCTAAAACATTCAATAATATTTTTATACAATTTTACACAAAATTCCAACAAAATAAAGGTTTTTTTACTTTTTGACTCCTTTCAGGTCAAAAAGTCAAATGTTGATCTATTGTAACAAAAAACACCAATAATTACAACAATTATGAGAAATTATGCGAAATCAAGTTGTTTAAATTCCTTTCAACCACCAATTTAGATGATTTTGTTCTTTTTCAGGTAGACCGTTATGTAACCTTTAATTAGGTACCAAAATAGTGTTTATAGCTTGTTCATTAGCATATTTATGATGAAAGTACGATATTGGGGTATTTCTGGTAAAAAAGGTGAATTTTGGTACAAAAATTGATTTTTAACATAATATTAAAATCTTTGTATAAATTATATTATCAAATCAAAGCTTTAGCATTTATCGTTATGATGATGTATGATATGCCTTATAAGGATAGAGGCATAATGGTGATACATTACATACAATGAGAACTGGTGATATTTAACTGCAAATAGCAAAAAATGGAGGGAGTAGATTAGGGATAACTACGGAGCGTTTAAAGTGCCATTAGATGGCTACATAATTATCTTGACAAGTCGACATATTATCAACGTTATGTTGAGATAGTCACATAGTTTTTCTCACATTCTTGACTTAAACAGTTTTATTATTAGTCGTCATGATGATATAGACTATCTTGTCAAGTTGACTTTACAAAACATAGATGTCGTCATGGCGAGATAGGTTAACTTGAAGAGTCAACTTCACAAAAAGTAGATGTTGTCATGGTGAGATACAATATCTCGTCGAGTCGACTTCACAAAAAGTAAATGTCGTCATGGTGAGATAGATTATCTCGTCAAGTCGACTTCACAAAAAGTGAATGTCGTCATGGCAATATAGACTTTATCGTCAAGTCGATTTCACAAAAAGTAGATGTTGTCATGGTGAGATAGATTATCTTGCCAAGTTGACTTAATAAAAAGTGAATGTCGTCATGGTAATATAGACTTTCTCGTCAAGTCGACTTCACAAAAAGTATATGTCGTCATGGTGAGATAGATTATCTCGTCAAGTCGACTTCACAAAAAGTAGATGTCGTCATGGTGAGATAGATTATCTTGCCAAGTTGACTTCTGCGAAAGATGATGTCGTCATGGTGAGATAAAGTATCTGGCCATGTTGATTTCATAAAAAGTGGATGTCGTCATGGTGAGATAAATGATCTCGTCAAGTCAACTTCCCAAAACGTTGATGTCGTTATTTCAAGATAGGTTATCTTTCCAAGTCGGCTTTGCAAAAAGTAGATGTTGTCATGAAGAGATACGTGATCTTGACATGTCGACTTCCCAACAAGGAGAAGTCGTCATTGGACGATAAATTTTCTTGGCAAGTCAACTTAACAAAACGAGCATGTCAAGATAATTATGTAGCCATCTAAACTTGAAACGCTCCGTAGATAACTAAACTCATACACAAACTGTATGCCTTGAATAATCACTCAACCGTGCCTGCTGCAAGCTGACGATCAGATCGTAGTATTAAAATTACACGTGATTTTGAGGTATTCGGATCTATCGTAATCCATTAGGGCCACAACAAAAATAAATACCTGTATACAGTTACGGACGACAACTCTTTGTTTTGTTAAACCCGTTTTTAAAATATAAACTAGCGTTTAAAGGTAGCTATTCTGATTGCTGGCCCGATTTTCAACTTGATGTTTTCTATTTTAGATGGAAGGTCATCCTTAAAATTGTCACATTCCAAAGTTTGCGTTGCATAACTCTAATGCTTCTTATTTTAGAATCACAAGGTCACAACAACATTTCCCATTAAGTAGTACACAAACTGGTTGGTGGTTAACCACTTTTGACAGTAATTCACCACATTTTAGCCATTAATTTCTAAATGGAACAATTCTATGATTTAAAGGAGGTGTCCCGCAAGCATAAAAGTGTGCATTATATGTTAGAAATATAACTATCGAGCCCAACTTTTGTAATGATATAGAAGAAAACACCACACTTATGACAAAAACAAATAAAAACCGCAATCTCTCAACATGCCCTTTTTAAAATTCGCGGCGATCAAAAGTCCCAGTGTCGATGATGTCATAGTTGTACAATACACATGCGCAAATTTGAGCACCGATACCCATGACGTCATCGACACCGGGACTTTCAATCGCCGCGAATTTTAAAAAGTGCATGTTGAGTGATGGCAGTTTTTATTCATTTTTGTGACTAGTACGGTGTTTTGTTCTATATAATTACGTAACTTCGGCTCGATAATTATGTTTCTAACAAATAATGCTCAATGTTGTGCTTGCGGGACCATTCCTTTAACAGATATAATGAGAAAAAGATGGGGATTCTTCTGATATCAAAATTTCAGATGATTTATGAGGAAAAAACTGTTCCAAGTATAGGGTCTGTTAATTGGACAGTTCTATTTTTGTTTGGTTTTATTTTTGTCCCCTTTCATTTATTAAATACTTGTTTTTTCACCTAAAATATCTTAAATTTGGGGAGGTATTGAACAGGTAACACCCCTTTTTGAGAGTGATTGCAGAATAATATTGCACCAGATTCAAATGGTATTGGCGCGCAAGGTATGCAGTGACATCATCATAAACTGATGATCGAAAAGGAATCTTTATTTAAAAACTTTATAGTTTGTTCAATACCCAAAAGACATCAATTGTAATTAATGTATTTTTCCGAACAGAAAATAATTCCTTCTGTTAATATGGACCTTATTTATCAACAGTTTTTCAACCTTAATTTTGCTCTGAAAAATGACTGTCGAAAATGAAAAGATTTCATTTTCGTTTTCCCGATAAATCTTAATTTGAAAAGAAATGACCATTCTGCCTTAAGGATCACGTCAAAACTCGACCGCCAGCAACCGCCGGTTACGGCCGGTTCCGCCTGGTTCTCACAAAACGTGTCGTCTGTTATAATATACACACATAATGAGGTCAAATAGTTACACTCTGGTGAACACGACCGGTTGATAGTGCCTCGTCACACGCGTGAGCAATAACATCTTGAAGTAATGGGCTCCTAAGTCTCAGTTGACAACCAGTACAAAACAGCTATTGATTTTCGCTGGGGTTGGCTTTTTCAATCTGTTTATAGCTCAATTAACTTTTTAAAATCAATACCGAAAGTCTATGAATGGGGTTTTTTTATAGAACGATTATAGAGAGAGCTATTATGACCGCAAAGTAACAGATTGATAGTGTTAATTGGTCCGGTTACAGTATTAAGTCAACCGGCGGGTGTTCAGTGTTGCATGCGCGAATATTCATATACTAGTAAAACATTTGACCTGAAAGAACCGGGCGGAACCGCCCGTAACCGGCGGTCGAGTTTTGACGTCTTCCCTTATTGAACAGTGGTTTCTTCTTTGTTGCCTTAGTACAGAACTATTTTACTCTGTGTCACCTCAAGTTGAGAGGTGATGTAGTCACAACTCACAATCACTAGTTTTTAAGCATAATATCAAACATGTGATTCAAACATGTTGACATTTGCGCTAGCAGAATTAAAGAAAAATTATATATCAGTCTTTTTAGCACACACCTATGATTTGAATATGCTGAAATCTCCTAATTTGAGGTAACAGTGAGTAAAGCCTCTTATTTAGTGTATTAATACAATACAATTTCTGACAATAAGAAACAAGTAGGCTAATTACAGAGCACGTGTGGTCCAGTGGATCAGAAGCAAGTCTCACGATCATAGGTTTGTGAGTTCGCCCACTGCGGTCAACGTGTTTGTATCCTTGGGCAAGGTACTTAGTCTCAATTGTCTCGTGGTTCGGAAATTCACGTAAAGCCGGTGGTCCCGTGTATTCAGACGCTTCACCCTGAACACGTTAAATAGTCACAGACCTTATCGTTAAGAGTAGGGGATCATCCCGGGCCTGTTACTTGTGCATTAAAGGTAGTCACAGTCGTTGTACTGATAGGACCCTGCGCCATAATAGGCTGTAACCGAGGTTCTGACTATCCTAGGAATAAAATTGTAAAGCGCTTTGAGATGGATGTATGTAAAAAGCGCTATGTAAATGCCGTGTATTATTATATATTATTATTATTATTATTAATTCCAAAGGAGGGGTCCCTCAAACACAACATTGTGCATTATATGTTAGAAATATACCTTTTGAGCCTAACTTTTGTATCATAAAATATGTTATTCTTTGAATTTAGCTTTAAATTCTAATTGATGGTATTAATTCAGTATAAAATGTTCACCTTTTCTACAAATATGGTGATGAATATTATGTGTCATTTAAAAAATGTGAAAATACTTATGAACAAGATAGCACCTTCATCTCTCGGAATATTAGCATGATGTATCTGGCATAATTATGGAGTTGATTTATAGCAAACAGTTATATAGTATCAGTTTTAACAAGAAATATAAACAGTTCTGGTCAACAATGACGCAATAACAGCTCAACAATTGAACCTTTCAATCTACTGTTTATAAGAATGGATCAATAGGGACTTTTAAAGGGAATTGTTATTGTGAAATTCTGCACATTTAATATCACCCATGTGTTGTGTAGAATTTAGAATATTGTTTACGACCTATTGTTGTCAAAGGTTTTCCCATTTAATATCATTCAGGTGTGTGTAGAATTATAAAATAGGCCAAAAAGCTGATATTCAAATTAATCGTTTAAATTTTGGAATAAAATTTGTTTTTATGACTTGTTGTTGGGAAATTCTACCCATTTAATATCACCCAGGTGTTGAGCAGAATTATACCATAGACCAAAAACGCTGATATTTACAATACCTTTCATGCCAGTAATTATTGTAGAACATTTTGGATTATTAAATGTGGTGGGGTATAAGCTGTACCCTGAAATTTAAATCCAGGACTATACAACAACTATAGCGGTAGTCATCAAAGCATATAGACTATTGTGAAATAGAAAGAGTGTATGCCCTTGATACTAAATTCAGCGCCATGGCACTTATAAACCTCGCCCATTGCTTGTGTGTTGGATTTCGATCGCGACATTTTGTGTACATGTTCATCCCCGCTACACGCCAGTACACTTCCCCGTACACTCCCTTGCATAGCCGGGCATCGTTTTTTCTCAAATGGTGCCTGAATATTGCTGTTGCTGTGTACCTATAAATACATGTGCTGTTTGTTGAATTTGGAACCAACGTTTAATTTGAACTGACTATTTTCAATTAAAAAAATACTCCAATTTGGGAAAAATTTCACAAAAGCTCACAGACAACAAATAAGCACATCATTTTACTCGACCTAGAATTTCAAACTAACACATTTGGCGCTCCGAAAATATCGGAAGAAGATTTTTTTAAATTTTGTTACTCACGACTGGCTTGACCAATTTTGATCCGGTAAAAAGTATGTTGATATATCGATTCGCGCCAATACAGAAAAACTGACACGAGGGCAATCATTGGCTAGCAAAATCTTCTGCGCAGCCGTTCAATGTACGAAGTCAATTTACCAGTAAATCGATTTGGAATTTTCCTTCTGACATCGGGAAAACCCCGATGATGCGAGTGACGTCATTTAATGAGCGGCACCCTTCACGAATTAGCTCATTAGCATAATTTATGTCCGTGCCCGTAATATTAATCCAGGGATCTTAAAAAGGCATACCCAGATACGCTAAATATTATTATTGCTATCCCATAATGAGACAGAAAAAATCCACTCAGGTAGGTGTCGTCTTTTATCAGGTAGGCCCTACCTCATACATCCTTAAAATCCAGTTATCACAGGTGCCCTTAATATCCCATACACTCCTTAATATTCCAGACAGGCATACCCCATGTTTTCATACACGTATGTTCTAATGTATCCCTAGGATTTGAGTTTTATAGTGGGGTATAAATTAGTGGGGGTCGCGGGGGGTCGTTACCCCTATATTTCGTGGCCCCCTTCGCGGACGCCCCCCACCCCCCCCCCCCCCCCCCCCCCCCATAACATTAATTGCCAAGTCTCATACATAATACGTGTATTAGATAGGTCCACGACGCCACTGGTTTTATTTAGTGTGGTCTTTTATAGTTGGCGGGAGGCAGGGCCTAACCATGATCACTTTGTACCTGCCAGTTCAGCACTGTGAGCCATCCGTGTATATTATTTTTCGGCCTATTGACATTAAATTATTTCTCCAGTAGGCATGAAGGCCTAAATGTAAGTGCATTTCTCCCATGCACATTTTGCTCACACCGTTCCTTCATTTAATGGGTCCTTCTTCATATTATATATAGGATCCTCATTTTAATCATAACATGAAAGATATCAAAGTTTTCTGTCATATCCATATTTTGTTATAGTAGCGCGCTGCCCCGTTGGGGATAGCTCTGAGATGATAATGTGATGCGATCTGTAAAAACCCGCCACATGGTGTCATTTTTCATATTGGAGATATTAACATAAGAAAGCTAAAACTGTGCTGATTAAAGAACTGTTTCGATCATTTTTCTACGATCACTACAAAAAAAAATATGAGTGAAAGATGATTGTGATGTCATCAAAAGCTACAAAACAAGAAATCATGAAAACAGACCAAAAAAGATACATAATTCAATATAATAATATTATAAGGTTAATAATAAAAGTGACTTAAGTAAGTTTTTGAAGGTGAAATGTCATGAAAGATGATGATACAAAGTATTGGAAACTAATTTTCTTCAACGACGGTAACATGACACCTCGAGTCATGTGCGCATGCGTCGACTTTGCGATCCATCGGTCGTCCAATTTCTGGGATCGGTCTTCGGGTGATTGAGGTTTGTGGTGCGGATGACGACCTATCCTTGAATTTGACGTCATCATTCAACAACAAACACATCACGAATGAATACAGCAAATGGAGATGTTGGAGAGCATAATATCCGTTTGTTTTCATGATTTATTTCAAAAGTATAATGCAAGATATTATCTTGATCTGGTTTTATTTATGAAAACTAACCTTAGTAATTTTGGTTGCTGGCTGCACCGTAGGTTTTTTATGCAGGTAGGCCTATGACTAGTATGATCGAGGTAAAGTGCTCAACAAAAGAATGTCATGCCCCTTGTTTATGTCCTATAGAGTGTCTTCCCAATATTGTTTGTCCAAACTGGCTAGATAGACATTTAGATGAACCTTTTCGACACAATTGGTACCAAAAATGCCACAAAACAACAAAGATAAACCATTATTAACACAATTTAATAAAAATTCGTGACGTTGAAATAATTTATTTTAGGCTTAGTTAAAGGGGCATCAACATAGCCCAAATCCAAAATGTCATACAATTCCGACATCGCCTTCATGCCAAATAAGCAAATAATGGCACTTCCGGGTTGAGATTTGCCGCGAAAGTCCGCGCGTAAAACGATAGCATAACTTCCGAATTCAGCACCTAGTTTCGATATGATCACATCGAAACTACGAAAATCAGGAAATTTTATATGATAAACGGCGAATGTTGGTAAACTGTTTCAGATGGTAGTTAGTATATGCCTAAGTATTACTTTGATGCAAAAAAACTGATTTCAAGAATAATTGAGGGCGCACTCCCATCTCTCAATGCCCCTTGAGACCAGGGAGGTGACATGTCACCTCCCTGGTTAGACTAGAGTCTATATTGTTGAGAATAATGTATTGTTGGTCTAGGCCTGTCTGTAGAGGAAAAGGCTACACATGTAGTGTATCAAGGCTGTAGCATTTTAAAATGGTTTAGGACCTATGGTTTCGAGCAGATCGGGCTCACTGTGTTCATAATCATACGTTTCCATCATAGGTGCGTGAGTCTCGGCTTTCGGGCTGTGGTCACAATTTCCTGTGTTGGTCTACATGTAGTTTTCATCCCTGGCCCAACAAACTAAATCTAATTGGTGGGAGTGTGGGGGAGGGGTAAACACCCGGGGGGCCTACTGGTTGAAAATTAATATAAAAGTTGACATCCCAGGAAGGGAAGGGCTAAGACTCGACTATTGAGAATCTTTTTAAAGTGGCATTATGTATAGGGTAGATATACAGCAATCCTTCTAAACGTAAAACCAACAGGCAGAGCTTGAGGAAACGTCATGCTCATCCAAGCAGTGTGTGGATCACAAAGTAGGCCGGGCAATATTTAATAAAACGCTAATCGTTGAAGGAATGGTGCAAGCTTTGACTATAAATGCTAATAATTATAATTTACAGTCTTGTAGGTTCAATAATGAGCTGAAAGCAACTTGGAATGCTAGCACTGACAATTTTGGTACCCTTATATGAGCAGTGGCGGAACTTGATTTTCATTGAAAATTGAGATTCTGAAGCCTATAGTCTATTTGGCCATCTCGAGACCGTGACGTAACTGCGTATATTCTACAAATTGCAGAACTTAACGCGCGCACCTACTCAAGGCGTTGGCGTATACACACGAGTGTTAAAATGAAAGACGGAAGATCCCGGGGGGGGGGGTACTCACATATATTGGCCATACGGGTATGTGCGGCTGGCAGGGACCCCTTTTCATGCCTTTCGGCCGCTCCTTAAGACCCCCTTTTCATCCACTGGCAGTTCCATAAGACCCCCTTTTATATGATAAACTCTCGATTTTAATTTATCGAGAATGGTTTTGTTTCTGCCGAAGCAGCTCCAAAAAACATATATTGTGGCTTAATATGTTTTTAGGTAAAAATCCTATGTAGAAATTAAATTATTTTTTACGTTTTGAGATTTTATTGTATACACAAAGAATTAAGTTAAGCACCCCCCCGTTTTTTTACAACCTCGCACATTACAAGTTTGTTGTCGTCAAAACAGTGTAGTATACCCATGATATTGCTATATTTTCTGGAGAAGTGATATTATGGTCACATAAAAACATAACAATCATGCCGTTTTCAATATTTTATTCTGAATAATTTAAGGTGACATTTTTTGGGAATTTTAGGCATATTTTCACCTCAATTTAAGTATGGAGCTATAGGTCCATCACGGACAGTGTGGATGACGTTTATGTTTTCTAACGTACAGTCATTGTTCTGAGAAGACCTCTAGCGATCTTTGCGTCAATAACGTGTGTAGGACCCACGTGATCGGATCACTGACTCAACCCTACGTCTCATAGACCCTGTAAGCCGTCGTATGCGTTGCTGTGGCAGGTTGTTCCATTCCCGATGTAATGCACGTTCCAATTCATCCAGATTGGCTATTGGAGGGACCATCTTCGCAATTTGTCGTCCCAACATGTCCCAAACGTGCTCGATGGGGTTCAGGTCAGGACTGTACGCAGGCCAGGGGATGGTTGTCACAGCACCTTGCTCCAGCAAGGCTCGGACGCGTCTCGCACGGTGAGGCCTGGCGTTGTCATCCATGAAGATGGGTCTGCTGGCGAGGGTGTGGTCATCGAAGTGCGGTATTACGGTGGTATTCAGGATTTCCTCGGCATATCGCTCTCCGTTGAGGTTACCTCGCACAGTTATCAGGTCCAATTTACAGTCATGGGAGAAGCATCCCCAGACCATAATCGAGCCACCACCAAAGGGTACCGTTGGTTGAATGTTTTTAGGTGCATACGCGGTGTTTTTGTGGCGCCACACCCGAACACGCCCATCTGTCACGTACAGCAAGAACCGGCTTTCATCCGACCAATGAACTCGCCTCCAAGACCGGATGTTCCATCCACGTCGCGCTAGGCACCATGCCAAACGCTCCCTCTGATGTCGTTCGAGTAGCCTTGGACGCTTGATCACTCGTCTTGACCTTAAACCGGCCGATTTCAGGCGGTTCCTCACGGTACGGTGACATAGCCTTCTGTTGCGCAGCCAGTTGTCCTTCAGGAAATTGCTCGAGGCGAAGGGATATCGTCGCACCAGTCTCAAAAGCGCTCTATCTTGGCGGACTGTTGTCACGCGAGGTCTTCCAGACCTTGAGCGGTCCTCACCGCACCCGTTTCCTGGTGTTTCTGCACCAACCGACTGATCACCGAATGGTGGTAACCAAACGTTCGAGCTACAGCTTTTCTGGACATTCCGGACTCGATCATGCCTATTATCCGCCATCTTTCTCCGTCCGACAACCGTCTACGAGCCACCATTACGAGAAAATGACCATGTAACCCCCACACGAGCTCAGGCGTGACTTGCAATAACCCGTGATGATAGTGCATTTTCAGAAAATCACGACCACGTGGATGATAACACGTGCTGCACGAGCGATGGGCGTCACAGATGAGTGCACTCATCTGCATTTCATCAATGGATAATTGCTAATGTCATACCAATCATTATTTGATCTCACATACCTTAGAATATATGCCAATGTATACATATATTAGGGGGTGCTTAACTTAATTCTTTGTGTATATTACACATAATGTACACATGTCAAATAATTGTACAACAATTGGGTGATTGAAACCTCTTTGTTCATTTATTTTGGGAACAATGAATTTTCTTTGCCTAAATAATTATTTATCAAAATATACGTTTTCTATAATATAGTTCCAAAATGTATGAAATATAACCAAAACAAAAATTCGTTTATATTTTCTGTAATCCTTATTACAAATTAACGTTTGTAAGAAAACTCGGGCGTAAAATAGTTTGTATAATGAAAAATACCATTAAAAGGGTAATATTGAAAAAGCCCAAAATGAACAAAATCCATTATTTAAGATGTTTTTCCTTTTTTGAGCTGTTTTAGCACTAATGTTAACCAGGTTCTTTTACCAAAACTTCTCTGAAGCCTTGTCTTTAAAGGTAGATGACCCGATCACATTTCCAATTTTCAACTTGAAGTTTTCTATTCTACATGAAAGGTCATCCTTAAAAATGTCGTGTTCCAAAGTTTGAGTTGCATAGCTCTAATGGTTCTTATTTTAGACGCACAAGATGCTGTGAACTGTACCCATTGAGTTGTACACAAACTATATCGGTGGTATACCACCATTCGCGGTAATTTGACGTTATTTCATAGATTTCTCCGTAATTATACCGATTTAGGCCATCAAATTTCAGTATGATGATGAGAAAAATACGAGCTTTCATATGATATGAAAATCTCCGTATGTTTGAAATAATTCTGTGTTACGAAAATGTGATCGGGTCATCTACCTTTAAGTTAAAGGCATTTCGAAAGTTAAAATGATGTCTAAATCTACCTCAAAACATGAAATTAGACAAATTAATTTTGTTACCTAAAACACACATTGTTTGCTAAAACAATGTCCGAATATCAAACAATCCCCCACTTTTGATTTCTACTTGAATCTACTTGAATCTACAACGCGTGGTCCAACGGATACATTCCCGCTCCACATACAAAGGTTGTGGGTTCACGTCCCGTTGCCGCCAGAGTGTTGTGTCCTTGAGTAAGGCACTTTACCGCAATTACTCCTCTCTACCCAGGTGTATAAATGGGTACCAGCATTAATTCATGTTGGGAAGGTAACACAGACTCGAGAGGAGTACAACATGATACAATATTGCCACCAGTTTGAGAAGCCGTCGACAAGTCGCATCATATTCAAATAGTGACAATCGTGATTTTTTTTAAATTTATAAACCCTACGACAACGGTCATTCCTTACCCCCCATTACCCTTACCAAAAAAAGCAAGCAATCGCTAAGCAATCACCATGATCACCTAAACATCAGTTAAAGCATCGATGCCTTAGTTAATTGATGCCTTACCGATTGCTTATAAGCAATCGGTATTAGCATCATATGAGCCGAAATATTTAAATGAGCTAAGCAATTGGTTGTTTATTAAGCACTCAATGAATTAAATGATGCCTTTAAGGCCCTCCCTCTGGGTGCCAGGGGCGGACTGGCCACTGTGGCGTTTTGGCGATCGCCACATGGGCCGCTTGTTTCTGGGCCTCTCATGGCCGGTTGGGCATATCAGGGCCGGTTACGCGAAATTTTGTGACCGTGCGATTTTTTTTGTCCCTACCACCCCCCCCCCCCCCCCCCCCCCCCCCCCCCCCCCCCCCCCCCACTTACGTGAAATTCACGAGGTGACTGACTGGGAAAAAATTTGGGCAACCTTTTACGAAAATTTACTACCGGGACGACATACTTCTGTCCCCTGGCTCACATGCCGCGATACGCGCCTGGGCCGCTTTAATTATTTTGCCACGGCCGCTTTCAGGTCCCAGTCCGCCCCTGCTGGGTGCCACCATCATTCAGTCTCTGGTAAGCTGGAAGTGGATTACAGGATGAGTAAATCCATTCAGGCTATGAATTTTCTATCGTAAATCATCGTTATAAGAGTGTAGGGCTGTGCGTTTCCAAATACTAAACTATGAACTTTCTTTGGCTGAGAGGGAATTACAAGGGCATGTTGTAACGCCTGTGTGAAATTCACAGACTTTATTTAAAATGCCAATGTGAAATCAACCTTGCCCTGTAATTCATTTTTTAAAGCTTAAGCGTTGTAATAGCAGATGTCAATCTATCCTTCACCGTAGTGATTTATATGATGTAGTTAAATTCCATTTGCAAACTGAAAACAACCATTTTATTGAAAATGGTATATCTACTCATCACATTTTCTGATATGACAAAAATATGAAATTCCAATTAATGACATGGTAGTAAACATTCATAGAATACCCAGTCCTGGTCCCAATCATCCTGTATTCTCGCAACAAATCCATATTATCAATATATTAGTTCCCGAAAGATTTTCTTTTCCTGCCCTGCGGACTTGCCAAACCTCTGCTTAGGCTTCTGAATCAAGGATTGTTTGTTTAGGGTTGACCGTCACCTTAAATTCAGAGAGATAGGCTTTGCAATGACAAATATCATGATACTTCTAATAATAATAATAACTGGATTTATATAGCGCCTTTTCCCAACGGGTTCAAAGCGCTGTAATTTGTATAGTTTAAAGTTTAAACCTTACCGCGTATGACACATTTCTAACCCTTTTTTCCTTCCCTAATTATGAAACACTAACGCCGAGCTGATTTATCAGAGCACTTGCGAAAGATACAATTTGAGAAATATATCTCGCCCAAATGCTATTTATAATCCTCATGGAGCAAATAAGGACCCTATACGAAAGCCAATGATGCAAAAAGTAAACCCTTTTTCATAATTTGGCTTGTTTTGATACCCTATTCACGTTACGTACGTAACGTGCCCCAGCTTAAAAAACTACCCTAATTATGTGATTTCTTGGACACGCATGATACCCCTCTTGTGTAATGACCACTAAGCACCCCCGTGCCCGCAGGGTTCCGGAAGATACACTAATCGAAGTCACAATGATGCTATCTTCATCTGATCAGTAGATGACACGCCGATGCATCAAGATGTTATTATATCATGATAGGCCTAATTTCAACCATGTGATAGTTTTTACTATCATTATGGCTGGACAGGAATGATGTGATATCATGATATAAAACAAATATTGAATGCCTTTTGTTTGTGCAATAGTAAAACTATATCACTCGGTCCATTTGGATTATTCCATTACACTCGGCTTCGCCTCGTGCAATGGAAAAATCCAAATTTGACCTTGTGATATAGTTTTTACTATTACACGCTCAGGCATTAAATATTTGTATACTAACACACCGTTTGATAGTAATAAGTGACAGGTTTGGCATAATAGATTATGGGTCGTTCTTTAAACGCCCCAATCAAACTATTGAGCCCTCTAAACTGCATGATAGGTCGTTCTTTAAAAGCCCCGTCAAAAAAACCCATCCAAACTGTTGATATCCAATCCCACAATGCAACTTCATCAGTAGATGACACGCCGGTGCATTTGCAAGTTTTGTGATTTTATAATGGTTTAAATGTGTTGTGTCAAAAATAAGCGTCCAACAAAATTATGATAAAAGAGCGGTCGAAGATGCCCGTGGCCCAATATGCCGTGGCCCAAAGATGCCCAATGGTGGGGCGTTCTTTGAAAGCGGCCATAGGTGCAGTGGACCCTGTTGTGTGTAACCGCCCAGAGCGGAGCATGGTTTATATAGAGCCCCGCAGGGTTCCGGAAGATACACTAATCGAAGTCACAATGAATGCTATCTTCATCAGTAGATGACACGCCGGTGCATTTGCAAGTTTTGTGATTTTATTAGGGGTGTGCCGCCCAGGGTCTCAAAAAGGGGGGCTACAGAACTGAACTGAGTGGATTTTTATGACAAAAAATAGGGTCTTAGGAACTGATTTTTTTCTCCAAAAAATAGGTCTTGAGAACTGGCCTATAGTTCAATTTTCGATTTATTTTGGTTTAAGAATGCAAAATTTTCGAAAAATTGGGGCTTTGTAAGGGATCACGTCAAAACTCGACCGCCCGGCAACCGCCGGTTACGGCCGGTTCCGTTCGGTTCTCACAAAACGTGTCGTCTGTTATAATATACACACATAATGAGGTCAAATAGTAACACTCTGGTGATCACGACCGGTTGAAAGTGCCTCGTCACACACGCGAGCAATAACATCTTGAAGTAATGGCTCTTTTAAGACTTAAAAGTCTCAGTTGACACCAGTACAATACAGCTATTGATTTTCGCTGGGGTTGGCTTTTTCAATCTGTTTATAGCTCAATTAACTTTTTTAAATCAATACCGAAAGTCTATTATGAATGTGTTTTTTTTATAGAACGATTATAGAGAGAGCTATTATGACCGCAAAGTAACAGATTGATAGTGTAAATTGGTCAGATTACAGCATTAAGTCAACCGGCGGTTGTTCAGTGTTGCATGCGCGAATATTCATATACCAGTAAAACATTTGACCTGAAAGAACCGGGCGGAACCGCACGTAACCGGCAGTCAACGGGCGGTCGAGTTTTGACGTCTCCCCAGTAACGCAAAATTTCGCGATTTTTGAATTTTCAATAAAAATGGGGTCGTAAGAACTGATGCAGGCTCAAAAAGGGGGTCATAAGAACTAGCAGCAGAGGGTGAAAAAGGGGGTCTTCAGCGCGGCACATACCTATACCCTTTTCAAATGTCAGTGCCCCCCCCCCCCCCGGGTTTTTCCCCTCACGGTTCCAACTTTAACCTATTATAAAAAGAGTTCCCCAATAGTACATTTTTGTGCATTTTTGGGGGTGATTATTGAATACTTCCTTAGTATTTTAAAACAAAAAAACAGCTTATACCTTCCATGTCGGGTATCACCAAATCGACTGTATTCCCGACTGATCTAATTGGCATCGCCACCTTCCCATCAGTGTGTTTGATCGTTGCCCGCTGGGCAGAGGGCGCCTTCAACATCACATCCCAGACCAGCCTCCACGTGTGAATTGCAATGATATAAATGAAAGTCGGGTTTCACCCAAATCTATGCGTAGATTTCAGATCTGGGCAGTTTAAATATCGCTATGCCCACATTGTTGGTTTAAAACAAGGACCGGGGGGGGGGGGGGGGGGGGGGGGGGGGGGGGGGGGGGGGGGGGGGGGGGGGGGGGGGGGGGGGGGGGGGGGGGGTGGTTGCAAATCGGTTGGATTTCATCCCGGATTTCACTCAAAAAAGTTGAATTTACTTGTGCATGTTGAGTGTAGGCCTAAAACGCGCGTCCGATAGGATAAAACCCCCGGATTTCACTCAAAAAAGTTGAATTTACTTGTGCATGTTGAGTGTAGGCCTAAAACGCGCGTCCGATATAGGATAAAACCCCCGGAATATAGTGATTTTACGCAAGATGCGCTCTCCGCAATCTGAGCATATCTCAAAATACGGACTGTTCGATTGACATGATATGGGCTAGTTTATTTAAAATGTTATGCTGAACAAGTTGATATCAAATGTTTAATGATTTTGACCAAAAGGGGACCTTGAAGGGAGCACACCACTAAGTCGGTTTTGCGCGGCACTTCCGGCAAACGATAATAGTTCCTTTTGACAGAATGAACGGGCAAAATCGCATGAAATTAACGAGTACAGTGATATCAAATTTATGTTTTATGGGTTAGCTTACATATGTTTTTAATGATTAAGAAAGAAAACACGTCAATTTAAGCTGTAATATTATTTTACCCCGACCGATTTACACCACGGTGCATGCCGGGATGAGAGCCGAATAACACTAGGTCCCGTTATATCGGCTGATAGCAAAAAATATTGACGGCCTTTCTATGTTGAAACCCAGATAATGTTAAAGTATACAGAATAATATAAAACATATCCAAATTTGATTGTTTTTATCGCGAGCACTCTGGATTTAGAGCGATTTCAAATCACAGTACGAGCGTGTAAAGTCAATGGGAGACGACATAGTGTTGCGATTGGGGTCGACCTAGGGGATTTCAAGCGACTGCGTACCTACTTTTGGATCAATAACTATCGATCACGTTTAGCACACCTAAGTTGGTGTAAATCGTGAATACTAGGTACGCTGTCGCCTGAAATCCCCCAAGTCGAGTGTTTTTTGAAATGTTGCTAGATGAATCGTGTGGCACCCAATGATCTATAAGTCGTGGACATATATGTACATGTAGTCTGAGGTTTTATTAATAATAATAGGCAAGGTCTGTTTGTTTGTAATTCTGATTGTCGTGGGGAGGGGGCCGGGGGGGGGGGGGGGGGTCAACTATAATACCGCAGTAGCTTATATGGGGGTGGCAGCTTTCTGGCACTGGGGGTTCATTCCTTCCCCACGAGTAATAGTGTGTCATGTTGCAGTTATCTCCATGGGCAAATCGTTTCGACCTTTGGAGCTATAAACCGCTTAGTGTAGATAAACTAAAGTATAGAGAAAACTACCAGTACTTAACTTAAGATGATCA